>CM046427.1:22318246-22865746 GCA_025506505.1 Flaveria sonorensis | reverse complement strand
CACTTTCCTTAGTTTCTTTAGTAAGATTTCCTTCAAAATTTTAAAATACGATTAGAACAATAATATTATTAATAATAAAAGTAGTAAATACTAACACTATTAATAATTATAACAACAATAATAATACTAATAATATAACCTTGAGAAGAATTGTCGAATTCAAAGTCCTCATCGTTGTTATACACCGGCTGCAGTCGAGCGTCTTGTAAATTGATGTGCGTTGACATACCGGCGTCATTTTCAGATTTCATTTGATGGAATTGAAATGCTAGTACTTGAGATAAATAAGCTCGTAGAAGATTCATACAACTACTCTATTTATAACTGGGAATTATTGGATATCATTTAACATGAATTTGACTCATGTAGTTTATAACGTTTTTAGATAATTGATAAATCATCTTCATACCCGCATCTCCTTTGACATATGATATTTCTAAAAGGCCTTGAAATTCATAATACAGTATTAGTTCTAAACGAACTGATTGTCTATTAATTTCAATACAACTACATATAAGATCAACAAAATCTGAAAAATATTTTTTTGAAGTCATAATTAACGAGCATGATTTTGTTGATTTATCATCATAACCCCTCATGTTGGTATAAAACATCACCACCCCAATATAATTTTATTAGAAATGGTGCAAATGATAAAGAAAAATACATTTTAAGATTAATTTGAAAATATGATTACAAACAACAACTAACCAAACATACACACACACACACACACACATATATATATATAAATATATATATATATATATATATATATATATATATATATATATATATATATATAGAGAGAGAGAGAGAGAGAGAGAGAGAAATATAAAAGCTAATCTCAACACAACTAAAGAATAAACCTACTGAACAACCAAAATCAACCTACACCTACAAAATAAACATAAACAATCAAAAAAGAATAAAATAATAAAAATACTTTGTAAGCGCTTCATATTATTTTGCAACCATTCTTGAAGTTATATTTGGCATATACAATTTCATTTCAATAACTAGATAGGAAAGGAAAGCCATAATATTATAACTTAATATTACAAATGTAAAAAGTTAGATGGTTCTTTTTTTTTTTTTTTTTTTTTTTGGTCAGATGATGAGTTTTCGAACTCAACTTTTATCTAATATTAAAATACTATGTCTATCTTCACCAACTACCTGACTCATCTTCTTTTTAGTTTAGAATATAAAATACAAAAAAAAAACGTGTAAAATCAAAATAAAGTGTGAATAAGTGGTCGAAATCAAAAGTGTGAAATACAAGTGAAAACGTGTAAAATTAGTTGAAATTTATGATGGGTGAAGTATGTCGTAAAAAAGTGTGAAGTACAAAACGTGATAAGGTTTAAAGAGTTCAATTCCATAAAAACCATTACCGGAATTAGTGGTTGAATATAACATATTAGATTTTGTAAGTGGGAACTAAAAAAGAAAATTGATTTCGTAAATGGGTTTAAGGAATTTAAAAAAAAAAAAAAAGAAAGAAAAAGAAAATTGGGTTTAAGGAATGTAAATAAGGTTTACGGAATCAATCAGGTTCTAGCCAAATAAACATGGTTAACAAACGTTTTGAACGGTCAACAAACGGCAACCCATTTCCGTAAAATTGGATTTACGGATCCGATTATTGTTTTGGAGATTCCGTAATTTCCATCGGTGGAATACTCATTTTTCAAACAAAATTTTAAAACAACCCAGAAACCATCACATTTATCAAAAAAACCCATTTTGAAAAGAAAAAAAATCTGCAGGAACTCATATACAATATTGTAGTAGTGATTAAAAATAGAAAAGAGTATACAAAATATATATATAAATGCAATACAACAAGATAGTAAATCTACAAAAACCAAAAAGTATAGATTAGTATTAATCAAGATGTTGAATTATGAATTACATTCAGGTCAATAACGATTCCATGAGCTGGCCCAGATCGGCCAAAGAAGTTCCTTCGGGATGGAACGTCGCTGAGCTGGACATGAGGCGGTATTGGTGTTTCGTTTGAGTGGCCCAAAATGCAGAGAGCACCTGCATCATCTTGGCCCCAGAACACTTCCACCATAGATCCTCTTGGATTTTCTGTTGACATTGTTTCTGGAATTCCTACGTATCTTGCACCAACTGGTATCTGCATAAGTCGTTTCATTTTTTATTAAACTGTCTCATGTTAAATTGTCCCAATTTTTTTTACTGAGGGAGTAGAAGCCCGAATCAGAACAATAGTGGGGGTTTTGATCTGTATGCCAATGAATGGATCACTATTTGTTGTATTTTTATCTCAAATAGATCGAACAAACAATTTTAACGATAAAGGAATGTTTTAAAACGTAAAAGTATAACTTGTTTAAAAGTCACCCCAAGTCTATTTCTTAGGTATATAGCCTCCTGACTATCATTCAAGGATTAACTATTCATAGGACTACCGAACCAGCACAAACTGTCAACTCATCCTGACCCAGTCACACTAGAATGACCCGTTTCAACCCGAGCCCATATAATCTGCTTCCTTTTCTTACCAACTCAAACTTCTATAAAAGATAAGAAGAAGATAGAAATAGGAAGAGGAAAAAGACTTACTTGAAGAGAAGTTCCTGAGGTCAAAGTCAACGTTGTGAATCTACCTTCAGCTGCAGCACTTTCAAACTCTGCCTGCTTTGCAATGTTGAGAAAGACTTCTTCAAGAGTTGTAAGGCTGAGCTGGATGTCCGATATACCAAATTCTTCCTCTCTATTTTCTAACTCCTCAAAGAAATTCTAATATAACAACCATTCAACCATAATCAGTTAAAACGAGCTTTAACAAATTTGTTTGTTAGTCAATCAGTAAAACACGTTTATTGGTGCATCTAAGATAAGAACTGTTTGGTCTAAAAGCATAAACTCTGAAATCTCTGTTTGCTACAATCAACAGAGTCTTCGGACCAAAAAGAAAGAGGTGGTTTAGGCAACGGGGTCAAAAACGGGTAATTTAATAATACTTGAAAAACAGTAAACAAAATGACAATTCTTACCGTTAGTAGGACCTCCTTGTCATGTGGGATAACAAAAGTGAGGAAAGACTTGTTTTCCTCTTTCGGAAGAACATCTAAATGCTGAAACAAAATATCATTGAATCAATAACTAGAGTGAATGATACGATTACATCTCAAACAAGTTGTAGTTATTCAACATACATCTTTAAAGAACATTTTCACTTTCTCATGAGGTGTTGCAGTGGTAACATCAGCAGTGGTCCCAGAGAAGCTTATATTAGCAATGTAACCAGTACCAAATCTTGACTTTAATCTGATCGAATTTCCAATACAGCGAAGCCTACCTTTTGTCATGATTCCTATTCTATCACTTAAAATATCAGCTTCTTCCATTGAATGTGTTGTGAGAATAATGGCTCGACCTTTCTTTGCATTCTCAATAATGTCCCAAACATGTCTTCGAGTTATCGGGTCCATACCAGTGGTCTGAATATATAAAGTTAGACAAAGATGGAGATTAGTCATGCCAATTTTGAACATTAGGTCCATTTGGGTTATGTTCATCTTTACAGGTCAAATGGGTAACGTAAAAAATTGTATAACATGGAAACGGGTCAAATGGTCAAAAGTTGTGATATTAACTACATAATATCTCCATAATCATTTTATTAAAAGTTATATATTGTCATGCAAATAATATAATTTCTGGAATCATATTTTGACGCTAACTATTTATAAAAATATAAAAAGTTAGACTAATAAGTGTTTTAGGTCAGTCATGGCTCGCACCCACCCAAAAATACCCATTTTGACACATACCCTACTTGCTGATTCGTCAACTTTACCACCTCTATCGAAGATGATTAAAAGCTTTGTAGTATAAAAAAAATACTCTGTTTACCGGTTCATCTAAGATGACCAACTTTGGTTCACCAATTAAAGCTATTGCAACACTGAGGCGGCGTTTCATTCCTCCACTGTAGCTACGAGTTCTCACTCTGGCTGACTCAGTGAGTCTCACCTCTGCCAATGATTTTTGCACAACCTGTATAGCAGTGGAATAATGATACAATTTAAACACAAGCTGAAAACGCAATCAATAGGAGATGCATTCAAAATTGTTTGACAAATGATACCACATGAATTAGTTAACACCAGTAGAGGTGGCAATTCGGTCAAATGGGTTGCACAAGTCAAAAGAGTTGAAATCACCCAAAGTGAATTTTTAATGTGTAAACCTTCTGAAATCGTTTTATTCAGAAAAATAAATTGTCACTGAAATATGATGTTTGTCATAATTATTGGCACACTAAATATTTATAGATATTTTTGGACAAAAAGTGTTTTGGGCTAACTCGACCCCACCCTAATTGACCCATTACCCAACCCACCTGTTCCATCTCTAGTTGACACAGTGAGAATACAAATTACACGATAATTTAGAACGCACCATCTTAAGTGAAGCAGGGGGCAGGCCCTTGATACTGGCAAATAGATAGAGGTGCTCTTGACCAGAGAGTGCATCCCAAAGAATATCAAACTTCAACCAATAGGCAGAATATTAGTCTGAATCCTGAATAACTATATTACTGAGATGCTGATAAAAGGTCCCAAACCTGGGGGCAAACACCTATCATTTTCTGGATATTTGACATGCCAACAGAGCTACGGATGGAATGTCCATATATGAGAGCTGTTTACAAGATATTTAAATTAAGATATACTCAGTATATATGTCTAACCAGAAAACACCCACACGCTAAGAGAACATATTATTACCATCTCCTTCGCTGACTGGTGTGATTCCAGTTAAGCAATTGATAGCAGAAGTTTTTCCAGCTCCATTTGGCCCTAAAAGGCAAAAGAGTTGATCCTTTGGGAAGTTTACCCATAAGCCCTGAATATAATTTTGATGTTAAGTCTGCAGATTTACAAACTAAAAGAGCTTTTTAAAGAGCATACACACCACTAAATGAAATTAATTGTGTACCTTAAGTGCATGGTAAGGAGCAGTTTTCTTGCAATTGAAGCAACCAATGTTTTTTCTTCCAGGATAGACTTTCACAAGACCATGTATCTGAACTGCAAGATTTGGGTCAACAAGACCTTCTCTATGTTGCTGCTTTACAATGTTTTCCTCTTCAAGTACGTCCTCATCATCTGGAGACGTTTGATCCAATGGTGGAAGAGAGCGCATGCAACTACAAATCCGAACCTCTTCAAAATATGGATTAAGATGGGTTAGCGAAAAAATCAGACTAGAGATGACAAAATGGGCTTGATCAGCTTAAACCGACCCACAAACACTTTTTTTTGATCATTTGACCTATTTTTTGTTTTATCCTTTAGCTTAATCCATTTTATCCGTTAGAGATAAATCCAAAGCCACCCATTTATACATCAATGGGTCAAAACTGACTATAATAAGCATTGCAAGAGCGCAAAGAATATATAGTTAATAGTTCACTCAATTACCTTCCACTCTGTTTCCACCATTCCCTGACCAGTATCCAGGGTTCAGAAAGTAAAAAATTGGTTTTCTTACACCTGATGAGTTGGGGAATATATTATCAAAGTAGATTGCAAGAGCAAACCACAATATAAATGTTGATAAAAGCCAGATATAGATATCGTTCTGCAAAAAGCGACAAAATAAATATGAAATTGGTCAAGTTCAAATGAAATAGTGTAAAAGGTGGCATAGACAAAATAAATACAAACACATACCACTGTTATTAGGCAGTCTGTGTCATTTGGAGCGCACTTTCCTTTACTGGCCCAGCTGATACCAGGGTCTTGAGGAGTAGAAGTAGCATCAGAAAGCAACTGAAGGGCTTTAGCAAGAAGATTAGGCGGATAAAAGGACCAAATTACCCTGTACGTATCAGAGTAGTCGTCACTGTAGGGAAATCCAAATGCGGTAACCACCTGCATATATTAGAGAGAAAAATTCAATCTTAAATGTGATGGAGTAAAACCTTGCAGAGGTGGCAACATGGGTAGGTTGGATCACAACTCACAAGTCAAAACAGGTTTAGGTTGGAACAGGTCAAAACAAGCCTGATCAAATTGCATTGATCCGACCACAATTTTTGTCCCTTTTTTATAGACAGTTAATGCATTAACTAAAGTTACAAGAAAGTAATATTATAATCATTATTCGCCTCTTTGAGTAAAATGATTAAGCTTGTATGGATAAAATAAAAATAGGACTTTCAACCTGTTTGGCCCATCCTACTTTTAGCTGATTTTCTTATCTGACCCATTTGAGATCAAATACAACCCAAATTGATCCATTCATAGATAAACAGGTTGATTAGCATCATGTAGCTTTTGGTAAACGGAATAAAAAATAAACTTACTTGTGTCAAAAAGCCAACTATATACACAGAGAAACCGACAGTTGTAGATGAAGTGGACTTGCTGATGAATGATGAAAACATGAAAGCAAAACCAACCTGACAGCAAAAGCTACGAAATGGTAATCCAGAAATACACTGAATGAAATTATTGAAATTTAATTTGGAAAAAGAAAAGATCTTACCATGTTTAACTGGAAAAGAAAGAACACAAAAAACACAACTGCAAAACTATTGTGTAAGAAGAAATCAAACTGAAACATCATTCCAAAGAGAACTGTGAACAGAGATGAAAGTAGGGTGATGATTCCCTCCCATGTAAGCCAGGATAACCAATAAGCCGTATCATAAAGACCCATCATAGACATTGCCTATAAAGAAAACAACATAGAATTATGAGAAATAACTTCAAATATGCAACCAGCATTAACATAAATATATAAAATCGCAATACCTGACGAAGCTTGAGTTCTTTCTCAACAATCAAAGAACTAATCTGTAAAACAAAACCAAACATGGCAATTGCCAGGAAAAAACTCGGTCCAACTGTGCCCACAGAAGAGAATGTTTCAACTACAGGATGTGCAAACTCTTTCAGATTGATAACCCAACTGAAACCAGGATCTGTCACATTTTAATATGTTATTCAGATATTTATAAAAATAAAAGACACGACAGTATATAGTGCTAGACAGGGATTAATGAAGTTATGCATATATATTATACCTCCTATTAAAGACCGTGCAATTTCACGTTCAGCAGCAATCTGGAGTGGTATTTGGAATTTAAATGTTGGATCTTCAAAATCTCCTCTTTTTGCAATGGGTGTAGAATTTGTTTGTAAACCATAACTAATTACAGTAGCATTTCTGTCTATAAAATGCAGAGCTCCAGGACAGACCATACGGTTGACAAAAAGCCATGCGTCCACGTCATTCTTTGTTCGAAATGATTTGACCTATTCAGAGGATCATGGATGATCATTCCAAGGAAAAACTTTTTTCAGTTTCCGCAAAAATTCCCAATTTAGTAAACAGTTAATATTAACCTTTTCTGATAATTTCAACAACCAAGAGAATAAAACTGCTTTACCCTTTCTATTTATGATATTAAATGGTTTGCCGATTACATCAGTAAAAAATTTTTGGAGCTGGATTATGGAAGTATCCCATTTGAAGGACTCCTAAGAGCTTAATTGCATTCTTTTGAATTGTTTCTTGTCATGGATATTACCTATTAACTTCATAATTTTTCAAAAGGGGTTATATTACAACTTATTGGCAGTTAATCAATTGAGATAAATGAAGGTCATATGAGTTACCCTAAAGATTAATAAGCCCTAAAACAACAATTCAACCCTTTTGAATTGCTTATGTGGTCTCAGTGCTCCGATTCAAAAACGTTTGTACATCTTTAGACAGGGAACACAAAACTTAAAGAACTCAAATCGCAATGCCATTATTGTTCTCTTTATTACCAAGCCCCCTTAATTCCAAAATAACAGAAAATCAAATTGCTATTAACTGGTGATCACCATCTAAAATCAAAATAAACTTGTAATACTGCAGCCGGAATAAGGACAACTGAAATCACGATAACGTTATAGGTGGAAATGTGGAACAACTAGGAGCAGAATTAACTGAAAACGCAAATCATGTTATTCTATCAGCATTCAGTAGGAAGGGTAGGAACTTATAGCAAGCATTTCAATGAATGATTCCCACCTTACAAATACTATTGCATAAAACGGTGTCTATTGTCTAAATTTTACAACAAATTTCAATGTAACTAACTATAACAACGAGATGATTACATTAAAAGAGACTTAAAATTGAAGATGAATGATGATTACCTTGGAAGAAGGAATAGGCCTACCAGGATTATTAGCCCTAATTCGATCAACAATCGATCGAATCCTCGCACTGTCATTGCCGCTCCAGACAAAGTCAAAACACGGAAGCTTAGTGTAATACTTATCCTCACACGGAGGAATCGGCGGATCGATCAGCGGCTGAGGATCACGCACGGTCTCGAAGGCAGTCGAAGAACCGAATCGAGCTTCGATCGCTTTCTGTATGATGAAAAGCAAGAATATGAAGAATATTGATGAAAATAGCTGAAGGAATGTGGCTCTCTTGTTCCGCCATGCGAGCAGCAAGTTCTTCGTGAACAAAGCTTTGTATTGCTGTAGCAGAAGCTTGAATCCCTTCTGCAATTCCATTATCACTATCGTCGTGTGTGTGTATGTGTTACTGTGTGTATATGAATGTATATTTCTATATGATAACTATATGCATATATGTGTGTGTATCTACAGAGTGTGTGCGTTTTTGGAGGTGAAGAGTTTTTGAGAGGGGAAATGCTGCGAAGTGCTGTATATGAGGCCACTGGTTTATATAGAAATTACTGTGTGTGCCACTTTTAAGATGTTTAACCCTCACATTGTTGGCTATTAATTTTCATTTGCTTTCTTGTATAAAGCTTATTTTAGTAACTTTCTTTTTATGTTTTATTGTATTTATGTCATTTGCTTTTGTTTGATGGTGCTACATATATATTATATTAGGCTAGATAATCGTGTGTTACATGAGTTGAAATAAAAATCAAATAATAGATTATATGTGTATAATCTAATATATGTTATAAATAACATATCAATAAAATTATTATATATAAAAAACATATTTAACTAATAAACAACAGTATAAAAAAGATTTTATTATTCATAAATATCCATAAACATCTTTATATATCTTTTTAAAGTATTTTAGTTTTAACAATGCTTAACTACAAATTAAATTATATTTTAATAAAATTAAGTCTCATTAAACTATTTTTAATAAAATATTATCTATTTATATAAAGAAATTATCTTGATTAGTATGGTATTAAATGAGAGTTATTAAAGAAATCTTTTTTAAGTCAAGATTTTTATTATAATTGTAATTTATTGTGGTGATGACACATGGACAATCCTAGGTGACGTTTATATGGCGATGACTTAAACATGCTAGAAAATAATTATAAGTTACATAGAGATTTTGTTTTATTAGATCAGATGTTATTAGCTGTTCTTTATCATGTTTTGTTAGTGATAGTTTCTGACTTTCTGGTGGTATATATTTATGTTTTGTGTTTGGTTATGGTTTGTTCTATAACTAATGATTTCTTTTTTTTTTTTGTCTTATATGCTTCTGTTGTGTGTTTATTTACGATTTCTTCTTGAGTTCGAAGTCAATCTTAAAATAACTTCTCTATTTTTAGAGATAAATCGAAAGATACATCTACATTATACATTTCACGGACTTCATCAATAGTTTTGTTGGTGGAAGTTACAATGTATGTTTTTATTTTTCATGTTTTGTTTTTACATTTATATTTTAACCATTTTTAATATTTAAAATTTACATTTTATTCACTTTAACTCGTATGAATAAATAAAGAACAGCCTAATAAATTTATACTAGATTGAAGATAACATCCAAACACATCGATCTACAAAAATGTGTGAAAAAGGGCATTTTAGGAAATTACAAGGAAAACCAACAAGGGTACGTTAGGAATATAAAAAATATGAGTGCACAGTTTCCATAGTTCATAACAAGAAAAAGAAATCAAAATCAAAACAAATACTTGCGTGTGAAGCAAGAATAGTCAACGACTACTAAAATGTTTGCATGGTTGTGTCACTTGTGACCACAAGTTTGAATAATATTTAGTGGTTCAATATAGAGTCAGTTATAGTTGGAACCACGCTCTCAACTTCTTAAAGTGCAAGTCTAATCTACAATATGAAGAAACAATCCATGTAATTAAATCTTTCAAATAAAATTTTAGATTAATTTACAATATGAACATACATGGAAACAATCCATGTAATGAACTCTTTTAAATATGGGTTAATTTTATAAAATTTATTGGATGACTTGTTCCGTTAAAATAATAGAATACTCGAGCCATCCTCGGGTACCTCTTTCACTTTCATCGCGTCCATCGGCAACATCGTCGTCAACCTGCCGTTTCAGCTTCTGAGTGCATTTTTAAATTTCAGTCATTTGAGAACGGTTACTTGACCATTAATTAAAAAAAATTAACTAATATCTATCCCATTTACATCTCCATTTTTACACCAGAATTTCAAATTTATAATATCTCGTATTTCCACTTTCACACAATTATTGTTGAACACAATGGAGCGTAAATTAATTCTACAGTTTCCTGGCCTCTTTCTAGCTTTAAGCTTCCCATTCTCTGTATCATAAACAACATGAAAATTTGATATTGTACAACTTAAGGACCAAATGAAGGGACTTGAAAGCTCAAATTACCTTTTGAACCACTGCTTCTACTTTTTGGCTGCTTCGAGTCCATAACCTGTTTGAGCCTGTAAACAATACGTAGTCACCAATTTCTTACAGATGTTTTCGCCCAAGCCGAGTTGAAAACACGGCAAGCTCATCGAAGAAGTACATAGCCCGTGATTGTGAAAAAGCTCTGAAGGTCCTAATGGAAGTTTATTTTGTGGACCACCCAAAATATAATAAAGTTACATTTCGACAAATCTTGTTCTTGACCATATTGTTCTTTCGAAGTTGTACGATTCTAGTTTACAGTTTAGACTTTGATTTGATCCTATGAAGCATATTGCAAGTTTAATCTCCTGGACTCGAACGAAAAGTAGTTAAAATCAGCATTAACGTATATTTTAGTGACAATCATTTTTTTATTTTTTTATTTTTTTATGTTGTTTTTTATATTTTAATAATACGATTTCTTGTGTTTTTAAATATATATTATATAGTTAAAGTTAATAATTGAAAAAATAATTTGGGTACTATTGAATAGTTTTTTTTAAGATAGGCAAAGTCTCCTACCTCCTTATTAACCATTAGACCAAGAGATCATTGACAGTTTTGAATAGTTATGGGTAAAAGTGACGTGATAGCAAAATAATAGTTAAATTTAGATACTTTGCACACTTTGGGTTGTGCCCCTACTAAGCTTATAGATTTATATGATGTTATTAAGTTAACCTGTTATTTTTTATTGTTACTATTTATACAAAAAAAACAATCAAATATGTTTAGCGAAGAGTTCAAATAAAAATCTTTTAAAACTAAAAAGTGTAACAAGTAATCTCAACTATCAATATTCTTAATCAATGGTTTATTTTACTAAAACTTTATATCCATTTCATTATTACTAGTGGGTGAAACCCGCGTGGTGTGGCGGGGGTATAAATATTTTTAGGACTGTGTCTTTCGCTAACTTTACTTTGCTGTACTAACTCTTATTTTGTTTTTTTATTTGATTAATGTGGGATATCAAACATATCTATATTACTATAGGGATGAACAAATTTGTAAATAACAACTTGTTTATATATAATCACTTGTACCAAATGTAACAAAATTATTCTTAAGTGTCTTAAAAAGGGATTAAAATTACAATGTGTAAGGAACATCTGAAGATTAAAAAGCTGATGCAACCAAAGTATACCAAAACAACCAAGTCTTCCTGCATGCACTAAGGAACAAAGATGAACTAGCTTCGGAAGTTGTACACTCACAAATAAGTCTAAGTGTAAATTCTTCCGAAGCCAACAGTTCAGAAGAAATTACTTCGGAAGTTTCACACTCATCAGAAAATTATTATAAGTGTGAAATCTTCCGAAGCCAAAGACTCATTTCTTCCGAAGCCAAAGATGAAATCTTCCGAAGCTTCAAAAGACAAAGTCTTCCGAAGCCATTTTGCTGTGAAGATAGATTTCTTCCGAAGACAGAGAAAAGAGGATTTCTCTGAGTTACTTTTTGATAAAACTGATGTACTTTCCACTGCTGCTCTGAAGACTCACCTGCTAACATTAGTTGGTGAAACTTCCATACTTTATCAAACAGTAGAAAAAGTCTTTGACTGTAACTTCCCACTTTTGTACCTGTTGACTTGTCTGTTTTAGATTAAGTCAGTGAGCTATGGCATGTCATAGTCACTAGTCAAAAGGCAATATGTCTTTTGACTGTAGATTGATCTTGTTGTCTAGATTAGTCAAAATTCCAACTATCTTTTTGTATATTGACGGTTGTAGGTTGTAGTATAAATAGTCTCTGGTTCTTGTAATTAGATATACTTGAAAACACTTGTAATAGAACAAGAGAATCAATATACAACTTCCTTGAAAACTTAATCTTGTGTTCTTAAGACTTTGTTCTTGTTCTTATAGTTCTGTCTCTCTAACATTACTTGTGGTATTTTTGTATCATCAGTCAAATTACTAGTTCTCTATTTGAGTGGTTAAGTGATTTAAGTTCTCTCCTCTTGTAAAGCTAATTGCAATCTTAAGTACCCTTATCGGTCCTGCAGTTGGTATCAGAGCGATTCAGGCGCTTGATTGAAAGATCTCACCATTTTAAATCCTTTTAGTTTTACACTTCACTTAACCTTTCAAATGGTAACTATCTCAAAGGCTGATATGGAAACTGGAACTATGACAAAGTTCCCACTGATCACTCCTAAGGATTTTGATACTTGGTGCCAAAGAATGGAAGGCTTCATCAAGTCTCAAGATTCCAAGATGTGGGAGTCTGTTGTCAATGGACCTTATGTACCATGCACCACTTCTGCTGCTGGTGGTGGTATGATACCAAAAGAAAAGGATGACTTTTCTGAAGAAGATTGAAAGAAAATTGATATTGATCAGAAAGTTATAACAGCCCTTCAAACTGCTCTTCCTAACTCCATCTACAGAGGCTTTAAGAAGTGCAAGACTGCCAAACAGCTATGGGATGCACTGAAGCTGATGTATGAGGGGTCCAATGAGGCCAAAGAAAACAAGAAGGACCTCTTGAAGCAGCAGTTTGAAAATTTCACCTTCAAGACAGGTGAAACCATGACTCAATAATACTTCAGGTATGTTGAGATCGTGGATACTCTAACTGATGTTGGAGTAACCATTGAGAATAAAGATATTGTTAGGAAGTTCATGTCCTCTCTTCCCAGACAATGGACACACTACTGTGTGTTCATTAAGAGGACTGAAAACCTCAAGACTCTTACTCTCACTGAGTTATATGGAATACTCAGTGGATACCAGATGGAGATGAACATGCAAAACTCATCTGGTAACTCCAACACTCATCAGAGTTCAGCCGTCCATGTGGTTGAAAGGGATAGTAAAGAACCACAACACAATCTCATCTGCTATCCTGACAAATCACAAAAGGGTCATTTCATCACCTTTCCAGAGACACCAAGGGAAGGCTACATCCCTGGAAGCCCATTCCAGGAGACAAGTTCTTCACAAGCTTTTGTGTCTTCTGATGAAAGTTCAGGCAACTTTCTCTTCACCTTTGAAGACCCGGACTATATCCATCCAGATGATCTGGAATATATGGAAATTGTCCAGCAGATGGCTCTACTCACTCACAGAGCCCAGAAGTTCTACAAAAGGACTGGGAGAAGGTTTCCCAACAATGCAGCCAGGGGAAAGTTTGGGTTGGACAAAAGCAAAGTAAAGTGTTACAACTATAACCAAATGGGACACTTTGCCAGGAAGTGCAAGGCACCAAAGTCAAATGGTGGCCAAGCACAATCCAGGCCAAACTACACTGAGGGAGCTCACCAGAATAAGAAGCCAAGACAACAAGCTGCAGTTGTTGTTGAAGAAGGAGGCTTTGACTGGAGCTTTCAGGTAGAGGATGCTTCTCCAAACCAAGCACTAATGGCAGATCATGATGAAGCCAAGGTATTGGAACATCTTTGTACTCCTGAATGCATTGCTAAAATTAATAGATATTGGTCCTATAACTTAGAGATGAGATATGATCTTGAGTCCTTAAACATCTTAAAAGCTGACTTTAAAAGAGCTGAAAATGATTATAAACTTAAGATAGAAGATCTAAAGAAAACCATTTCAACTCTTAAGCATGAGCACACAAACTACAGGACTCAAATCAAAGATCTCATCTCAAAGTTAACTGAATGCTAGGCTGAGCTTGTGATCAGCAAAGCCAGGGCAGAAAAATTTGTTCTTGAAGAGGAGACCTTCAAGAACATAATATCCTCATCCCTACATGCAAAAGTTTGTTATCAGAATAAGCAGGGACTGGGATCTACTGAGATAGCTCCTCCACACACTCTATTGTCTGTAAGATCTCCAAGGTGTGGAACTTGTGAAGATGAGCTTCCCATCATAGACCCCATTGTTGAAGAGGATGAAGAGGAGATAGTGGAGGATGACTCAGAAAAGAGTGAAGAAGGTCATCCTAAGAAGGGTCACTATTCTCCTGAGGAGAGGAAAGAGTCTGGAATGACCAAATCAAAGAGAAAGAACTTGATTAGAAAAGCGAAGAGAAGATCAAAGAAGGCCCAAGAAATCAAGGCCACTTTTGACTCAAAGCAGAAACAAGTGTTCATTTCTGCAGGTTTTGAAGTGGTAAAGACTAAAAGCTCAACTATGAACTCTAGTACCAGGAGTTCTAGTTTAGTTCCAAATCGTTCCAGCAAGAAGAAGAAGACTGACCAGCTGTGTATCACTGCTACACAGCCTAAACCATCCAACTCCAAAAGCAAGTCTCTCCCTAAGAAGCTTGTTGCTTCATCTGCAATGATGAAGGTGGAGAAGAAAAGTGATCAAACTCAATCTTGCTTTCAAAAGAAGACTCTCAGAAAGAAGAAACTCAACTGTGTTATGTGTGGTAGTACTTCTCATATGGCTAAGGATTGCAAGTACAATCCCAAGAGTACCATTCACATGACCAAGAAGAACATTTCTGAGAAGAAGAAGGAACCAAGAGCTTCAAAAGGAAAATCTGTTTCCTTTGGAAGCTCCAAAATAAAGAAAAAGACAAGTGAAAAATTGCCTTCGGAAGAAAAGTTAGTCTCGGAAGAAAGGAATGCTTCCGAAGTACTGAAGCTTGCAGCAGTAAAAGTTAGATCTTTCGAAGGTCTAGTCTCCAAGACTTTTGAAGTTGTTAAAACTTCCGAAGCTTTGAAGGTCAGGCCCAATCTTCCAAAGGTGGTGTGGAAGATGAAGGAAGACCATGTGACTAAAAGTTCTTCATCAACAACAGCAAATAATCCTCAAAGTTTGAATATAGGATCACTTACTGTTGCATTGTCTTCAACTCATTTTGATAAGCCCAAGACCAATGAGGATTGGGTTTCTAAGTGTAACTGATCACCTTCTTTTGTGCAGGAACAACTAAAGACCAAGAAGAATGTTTGGATTATTGATAGTGGTTGTTCCAAGCACATGACTGGTAATGTTCTCTGCTTCAAAATTTTGAGAAAATTGATGGAGGACCAGCTGCTTTTGGAGGGGATTCCGGTGGTTACATTTCTGGAAGGGGCAGGGTCACAAATGGTAAGCTCAGCATTGAAAAGGTAAACTTTGTCAAAGAGCTTGGATACAATCTTTTGAGTGTATCCTAATTTTGTGATCAGAAACACCATATGCTCTTCACTGAGCATGAGTGCATCGTTCTCAAGCCCGGGGTGGCCATTCCTCAAGAGCATATCCTACTTAGAGCCCCCAGGAGAGGGAACATGTACAAGATGGATTTACATGAAACATCTCCTTCAGAAGAAGTTTTTTGTTTTCTGTCTAAAGCAAATAGTGATGAGTCATTCCTTTGGCATAAAAGAATGTGCCATGTAAACTTTAAGAACATGAATAAATTTATTAAGAATGATTTGGTAACTGAAATGCCAAAGAAAGAGTTTACAAGTGATGACCATAGTGTTGCATGCCTGAAAGGGAAGCAACATAAAGTTTCTCACAAACCAAAGGAAATGAACTCCATCACTACTCCCTTACACCTATTACATATGGACTTGTTTGGCCCCACTAGTGAAATGAGTTTAGGAAGGACCTCTTACTGTTTAGTGATCACAGATGATTTCACAAGATTCATTTGGGTCTTTTTTCTTAGAACTAAGGATGAGACCCCTGAGATTTTGAAGAATTTCATTATGAAAATTGAGAAACAATCTGATCATAAGGTCAAAACCATAAGATGTGATCAAGGAACAAAATTTAAGAACCAAATCCTTGATACATTTTATGATGAAAATGGTATTACATGACAATATAGTGCTCCCAGGACTCCTCAGCAAAATGGTGTTGCTGAGAGGAGAAACATGACACTTATTAAAGCTGTAAGAACCATGCTGTCTGACTCTAAACTGCCCATCACCTTCTGGGCAGAGGCTGTTAACATAGTCTGCTATGTGCAGAACAGAGTTTTAGTAGTTAAGACTCATGGCAAAACTCCTTATGAGTTGTGGCACAAAAGGAGACCATTTATTGGTTTTCTTAGGTCATTTGGATGTCCTTGCACCATCTTGAATACCAAAAGTAGCCAAATTTGATGAGAAGTCAGATGATGGACACTTTATTGGATACTCTTCCCAAGCTAAGGCTTATAGAGTATACAATCTCATAACTAGAGTAGTTGAGGAGTCAGCCAATTTGACCTTCAATGAGCACACTCCAAGTGTGAAAGGTTCTGGTCCAGATTGGCTATTTGATCTTGACTTAGTTACCAACTATTTTAACAAGTCTTGTGAGAATGTTTCAAGATCTACAAATAATGTATCAACAGGAGATCCTGACCCAAGATTTGAGTTGAAAAGACCAAGCAAGATTATAACTTCAGCTCCTTTGGTGACTAACCCTGCAAATGAAGGTCCTATCAGCACAAACTTGACAAATTTAGCTGATACATTTGAGGTACCTTCCAATTCCAGCTCAGAGGTTCAAAACTCAGGAGAAGGAACTTCAAATGCAGGAGGAAATGGAGGTGGTGATAGTGATCAAGAATTTCTTGATGCTGATAACCACTCCATAGAGGACAACATAAATGATGTCACATATTCATTAGATCAAGTCTCACTTGATAAATGTGCTGATATGGTGGGTGACACTTCATTGCCAGATCTAAATTTTACAAATCTAGATCCGTCTAACCAGCTTGCTGTGATCCCTCAACTAAGGATCCACAAGTCACACCCTACCACAAACATCATTGGAAATGTTGATACTGGGGTAAGAATAAGAGGACAAACCCATGATCAAAATGTTTGTCTGCACTCTTGTTTCTTGTCCCAGATTGAGCCAAAGAAAGTTGATGAGGCTCTGAAGGATGGAAGCTGGGTTGAAGCTATGCAAGAAGAGCTACTTCAAATCAGAAGACAGAATGTTTGGAACCTATGTCCTCTTCCTCAAGGGAAGATTGTCATAGGAACCAAATGGGTTTTTAGGAACAAGAAGGATGATAGAGGAATTGTCATCAAGAACAAGGCTAGACTGGTTGTCCAGGGATACACACAAGAAGAAGGAATTGATTACACAGATGTCTTTACTCTTGTAGCAAGATTTGAAGCTGTAAGAATATTCCTGGCCTATGCTGCATCCAAGGATTTCAAGGTCTATCAGCTTGATGTAAAGTGTGCCTTCCTCTATGGGGTGATAGATGAAGAAGTTTATGTCAAACAACCACTTGGCTTTGCAGACCCAGATCATCCTGATTATGTCTGCAAGCTTGATAAAGCTCTATATGGACTGCATCAAGCTCCAAGAAAGTGGTATGAGACACTATCAAAGTATCTTTGTCAACATGGATACAAAAGAGGTACTATTGATGGGACTCTCTTCCTCAAAGAAACAGGAAATGACATAATGCTAGTTCAAATATATATAGATGACATTATCTTTGGTTCAACTAATTCAAAGCTCTGTAAAGACTTTGAAATACTAATGAAGAATAGATTTGAAATGAGTGCCATAGGGGAAATCAACTTCTTTCTAGGAATTCAAGTGAAGCAGGTTGAAAATGACATCTTCATTAGTCAGTCAAAATATGTACAAGACATACTTACAAGATTCAAGATGTCTAACTGTAAGGTTGCAAAGACACCCATAGCCAGAAACCACTCCATTGGTCCTGATCTTGAAGGGAAGTGTGTTGATGAACATCTCTATAGGGCTATGATTGGGTCTTTTATGTACCTCACTGCTAGCCGGCCTGATATCATGTTTGCCACATGTATATGTGCAAGATATCCAGCCAACCCCAAGATGTCACACCTAGTTACTATTAATTGAATTCTCAGATACCTCAAAGGTGCCCCTAAACTTGGCCTTTGGTATCCAAAGAATTCAGACTTTAATCTGTATGCTTATACAGATAGTGACTATGGTGGCTGCAACATGACTGCAAAGTCTACATCTAGGGGATGTCAATTCCTTGGTGGAAGGATAGTCTCTTGGCAATGCAAGAAGCAATCTTGTGTGTCTGCATCAACTGCTGAAGCTGAATACATTGCTGCTGCAAGCTGCTGTGCTCAAGTACTGTGGATTCAGAATCAGATGCTAGACTATGGGTTTAATTTCAAGGAGACTCCTATCCACATAGACAACAACAGTGCTATTTCTATTACAGAGAATCCTATGCAGCACTCAAGGACCAAGCACACAACATCAGGTATCATCTGATTAGAGATAATTTTGAAAAAGGATTAATCAAACTAATGAAAGTCAACACAAATGAACAATATGATGATCTGTTCACAAAAGCCTTTGATGAACATAGATTTAAATATCTTATATTAGCTATTGGGATGATTAACTTTGAATAGATTTTCTTTAAACACTTAATCAACCTTATTTCTTATAATTGTATGTCCTAAGTTGTCTATTAGATCACCTTCATAAGCCTAGTTCTCTCTGGAAGTAAATTAAAATTTCAAATGATATTCCTTAGATTTGTGAAAATTTGTCATTTTGTCTCGGTAGAACTCAAATTGCCTTCGGAAGAAATTTATGTCTTTAAATCATTTAACTACTTATCAGAGTTTACCTTCGGAAGAAATTCTTGGAATATCTTCTGAAGCTTAAAAATGCTTATAAGCACTTAAATGCATTCAAAGAACAAATGTCTTCCGAACGCAATTAAGTCTCGGAAGATTTATTATCCAAGGATAATAATTTTCTCAGACTTAGTTCTTCCGAAGCAAAATATACGTCAGAAGAAATTTCTTTAAGTATATTTCTTCCGAGGCCAAATTTTCACAACTCTTTGAAATATCTTCCGAAGCAAAATTGCCTTTGGAAGCTTTGCTGACAAGCTTTCGAAGCAAAACTACCTTCAGAAGATTTGCAACTTTCAAGAAAACTAACTCTTTGGGCGCCTTTTCAGAAGTAGGACCCACTTGTGGATTTTAAAGTTTATCTTTTTGTCTTAACTTTGACTCAAATCCACAGCATATATCCTCTCAACGGTTTCACTTCATCTCTCTACTCTCACAAATCTTTAACCTAAATTCTCCTAAAATTCACCTTCTTCTTCCTTTCTTCACTGATAAGCTTCACCAAAATGGCCAACATCGATCATCGAAACAACCCAAACTTCTCCATGCACCTACACAGGCAACACAATCAAGTTGCCCTCTTGCACTCTGAGAAGGATCCAAGTTTCTCCGACTTGTGTAGGTACCTTTCTTCATCTCACCACCTCACCTCCCTTACAATCAATCCTCCTCTCTATGAGGATCAGTTGCTTGAATTCTGGCGGACCTGTCAAGAGGTCACCATGGATGGGGAGAGGGCACTGGCTATTGCAGTGCAGGGGAGGACCGTTTTCATCACTCCGGTCATCATAAATACTCATTTGCAGTTGAATGATGAAGCAGGTGAATTGTCCTTCCCAAAGGAAGCTGCCAACCATTCCTTCCAGCAGATGGGCTATGAAGGTGACTTCTCAGTCAAAACCTTCAGGAAGGGGAAGGTCTCATCCCAGTGGGAATACCTCCTCCTACACAGTTTATCTAACAAACATGGGGGATGGGCTCAAGTTCCAGAAGACCTCTCCTTCATAGTCCATGGGATGGTATAGGGAGTCAAGTTCAGGTACTCTTAATTTGTTTACACAAACTTGCTTGCTAACTTGGACTCCTTAGAGTATTACATGTTCCCCAGGTATGTTCAACACATTCTCAAATGTGAATTGGGCCCACAGTTGAGGGGGACATGTAATATTCTTAAATTGGGACAAATAAGGCCCGGCATTTTCAAAATCTTGAAGAAGCCAATTGTTGGCTTCTCAGGGGTAGAAACAACCCTTGTCCCAAAAATGTTTGAGCTCATTGCTCAGGGTGACAAACTAGTAGCACCAGCTAGTGTTGATCCCACACCCTCCACCTCTCAACCACCTCAAACATAGCCTACCATCACCATTACCTACACTAGAAAGCGCAAACCCCCCTGCACTTGCTACTGAGCATGTGCAGGCACATATATCACAACCCATACAGGAGGAAGTGGAATCTTGAGCTCCTACTTCCCCTGAGGAGCAGACCACTCCCATCCTTGAAATGATCAGTGCTAAGGTTCTTCATGCTCAGCCTGATGAGCTCACAACCCCACAAACAGCCTTAAGCCATCACTCTCAGTCTCAACACTCAAGTGATCAACCTTCTGGGGACAGCTACCATCCCCAACCTCTAGACCTTAACCGACCCATTTCCAGCCTTAACTTTTACTCTGATGAAGATTTAGGATTCAGTGAGTACCATGAATCTCTCCTCTCTTCCCATACTCTAGGAGAGATGAGTACTCCTGCTTCTCCCACTTCTAGCCCACATCAGCAACCCCCTACTGAGGTGGATCTTCTTGAACTTGTTCAGGAGACCCATATGGAAGAGGATCTCACTTTTGCAAGTGATTACATTGCTAGGACCTCAACCATGGCAACCCAGCCTATTGACACTTCCCTGGAAGTTGTCATGCGGCAAGGGAAATCCAGCAGCCAAGAACCACATGCTGGTGGTGAGGAAGAAGACTTAGGTCCAATTCTCTCATCCCCTAATGATTCTTCATCTAAAGATGAGGGGAGTCTGAAACAAAGAGTGCACCTACTGTCAAATACATGCACTTACTTGGTTTCTAAGATAAGTCACTTGGAGTCTCAAGTGACTTTCTTGCTGAAAAGGGTCAATGACCAGCAACTTGAGATCACCGATCTCAAGCACCAGTTAGCTGAGAGACCAATTAGGACAACTCAACCAGGCCCACAAGAACCTGTGATGGTTATGGATCAATCTCCTAGCTCACCTATGCAAGAGGGTGATGCTACCAAAAAAGAGGAGGAAATCCTAACAGTCACAGAACCTGGGAGTTCTTCCCAGAGTGTGGACATAGAGGAATCACCACCCTCTCTTGCAGTTGTCCACACTCAGTAACCTCCTCAAGTCATAGATCTAGACTTGCTTTTTCAACATCTGTTTGAGGAGGGAATCCCAAGAGCAATGTCTGCCCCTTCTGAGAATCTAATCATGGGTTAGGGGTATGACAGCAACAAAAAAGCTCTTGTAATCTCTAGAGCTCAGGGTCAACTAGAAATTTTCAACACTTCACACCTGAGGCTCTATGAGAGTACATATTTGGTGGATCTGCCACTTGTCAACCCTAGCAACAACAGACAAGCTGCCAGATTGGCTGACCGGATACAAGACAGGGTGCTAGAAGAATTCAAATGGAGATTAAGACTATATAGACAGAGGCTAGCAGGTGAGGCCTTTGGTCAACTGGAAGTTGAGGTGGACCCTAAGATTAACTTCGAAGGGAAATCCTTGACTGAAGGCCCAGAGGTTGAGCCTATGAACCTTGAGACAGGATCTTCTTCTGCACCCTTTACCCTCAGTGAGGCACCAGCTGGTGATGGCGCTTCACAAACTCTCTTTAGCCAGAGTTTGACAGCTGAATCAAGCAATGAAGGCCAAAGCTCTCTCCTCCCTGAGTCACCAAGGCCTGTGGTTGACAAAGAAAAAAGAAAGTTAACTCCTGAGGAGATAGAGGAGGAGAAGAGAGAGAGGAAGAGGAAGCTGAGGGCAGAGAGTTCAAGTGGTTCCCCAAGGTTCATGGAAGCTGCAATCCGGGCTGCCCCCAGGCCAAACACTCAAGAAGATGAATTGAGGGCAGCTAGGTTAAACTACCTGGGAACCAGAAACTACAATGTTGATGAACTCATCTTTCTCCCCTTAGAGGAGCTGAATGAACTGGCTGACACTGAGTTGTCAAAAGAGAGGAGGGAGGCAAAGGATGCAAAACTGCTCCTCAAAGTCAAAGAACAAAGGAGGCTGAAAAGACTCTATAAAGAAGCTCCTATCCTCTCTCCAGTTCAAGAAAGTCCTGAGCCAGAGACTGTGGCAACTAAACAACCTCAGGTAGTTAATGAAAAAGAAATACTAAAGATGATCAACTACCTGAGTGCCACAGGTCTCTATCAGGCATCTACACTTCTTTCCTTATCACATGAGTACATAAAGTTTGAATACAACAAGCAGCTGGAAGAACAAGCCAAAAGAGAAAAGAAAGCTGCTAGAAAGAGATTAAGGGAAGAAGCTGTAAAGTCAAGAGCCATCATCCTCAAAAGCCAAAAGAAGTCTGCTGACAGACAAAGGATGATGAGCTTCTTGAAGCTGTATGGGTTCTCCGGAAGGAGGCTCGGTCCTATGTCTCTATCCACAATGGATGAGCATATTAGGGTGATCAAGAAGAAGATAAAAAGAGGAGAGCTGGTGGACTTGCATTCTCCACCAAGTCCAGCACAACCTGAAGTTAAGGTGACGGTTGAACCTACTGAGACAACACAACCTGAACCTGGAGCTGCATTTGAGCCAACTTCATCTTCTGACCCACAACAGGGTCCTCCTCTCTCTCCTTTTGAACCTATAAGAGAGGAGAACATAACTGAGAAAGACACAACAAAACCAACTGGTACTCAAGACCAGTCCTCTCAGTTGAAGAAATCAGGGAGGAGAAAAAGGATGGCCAGAAGAAGATCTACTTCAAAGAAAAAAAGAATAAAGGCATCCACCTCCCAACCTCAGGATGAGTCAGAGAATCCTGAGGAAGTGCATGAAGAAGTCTTTCAACAAACTCCAATCATAGTAGAGCCTCTTGCTATTGGAAGACAAATTCTGTCCTGGACTTATGCTGAAAATCCAGACAGAAGATATGCATAAGAGATCAGGGAGAACAGCATGTCTACTTCACAAATAACATGCTTGAACTTCCTCTGCATGATCTCTATGACATGAGAAGGTTCTATGTAAGCCTGAAGGATCCAGATCTGATGATGAAGAAAGGTCTGCTGAAGATCCTGATGTGGACTATCAAAATCTAAAGAACTTCTCTGTTTTGGTAGCATCAGCCTAGGGGGAGTTTGTAAGGAACATCTAAAGATTAAAAGGCTGATGCAACTAAAGTATACCAAAACAACCAAGTCTTCCTGCATGCACTAAGGAACAAAGATGAACTAGCTTCAGAAGTTGTACACTAACAAATAAGTCTAAGTGTAAAATCTTCCGAAGCCAACAGTTTAGAAGAAGTTACTTCGGAAGTTTCAAACTCATCAGAAAATTATTATAAGTGTGAAATCTTCCGAAGCCAAAGACTCATTTCTTCCGAAGCCAAAGATGAAGTCTTCCAAAGCTTCAAAAGACAAAGTCTTCCGAAGCCATTTTGCTGTGAAGACAGATTTCTTCCGAAGACAGAGAAAAGATGCTTTCTCTAAGTTACTTTTTGATAAAGCTAATGTACTTTCCGCTGCTACTCTGAAGACTCACCTGCTAATATTAGTTGGTGAAACTTCCATACTTTATCAAACAGTAGAAAGAGTCTTTGACTGTAACTTCCCACTTTTGTACCTGTTGACTTGTCTGTTTAGATTAAGTCAGTGAGCTATGGCATGTCATAGTCACTAGTCAAAAGGCAATCTGCCTTTTGACTGTAGATTGATCTTGTTGTCTAGATTAGTCAAAATTCCAACTGTCTTTTTGTATATTGACGGTTGTAGGTTGTAGTATAAATAGTCTTCGGTTCTTGTAATTAGATATACTTGAAAACACTTGTAATAGAACTAGAGAATCAATATACAACTTCCTTGAAAACTTAATCTTGTGTTCTTGAGACTTTGTTCTTGTTCTTATAGTTCTGTCTCTCTAACATTACTTGTGTTGTTTTGTATCATTAGTCAAGTTACCAGTTCCCTATTTGAGTGGTTAAGTGATTTAAGTTCTCTCCTCTTGTAAAGCTAATTGCAATCTTAAGTACCCTTACCGGTCCTGCACAATGTTGTCCAAAAAATTATATTATATAGTAGTATATATATAGGTAGATTAAGATAACCTTAAATATAATAATGATACTTTAAATTTAATTAGGAAATAGTAGAGTACAAGTATCTAAAGCTTAAAAGAGGCATAATAGGAATAAATCTTATGACATTACACATTAAAGCTTGTAACTATTCATATGCCATCTTAAAATTGATGTAAAATTACAAATCTAGCAATGGTTTCTCTATTATATATTAGTATAGATAATAGTTTATGTAATTACTATCAATTAACATGAAGTTTATATAAACTTAATCATTAGAATTTTTCAT
Organism: Flaveria sonorensis; assembly: GCA_025506505.1. Classification (NCBI taxonomy): domain Eukaryota; kingdom Viridiplantae; phylum Streptophyta; class Magnoliopsida; order Asterales; family Asteraceae; genus Flaveria; species Flaveria sonorensis. The sequence continues at coordinate 22,840,945 of CM046427.1, read as the reverse complement.
TTATAGATCACAATTACTTCTTAAACTAATAAAATTTACACCAGTATTAACTTTTTTATATATATGTGAATTTTCACATTTGTGAATTTTCACATATCCATGGAATATCATAATCTTCTACATATGCAAAATAACAAAAAAGGATCTGAATTGATTTTGACGAATTTTCGCAATAACACAGGGTTCTCATTTAAACCTTACTCTCATTATAAAAATATACCGATAGATGTTTGTATTCTTTTAGGCTATCAAGTAACTTGAATAATGCATTTTTACAATCTCGATATAAGATATTAGATATATACTATTTCATATGAGAAATGTTCAAATAAAAAAACTTTTAAAGTTAAAAGATGTAATAAGTAATCTCAACCATTAATCTTTTTAATCAATGGTTAATATTAAATTGTAAAAAAAAGTTTGTTAGATGAATATTTTTTATGAATAACTAATTATGTTGACTTTTTGCAAGTTTCCTCATATTTTAAAATGTTCATAACTTTTATGTATGATATTATTTTTAATAAAAATTACACCATAAAACACAAGTAATTTTTTATCTTTAAAACAAGTATAGTATTGTTGTATAAAACAAATAATAATTTTTTTATGTTTTTAAGATTATATATCGTCATTACGTCTTTAGTGTAGTTCATTGTGTCTTTTTGTTATTTATTGTGTTTTTCTAAATACTATTGTGTTTTTTTAAAATGATGAATTTTGAAAAAAAATATAATGATAGAATAACATTGTTGTATATCTCTAATATGTAAAACACAATAATAACCTAACAAGCTAATTAATATAATACATAAAAAATAAGAGTTATTGAATTTTAATAATCCCAAGTTTTATTCATTGGCCGAGATTAACCCCAACTCAGGAAATATTTTCAGACACTTTTAAATTTTAACTTATTTTTCTTCAACGATCCATTACTTACTGAGAGTTAACCTCTCGTTAGTTTTTTTGATGAAACAGAGCCAACTTTGAGCCATTTTTCAACTTTGTCGCCACCCAGACTCTATCAGGTTTTTTTTTTGGTGTCTAGCCTCCATTGTCACCTGAAATGTACCTCCAAAGAATCAAGTGGTTCAGATTAAGAGGTGGATATTGACAGGTTTTAGGGTACAAAAGTTTTAGATTGACGAACCAGATGGTTAATTTCAACTTTCTGCTAAATGTTTTGGCCATATAAACAGACTACATCATCAAAAAACTAACAGTGTTAATTTTCAGTTAGTAAAGGATCGTTGAAGAAAAATAAGCTCAAAGTTAGGAGTGTCTGTAAACATTTCTTGAGTTAGGATTAATCCCGAATAATAAATAAAAGTTGGGATTAATCCCGGCTAATAAATGTAAATTAGACTTATTAAAATCCAATAACCCTTAAAACAATGACAAAATTACATAATGTCTTATTGTGTTTTTTGATAATCATTATGTTATCTTGAACACTATGAGTTTTAAGAAATACATTGGTGAAATAACATTATTGTGTACTTCTGATTGTAAAACACTATGATAGATAACAACAAGTTTATATAATCTAAGAAAAACAATGACAAAACTAACATATTGTGTTATTTTCAACACTATAAGTTTTGAAAAATACTTTGGTGTAAGTATATCATTGAATATTTCTAATTGTAAAACACAATGATGGGTAACAAGTTTATATAATTTATAAAAACAATGACAAAACACCACAAACGATCTAAAACGTAAAAAAATGATGAATACATAAATAATGTAAAACATATAACACAATGAGCTGATATTTAACACGGCGAATATATAAGATACAATGAGCTGACGTATTTGACACAATGACCAAAATATCATCCTTCTTTAAAATTAATAGAACTACACTTGTTAAGCCTGCAATCCTTCTTAGGTTTTTCTATTAAATAGATTTTTCACTATAAACAATCCATATAATATTAGGGTTAATGGGTTTTAATAATCCAAACTTTTATTTATTGGTTAGAATTAATCCTAACTCATGAATGTTTATAGTCACTCCCAACTTTAAGTTTATTATCCTTCAATGATCTCTTATTAACTGATAGTTAACCCTCGTTAGCTTTTTGATAAAATGAGACCAAGTTTAAGCCATTTTCAACTCCGCCGTCACCCAGCCTCTATGAGGTTCTTTTTTCAGTGTTTAGCCTCCATTGTCACCTGAAATTTATGTCTAACGACTCAAGTGGTTTGATCAAGAGGTGGAGATGGACAGGTTTTGGGATACAAAAATTTCAGATTGACAGACCTGATTGTTGATTTCAACTTTGTGCTGTGTTTTTGCCATATAAGTAGTCAATGTTATAAAAAAACTAACGATCTTAACTCTCAGTAAAGATCGTTGGAGGAAAATAATTTCAAAGTTGAAAGTATTTATAAACATTTTTTAGTTGAGATTAATCCCGGCCAATAATTGAATGTTGGAATTATTAAAATCTAATAACCCTATAATATTAACATAATGCAAAACTTAAAATATATTATAATACCCCGTTGATTTAGGTTCATAACTATTTTGACAGGCATGTGCAACGACATTTCCAAGAGATATCATCGAAGTGCATAAATTTTCAAGATCTTATTTGACTTGTTAACTTAATAAAACTGCATATAAAATTGATCACATCAATAATAAAATTTAAACTGTATAATATTTAAGTACAACTGATGTCACTTCCCAAAATGTTTATGAAAACTATTGGCATTGACGTTTTGTTTTTAAGGTTTAGTTTAGTCAAAAATCTTGCATTAATGTATTATAGTAACTTACGACTACAAACCCTTGGCTTAAGTAGTTTGCGTTTATCAGTGATCCTTAGCTCAACTGGTTAAGATAGGTACTCATGACATATAAATAAGAAGAGGTCATGGGTTCAAGTCTCACTTTGAACAAAATGCCCATAGTTGAGCGGGGGATTTTCTCCTGAGGGGGTTGGGGGTGCGGTCCCGGCTATGAAACGGATAGATGAGCCCAATTAAGATAACACCTATCCTCCGAAGCAGGGTCGTATATTTGCCGTTAAAAAAAGGTAGTTTGCGTATGAAAATATTTTATAGCAAGTCAATAAAGGATGAACGCTCATCTTAGCGCGTTTTAAACATTACATTTCAAAGGCAATTTTCTTCATTATCGATTTGGGATGAAAGTTTTTTTAGCTATTATAAGAGATTGAGTACAAAATTATTAAATAATTTGTTTCACATAAGAATAATAAATTTTATGTAAGTTTTATTTAAATTTGATTTAAAATTTGAATATATGTAAATGGAAACATAGACAAAAAAAAATTGCAGTTATGCTAAACAAATTTGTGAAATACAAAACCAAAATTTTACTTGAGGCCGGAAATACGTAGAGCCAGTGTTGCTTCCCATACTTTGTCTGCAAAAATGGAAGACATATAAAAAAGTTTTGTTTATATATTTATATTAATAAAAAAATTTTGATCGATCAACCCGAGTAAATGAATCCTCTTTAATATTGTCTACAATTAAGCTTTTCCTTTTGTGGTTTTCTATACAAATATTTTGTTTAATTAGTTTTAGCGAACCTGTATACTATACAGGTTGAATAAAAAATATTAAATAAAATAAAAAATCATTAATTATAAATCGATATTTTAAAATAAGATATGATTGATATCTTTCTTGTTACAAATATAATAAAAAATTTATTTCAGAACAAATGTTTCAAAAAAAATACCATCTTAAGAATTTTTCTTATTATAAATCCCATTTTTAATTATTTTTTGTTTATAACGAATTTACTTTTTTAAAATATCAATTTTACATTATTTTGTATTTTTAAGAAAGTTTGATGTTTAAATTTTTTTATTATTGATAAAAATTTATTTCTTTAATAACATTAATAAAAAATATCTTTTTTAATTTATTAAAAAACTATGTTAATCTAAAAAGAATTAAATAATAATAATAGTAGTAATTAATCTGATTATTTAATAGTAGAGAGAAGTGAGAAAATTTGGTGTTTTCATGTTTCCCTCTTAGTTACTCTTTTATTAGAATACGGAGATATGTCTTATTAAATAGAAAATTATATTACGGTTTACATTTCAAATCTACGTAGTAAGAGAACATTTTTATGGGACACATATTACAATTCTAATCTTTTTAAATTTAACTTTTTCGTTTCTTTCTCTTATTAGATAATTACGGTAACTACTAATGATATTATTTATTTTTTTAGATTAATATGTTTAATAAATTAAGAAAAAGATCTTTCTATAAACGCAATTTCTAAAAAAATATATTAATAAAATAAGATTTTTTTAAAATATTAAACTTTATTACAAATACGAAATTTTAAAAACCTATGTTTATAAATAAATAAGTTTCTTTCATGAAATGAAAGTTATTATAATTTGAAGTTACAATAAGCAGATATTAAAAAAATGACATTTTTTTATAACCGTTTTGAATCAAAATGTTTAAAAACTATTTTTTTGAAGAAAAAAGGTTTTAAAAACTCCCTTTTATTGAAAAAAACAAAAAGAAAAATAAAAAAAAAGTTTAAAAAATGATATTGTCTTTATATTACTTAAAGTACTTAACCAAACGTAATTCTAATCATATTTTATCTCAAACGTATTATTTTATAATTAATAAATTTTTATCGTATTTATTTAACATTTTATTTATTTAACAAGTGTAATACGAGAGAACTTAGTACATATAAAAAAAGTAAAACAAAATTAAATTATTGCTGCTTTCATATTATTAGGAGCTATTAGAAGCGTGGCATGTGCCACAGTTGGTATTTAAATGCGTCACTACGTTCGTAAGCAACACAAAGTCAGAGGGCGAGAAATTACATATAAATTGACATCAAATTATACAAAAACATTTTAATGCAAAATTTGTACTTTCAATTGTTGGGTCATAACTCTTTGTTATTAAGTTTTGACCACTTAAAGAAGTTAGACCAAAACGCGGAGAAAATCATGTTCATAGTTATATTAACGTTATATTTAAAGTTAATTACACGGTCTTTTTTCGTAATATTCGTTTTCAAGTTCCATCACTAAATATAATTTATTACAACTTTTTATGTAATAAATGTGTCGGTTATAACAAATTTATCTCTATGTTAGATGAATGTTGATTTTTTTTCGGTTAAATACATATGAAATTATCATTTTATCCTTTACTAAAAGATAAAAGAATATTAAAAAAATATATTTTTACAAAACAATTTAACCTTATCACCCAATCCCCTTACTCTTTATCTATTATCCTAAAACCCAACCTCAGCCACCACACACCATCTCCAGCACCACCATCGTCGGCGAGTCCACCATTTTCATGTCACTAGGGGAACTATTGTTGTTGTTGTCTGTATTTGTGGCTGCTTGCAAGAGTAATCATCGTTCTTATGGTCCGGGATTTGAAGTCTTCGGGGTTCACCTCTAGAATCAGTGTTATTCATTCTAACCCAAGCTATTATTTTGTGTTTGTTGTATGATTGACTGACTCCTCTGACGAGAGTCTTGCTGCTGGTCTTTATTTGTGATTTCGAAACCCTAACAAAAGTTTAAGAAATTACGTTTTATCTTTTAGAATACCCTAAGTTGGGCAACACTTTGTGGAATTTCTTTGCCCTTTCTTTATTCTTAATGTTACACAAATATAGTTTGTTTTAGGTATATTATGGCTAGTCACAAGCATTAGACATAGATAAATGGAGAGCCATCCAGGGCTACCCTCATAGAGTAAGGAGTGATGCTTGGGCTTGTGTCACACCTCGACCTATGGCGAAAACCTCTGGGCATACGAAAGTGAATTGATTGTTCATAGCACATGGTAGTTAAAGCATTTAAGTAGTATTAAATGAAATTTTGCAATTCTTAGATATCATAACATAATCCAAATAACCATACAATCAACTCAAAATGTAAGGCCCCTCGTTTCCAGGCAACCTCATAGTTAGTTTCATACACAGAACCATAATTCTTAAACTAAAAATTTCATTTAATTAAGCAGCGAAAAACATAAATTCAATCAACATTCATGCCAAAGTCACTAGTCTATTACATATCATGGTTACATTGTCCAAACATAGACATCATAAATAAACTTTAAAACAAGATGCCAGTCTTTGAACCGGGAACTTCTTCATGCCCCAAACATCCTCAACTCGGCTACTTTTGGATTTACCAGACATGCATACTAAAGGTCAGCGTTGCTGAGTGAGTTCTAGGTTGAAATTTAAAACATAAGGTAATAAGTACTTTGAAACCTTTGATAAGTGATCATAATAAAACCTATCATATATTGGCATTAAACACCATTGAAACATCTATTACTTTGAAAACATAACCTAACTACTCAATGAACACCATCATGGATAGCATACGATATTTATGCCTTCATCAAGTCAACTGACACAAGCACTAAGCAAGCTAACATACCTTGCAATGCACTAAGCAAAGCAAGTTGATAAAACCATGCAATAAACTAAGCAAAGCAAGTTGATAAAACCATGTAGTGTACTAACCAAAGCAAGCTGATAAAACCATGCAATACACTAAGCAAAGCAAGTTGATGAAATCGTGTAGTGCACTAAGAAAAGCAAGCTGATTCAAGCACAAGGCAAGCTAACATAACCATGCAATGCACTGGCAGAGCAAGGTAATGATTTCACAAGGAAAAATGGTAACTCATATAAAGATCCTTTATAACTTTATGACTTTTATTAATTTCCATAAGCAAAACTAAGCATGAATTCCTCATGGGCCTGGACAGTAGGTGAACATAAGAGAAATGTCCCAAGTGAAGCGAATGCAGGTGATGGTTATCCAATGTGGACGACCACAAGTCAATATGGGTGGTTCTCAACCAATGCGGGTAAGTAGTAGTCTGACCAAGTATTGGATCAATCAGGTGATATGGCTTAATGCGGGCGAACTGGACTAATGCGGATGAATTTAGTTTAAAACAAGTGAACCTTTAAGTTGGTTAAGTGTGGTTGGGGGGGGGGGGTAAATGCAAGTGCTACTAAATGCGAGTAAGAACAATGTGGCTGAATAACCAATGAGGGTAACTGTTCTCCCTTCCGCATTGACCACACCTAGACAAAGGTTAATGCACTTGAGTTAAACAAATATGGGTAATAATGAATGCAAATGAGTAAGTACAGATACGAATAACAGTGAATGTGGTCGAGTAAGTACAAATACGGATAACAGTTCACTCTTCCGTATTGACCACACTTAATACAAATAACAGTTCACTCTTCCGTATTGACCACACTTAGACATAGGTCAATGCGGTTGAGTTAAACAAATACGGGTAACTGTACTCGTAACAGCGAGTTATTCTACTTGTTGTAATGGGAATCATGCATAGTTACACTATTATTTTCTTTTAAAACCATTAGATCTTTGATATATAGTTAAGGGTTCTTACATAGACTTTGAATAATGCCATACATTACTAATACATGAACCCTAGAAATAAAGGTGACAACTTCACACTTCAAAACATTAGATCTATACATAAAACTCATTTGAGCATGAATATCATCTCCTAATCGGTAAAAAGCATAAAAAGTAAAGGGGGGGGGGTTATGTAGAATTTGAGAGAAACCCTAACAAGGAGTATGGATCGAGATCTACACATACACACGTAAAAAAGTCAACTTTATCTAAGAAAATGATGTATAATCACCCAATAAGTATAGATCTAACCTAGATCTATCATTCTAAACGTAAAAGTTGGTACCTTGCTTGAGTTCTTTCACTTTCTTTCTCTAAAACACCCGCTTTCTTTCTCTAACAACCTACTTTACATGAAGGAATGCATGGGGTGCTTATCAATCCTTTTATAGGGGTTTTAGAGTGATGATTTTATAAGTATACATCTTTAGCCCCTATATTTATCTAAAATATCAATCCGGTTTCCTTCTATTATTATTTTTGAACCGTGTATATTTCCGGGTGTTACACAAAACAACAATCTTTCCTCTATTATATTTCTAGGTCCATAGTCCTAGGCTGCAAGCACTCATGAAGTCCATCTAAATAGCATTTCTTGAAATCATGTGAAAAAAATGTATTTAGCTAAAGAATTAGTTGGTGAGTAAACACAGATTTCCATACATAGATATATTGATTAAATGATCGATATGATTCAATTATCATGACATATCAAGACTTATAAGATAAATATGAAACATTAAGACAAACAATACGCACTCATATTTAATGACCGAATTGACTTGATTCACAAGTGAAGTCTAATGAGTAAGGCACATGTATGAATCTGGTTTTAATCATCTTCAAATAATCAAATAGGGTGGGTTTGTCAAGCCAATAGACCTATCATTGTTCCTGTGATTTGAATAAATTAATGATAGTGCTAGAATAAATGTTTATCTAACTGTGAACACACATTGCAAGTAATAACATAACATGAATTGAATTCAATTTGAATAAAATGAATAAAAGAATACACATTTGATTGAATAAGTTCATATGATTTTCCTTAAAATTATAAAATATAAAAGGGGCAATGGATACTCACTTGTTAATTGCAAATGTTAGAATAATAGTATGCTAGACTAGACACCAAAGACTTCCTTATGATTAACCTGAGGAATGGTGTTCTAAGCTAGAATAATAACATGTTTAAAGTTCTAAGATTGTAGGACCAGTGAAGGGGGTCAATGCAATAATTTCATAATGTTTGGAGAGACTTAGAACACTTATCAGATCAAATAGGGAACCGACTTAAGATGAAACAAAGAACACAATTAAAGAACAGAACAAGAACATAATAAGATGGTTTCCAAGAATGCTGTATATTACTCTCAAGTTCTTTTTACAAATTGTTACAAAGCTTAAATCTAATGACAAGTACTTGAGATACTTTATACTACAGTCGGTCATACTTTGAAGGCCAGCTGGAAACACTAATCTAGACAACAAGATCAATGCAAAGTCAAAAGGCAGATTGCCTTTTGACCGGTGACTTGACATGCCATAGCTCACATCTTAATATATTACAAAAAAGGATAAAACTACTTAAGTAGAAAGTTATAGACACTATGACCATATTCTATACTTGACAAAAGTATGGACTTTTCACGAACTCATATAAGTTGGCAAGTCTTCTTAGATGGCAGCGGAAAGTGATTTAGCTTTTGTCAAAAGTAAGTTAGATAAAGCATGTATTCTCTGTCTTCGGAAGAAATCAATCTCTTAGCTTCGAAAGACTTTGTCTTGAAGCTTCGGAATACTTCATCTTTGGCTTCGGAAGAAATGGTCATTTGGATTTGGAAGATTTGATACTTGGTGTATTTCATTGAGTTATATCAAATCTTCCAAAGTAGCTTCCTTGTACTTCATATGTCTTTGGTTGTATTAGCCTCTAAGTATAATCTTTACAAACTCCCCCTAGGCTGATGCTACCAAAACTAAAGGAAAACTTTGATTGACTTCATATGTGCATGCTCACCATCTTCAGTCTGTCTACAGACTTCTTCTGATTGACTTGGATGGTGGCTCTTGACTTTGTAGCCTCTTCCCTCATCTTCCTCTTAGCAGCTTTTTATTCTTTTATCACTTCTTGCTCAAGGTGCTTAAGGTACTCAAATTCTATGTACTCATAGGACAAGGGAAGTAGGTTTGATGCCTAATAGAGGCCCGTGGCACTCAGGTAGGTTATCATATTTTTCCTGTCTTGTTCCTTACCTGCCTGAGTATGTTGCTCAGTAGCCACAGTCTCTGTCTCTAGACTTTCCTGAACTGGGGAGAGGGTAGGAGCTTTGTAGATTATTTTTCTTCTTCTTTCTTCCTTGATCTTGAGGAGAATTCTACAGCCTCAGCTTCCTTCCTCTCCTTTGACACTTCCATGTCAGTCAGTTCATTTAATTCATCCAAGGGGAGAGAGAAGAGTTTATTAATGTTATAGTTCCTGGACCCCAGATAGTTCAATCTAGCTGCCCTTAACTCATCATCTTGAGTGTTTGGCCTAGGGACAGCCCGGATTGCAGCTTCCATAAAGCCAAGAGTCCGACTTGAACTCTCTCCCCTTGTGTAACACCCAAAAATTTTGTCAAAATAAAAGAAAATGAAAGTATCTTGCAAAAGGGAAAAAGGAACAAAAGTGAAAGGGGGCTAAGTGTAAAATAGTACTACATTCAATATTTTAATATATATTGAAGGTATGGCCGCCCTCTTCACATACCATATTCTGCTTTCGACAAACAAAGAAGAAAGAAAAGAAGAAGGAACTTTTCTCTCGGTTTGTAAAGAAGAAGAAGCTGATTATTTTCGAAGGTGAGCATTTCTTTGCATAATTGGCTCGGTTTTGTTGGGTTTTTCAACCATGAAACCAATTTTTATGTGCTTTTTGTGTTCGGCTGCTTGTTTTGGCTTGTTTTAGGTGTTTGAACTCTTGTGCACTCAAGTTTGGAGGAGTTTTACTTGTTGACTGCACAGGTGAGTTCTAGACCCTGGTTTTATGTGTTTTTAAACTTTTTGGGACTGAAATTGCATGATTTAAATGTTTTTCAACTATTTAATTTGTACCCGTACGTATATGTGCATGTATGATTGTGTTTTACGGATGTATATGTGTTGGGGATGTTTAGAATGCTAGTTATAAGCTTAGAACATGTTAGAATGCAGATTGGGTTTGAATTTGATTCTGAAAAATGAACAACAGTTGGTCATGCGCCCAAATAGGGCTCATGCGCCTGGAATTGCCTTAGAAAATCTTTAAGTGAGGGTCATGCGCCCCAATAGTGCTTATGCGCCTAGGAATTTGTCTGAAAATACTAAGTGTTAACCTATGCACCCAAACAGTACCCCATGTGCCCAACCATTTCGCTCAGGCGCCTGTGTTAGTCATGCGCCTGAACAGTACCTCATGCGCCCAAAGTTAGTGCCCAGACGCCTAAGTGTTGGCTCATGCGCCCACATAGTGTTAATGCACCCGACAGGATTCATGCGCCTGCATAGTGCTCATGCGCCCAGAATACTTAGAAAATTTTCTGGAATTTTGGGAAATTAGAATTTTAGAGTTTGACCCTAGTTTGACTTGGTGTTCTTATTTGCTTATTTTACGCATGTTTTTGGGCTGTTCTTATGTTCCTTATTATGTATTATTACGTGGCTTTACGTGGTGTGATTATGCTCATAAAGTATTATCTTTAATCAAGAGAAAGATGAAAATTAATGAAAAGTGGAACATAATGAATGAAAGAAAGTCTTGCAAGCAAATTGAATGGAGGTACACGACCATGTTGTTGTTAGCTCAACTGTGTACGGTTTAGCTAACCCGAAGGATGTACACAGGGTCAATCCTTGAGATTGACATAACCTTTGTTGCTTGCCCCAGGTGACTGGGTAGCTTAGTGCACAATGTTCGGGGTCTATTTATAGACCTCAGGCCCAGCACCAGCTTAGTGCACAATGTTTGGGGTATTGCACATTGGTCCGAAAGGAAAGTGAAAGATAATAATGAAAGGAAGAATGGGAAAGATGATGATGATAATTATGAATATTATCTGAATGTACGTATGATGCGTGCTCGCATAGGAAAGTAATGTATTTATTCAAAAAGGGATATTTTCGTATACAAATCATACGAGGTACTTTTATACTTTTTAAAACTAGAACTCACTCAGCAGCGCTGACTTTTATGCATTTTCAGTTGGCAGGTAAATATTGCTGAGGATGGCACTCGGGGACAGCTACTCGTCGAGGCAAGACTGGCATGTGTTCAAGCTTAATGATTTTGTTATATTGTAATGCAACTAATTGATTATTTTGTAACTCTAAATTACAGCGATGTGTTATTTTGCAACATTTATTATATGCATGAATGGTTTTTGTTAACTTAATTCCGCTGCAATGTCTTATGAAATGTGTATTGATTAATATAATAATGCTATGATTGTCCAACTGTGAGGTCTCCGGGAACGGGGCCTTACAAGTTGGTATCAGAGCCAAAGTTTAAGAGAAATGGGTAAATATTTTCAAAAACCTAAACTTAAACTGAGAATGGGACCGAATGGAGGGATGCCAACCCGAGTAGCTACGTGCCATCAGGTATATCTTTTCTTAAATGTTAACCGGTATTATGTGCGTGTGCTATTTGATTTATGTGCTTTTAGTAGATTTGAATACTAATGTAGTCAGTTAAGGAAATGCTCGGGGGATGAAGGGTAAAGTAAGTGGCTAATCACAACTGGCCACTGTAATTAGGGACTTACTATACTTGACATAAACTGAGCTATTACCTTGAATGATTGTGTTGGTGTTTGAATCTTATAGTGTTTAGAGGATGGCTGGTGGAAGATCGTCTAAGGCTTCTCGAGGTGGAGCAAGGGGTGGTCGTGGTGGTAGACCACGGGCAGCAAGGAACAAGACTAAGACTGCAGAGACGGCTCCAGCTGAGCCCGAGTTTCATCACCCGGAGGGCGATGATGAGAGTGCCAACTTGAGGGCCTTAGTGAAAGAGGCAGTGGTTGAGGAGGTTCACCAAGTCATGCAGACGATCCTACCGTCTATAGTGACTGAAGTCATCCGTGCTGTGAGAGAGGATGAAAAGAAGGAGAAGGAGGAGGAGAGAAGGAAGACGGTTGGGAGAAGGGAGAATGATGGTGAGGAGGAGGAACTGAACGCTAGGATGGCAGCCTCTAGTGATGAAGAGGAGGTGGAAGTGCGGGAAAGCATGAAGGGGTGTAGTTATGGGGCATTCCAACATTGCAAACCCCCTACTTTTCATGGCAACGGTAATGCTGCCGCTGCCCACCGCTAGGTAAGAGAAATGGAGGCGATGTTAGAGATTAGTGAGTGCAGGAAGGACCAGCAAGTGAAGTTCGCCACTCACTCGTTTGTTGACTTAGCTCTGTGTTGGTGGGACAATATTTTCCAAGCCGAGGGCAGCAGGGCCATCGGGTGCCCTCGGGAGAATGAAGTGTGGAGAGTTGAAGAAAATGGGGATTGAGGAATTCTGTCCTCATCGAGAACTCGATAAGATTGAGAAGGAGTTCTTACAGCTAGAGGCGGGTACCATGACACACCAACAGTACTCTACCAAGTTTAATGAGATGGCGAGGTTGGTGCCGGATCAGGTGACGCCGCTATTGAGGAAGATTAAAAGGTATGTGTAGGGATTGCTAGCTGATATCTGCAGGCATTTGATTGTTGCCTGACCAAGCACTTTTAGGTCGGCAGTGGATCTGGCTGGGAGGCTTTATGATGAGAGAGAGGTGACAGTGGTTGAGGTGAAGAAGAGAGGTGGTGGTGACAAGAACTGGAGCAGGAAATGGTTTGAGCATGGAAGTTTCACCCCAAATAATAAGAGGATGAGGGTGGATGACCGTAGGGTGGTGTCATCAAGCTCGGGGGTGAAGAGGTGTGGTAAGTGTGGGAAGGAGCATATCGGGGAATGCAGGTTAGGGTTAAACGTATGCTTCAAGTGCGGGAAGCCTGGTCACAGCCAAAGATTGTAGGGTGTTGAGGTGTTATATCTGTGGAGAAGAGGGACACGTGAGCAGGGATTGCAAGAAGCAAAGGGCAGAGAGTTCTGGGGCGAAGAAGAGGATGGAGGAAGGAGGACAGAGGGCAAGTGCTAGAGCCTTCACAATGATGCAGGAGGAGGCCCGGGAAGACCCCGATGTCGTGTCAGGTATGTTTCTAGTAAACCAAACTTGTGCCTCTGTGCTGTTTGATTCTGGTGCTAATAGGAGTTTCATTGCTGCTGCTTTCTATGCTAAGTTTCCTGTTAGTAGTAGAAGTATTGATGAGCCATTTGATGTAGAAACTGCTATTGGTAAGTCTACCAGAATTTCTGATATGATAGAAGGTTGCGACATAGAATTAGAAGGCAATAGGTTCTCTGTTAAACTATTTGTGATGCCCCTAGGCAGATTTGATGTAGTACTAGGGATGGATTGGTTAGCAGCCTATGAGGCAAACATCATGTGTCGCAAGAAGATGATTCGATTAATTACGCCCAATGGAAGTTCGATGATAGTCTACGAGGATCGCGTCACTACGGTTCCGAAGGTGATTTCGATGGCGGTGGCAGAGAAGTGCATGAAGCGAGGATGTAGTGCCTACCTGGCTTACATAAAGGATGTGGACGCGTCAGTACTATAATGGCCTGATGTACCGGTTGTGTGTGACTTTCCAGACGTGTTCCCAGAAGACTTACCAGGTGTGCCACCAGATCGCGAGATCGAGTTTCAGATTGATCTGATACCCGATGCTCAACCCGTTGCCAAAGCACCGTATCGGTTAGCTCCGACCGAGATGAAGGAACTAATGGTTCAACCGCAAGAATTGATGGATAAAGGATTCATCTGACTGAGTATCTCTCCTTGGGGTGCTCCGGTCTTTTTTGTCAAAAAGAAAGACGGTAGTATGAGGATGTACATAGACTACCGGGAGTTAAACAAGTTAACGGTGAAGAACCGATATCCCCTACCAAAAATTGATGACTTATTCGATTAGCTCCAAGGTGCCAGTTGGTTCTCAAGGATAGATCTCCGATCTGGTTGCCATCAGTTGAAGGTTAAGGAGCAGGATATCCCTAAGATAGCTTTTCGCACGCGTTATGGACACTACGAGTTTCTCGTTATGTCTTTCGGACTAACTAATGCGCCAGCTGCCTTTATGGATTTCATGAACCGAGTGTGTCAGCCAATGTTAGATAAATCAGTGATGGTGTTTATTGATGATATCCTGATTTATTCGAAGAATGAGGAAGAACATGCCGGCCATATACACAAGGTATTGGAGACACTTAGAAGAGAGAAGCTATATACTAAATTCTCTAAGTGTGCTTTTTGGTTGCGCGAAGTTTAATTTTTGGGTCATGTGGTGAATTCTGAAGGAGTTATGGTGGACCCGACGAAGGTTGAGGCGGTGATGCAATGGAAGTCTCCAAAGACGCCATCCGGGATTCAAAGTTTCTTGGGATTGGCGGGCTACTACAAGAGATTCATTCAAGACTTTTCCGAGATAGCCTCACCTTTGACTAAATTGACGAGCAAGGATGTGAAGTTTGTGTGGGGTCGAGAACAGGAGGATGCTTTTGAGGAGTTAAAGGCAAGATTAACTCAAGCTCCTGTTTTGACATTACCCGAGGGGAGTGAAGACTTAGTGGTGTATTCGGATGCTTCTTACTCAGGACTGGGTTGTGTAATAATGCAACGTGTGAGAGTAATAGCCTACAAGTCTCGACAGTTGAAAACGAGGTCAATTACCCCACACATGATTTGGAGCTCGCGGCAGTGGTCTTTGCCTTAAAGATTTGGAGGCACTACCTGTACGGGACGAAGTGCACAATCTTCACGGACCACAAAAGCTTAAAGTATTTATTCGAACAAAAAGACCTCAATATAAGGCGAAGGAGGTGGTTAGAGTTGATCAAGGATTATGATTGTGAAATTCATTACCACCCGGGCAAAGCCAATGTAGTGGCCGATGCCCTGAGCTGAAAGGAGAGACCCGAGCCAATCCGGGTGAAAGCTTATCAGTTGGTGATGACCTCTGACGTGATGACACAAGTCAAAGAATTTCAAAATGAGGCGTTGAAGGAAGAATGCCTTAACTTTGAAAGGATGAGAGGTCTGGTCACAGAGTTGGGAGAAGATACCCACGGAGTTAAAACCCGCTTCGGGCTGATGTGGATCCCTCGTTACGGAGACCTACGGGGGCAGATTATGGATGAAGCTCATAAGACTCGATACTCCATTCATCCCGGCCCTACCAAGATGTATCAAGATATGAAGAAAGATTACTGGTGGCCGGGTATGAAACGTGATGTAGTGGAGTATCTGAGTAAGTGCCTTACTTGCTTGCAAGTGAAGGTAGAGAACTAGAAGCCATACGGGAAAATCCAACCGTTGGATATACCCGAGTGGAAGTGGGAGCACATCACCATGGACTTCATCACAAAGTTACCTAGTACGGCAAAGGGGTACGATACCATATGGGTGATAGTTGATCGTCTAACGAAGAGTGCTCACTTCTTACCGATCCGAGAGACATACTCATCTGAAAGACTGGCAGATCTGTTCATCAAGGATATTGTAGCTCGTCATGGTGTGCCGATGTCTATTGTATCGGACCGTGACACCCGGTTCACATCTAAGTTTTGGAAAAGATTTCATGATGCGATGGGGACGAGGCTACACATTAGTACGGCTTTAGACTGATGGTCAGGCTGAGAGGACGATTCAGATGCTTGAGGATATGCTTCGGGCATGCGTGATCGACTTTGGAGGGAGTTGGGATGATCACCTACCGTTAGCGGAATTCTCATACAACAACAGTTATCATGCCAGCATTGGTATGCCACCATATCAGATGCTATACGGTAGGAGGTGTAGGACGCCCGTATGTTGGGGAGACATTGCGCAGAAGGAGTTCGGAAGCATGGAGGTGATCGAGGCTATGACTGAAAAGTTAGAAAAGATCAAAGCCTTTATGAAAGCGGCAAAGGATAGACAAAAGTCGTATGCCGACAAAAGGCGTCGACCGATTGAATTCAATGTGGGTGATAGAGTCATGTTGAAGGTCTCACCTTGGAAAGGGATCATCCGGTTCAGGAAAAGGGGTAAGCTGAGTCCAAGATACATAGGGCCTTTTCGAATCATCGCACAAGTAGGAGAGGTGGCCTATCGGTTAGAACTGCCTAATGAGTTAAGTGGAATTCACCCAACATTCCATGTATCTCATCTGAGAAAGTGCTTGGCTAATGAAGATATGATTGTACCATATGAGGACATCGAGGTGGATGAACGGCTTAATTATGTAGAGCAACCAGTGGCAATCATCAACCGGAAAGAGAAGAGACTGAGAAATAAAGTTGTTCCACTAGTGCGGGTGCAGTGGAAACACCGGAAGGGTTCAGAGTCTACGTGGGAGACAGAAGAAGAAATGAGACAGCATTAAGGGGGGTAGACTTGTAACCCCAAAACTTTTGTCAAAATAAAAGAAAATGAAAGTATCTTGAAAAAGGGAAAAAGGAACAAAAGTGGAAGGGGGCTAAGTGTAAAAGAGTACAACATTCAATATTTTAATATATATTGAAGGTATGGCCGCCCACTTCACATACCATATTCTGCTTTTGACAAACAAAGAAGAAAGAAAAGAAACAGGAACTTTTCTCTTGGTTTGTGAAGAAGAAGAAGCTGATTATTTTTAAAGGTGAGTATTTCTTTGCATAATTGGCTCGGTTTTGTTGGGTATTTCAACCATGAAGCCGATTTTTATGTGCTTTTTGTGTCCGGTTGCTTGTTTTGGCTTGTTTTAGGTGTTTGAACTCTTGTGCACTCAAGTTTGAAGGAGTTTTACTTGTTGGCTGCACAGGTGAGTTCTAGACCCTGGTTTTATGTGTTTTTAAACTTTTTGGGGCTAAAAATGCATGATTTAAAATGTTTTTCAACTGTTTAATTTGTACCCGTACGTATATGTGCATGTATGATTGTGTTTTATGGATGTATATGTGTTGGGGATGTTTACAATGCTAGTTATAAGCTTAGAACATGTTAGAATGCAGATTGGGTTTGAATTTGATTCTAAAAAATGAACAATAGTTGGTCATGCGCCCAAATAGGGCTCATGCGCCTGAAATTGCCTTAGAAAATCTTTAAGTGAGGGTCATGCGCCCCAATAGTGCTTATGCGTCCAGGAATTTTTCTGAAAATACTAAGTGTTAACCTATGCGCCCAAACAGTACCCCATGTGCCCAACCATTTCGCTCAGGCGCCTGTGTTAGTCATGCGCCTGAACAGTATCTCATGTGCCCAAAGTTAGTGCCCAGACGCCTAAGTGTTGGCTCATGCACCCACATAGTGTTAATGCACCCAGCAGGATTCATGCGCCTGCATAGTGCTCGTGCGCTCAGAATACTTAGAAAATTTTCTGGAATTTTAGGAAATTAGAATTTTAGGGTTTGACCCTGGTTTGACTTGGTGTTCTTATTTGCTTATTTTACGCATGTTCTTGGGCTGTTCTTATGTTTCTTATTATGTATTATTACATGGCTTTACGTGATGTGATTATGCTCATAAAGTATTATCTTTAATCAAGAGAAAGATGAAAATTAATGAAAAGTGGAACATAATGAATGAATGAAAGTCTTGCAAGCAAATTGAATGGAGCTGCACGACCATGTTGTCGTTAGCTCAACTGTGTACAGTTTAGCTAACCCGAAGGATGTACACAGGGTCAATCCTTGAGATTGACATAACCTTTGCTGCTTACCCCAGGTGACTGGGTCAGCTTAGTGCATAATATTCGAGGTCTATTTATAGACCTCAGGCCCAACACCAGCTTAGTGCACAATGTTCGGGGTATTACACATTGGTCCGAAAGAAAAGTGAAAGATAATAATGAAAGGAAGAATGGGAAAGATAATGATGATAATTATGAATATTGTCTGAATGTACGTATGATGCGTGCTCGCATAGGAAAGTAATGTATTTATTCAAAAAGGGATATTTTTGTACCCAAATCATACGAGGTACTTTTATACTTTTTAAAACTAGAACTCACTCAGCAACGCTGACTTTTATGCATTTTCAGTTGGCAGGTAAATATTGCTGAGGATGGCACTCGGGGATAGCTACTCGTCGAGGCAAGACTGGCATCCGTTCATGCTTAATGATTTTGTTGTGTTGTAATGCAACTAATTGATTATTTTGTAACTCTAAATTATAGCGATGTATTATTTTGCAACATTATTTATATGCATGAATGGTTTTTGTTAACTTAATTCCGCTGCAATGTCTTATGAAATGTGTATTGATTAATATAATAATGCTATGATTGTCCAACTGTGAGGTCTCCGGGAATGGGGCCTTACACCTTGCCTTCTTCTTCCTCTCTTTCTTCTCCTTCTTAATATCCTCAGAGGCCATTTTCCTCTTCCCTTTGTCACTCACAGGCCTGTGTGACTCAGGGTGGAGAGAGCTTTGGCCTTTATTGCTGGGTGTTGCACTTGAGCTCTGGCCAGAGAGAGGCTGTGAGACACCTTCACCAGTTGGTGCCTCACTGAGGGTACTAGGTGCTAAAGCAGTTCCTGTTTCAAGGTTCACAGGCTCAACTACTAGGCCTTCAACCATGGTTTATCATTCGAAGCTAACCTTAGGGTCTGCCCTAGTATCTAGTTGACCAACAGTCTTGCCTGCTAGCCTCTGTCTATATAATTTGGACCTCTTCTTGAAATCTTCAAGCATACTTTCTTGAATTCTCTCATAGTATCTTAGGTTTTGGAAATTGAAGACCTCTTGTTGTCCTTAAGATCTAGTGAGTACCAGGGCTCTTTTGTTAGCATCATACCTCCATCCTAATATTAGATTTTTAGCAGGGTAAGATAGGGTAGACATAGCCCTTGGTATGCCCTCCTCGAATAGGCTTTGAATCAGGGTTTCCATATTAATATGGACCTAAGGAGGTTGTTGAGTATGGACAACTGTAAGTGAGGGTGGTGACTCCTCTATGTCCATACTCTGGGCAGAACTCCCAGGTTCTCTGATTGTAGGTCCACCTTTTTTGTGGCATCACCATCTTGCACATGGGAGCTAAAGGTTAGGTCCACCACATCCATAGGTTCTTGTGGATCTGGTTGAGTTTGCCTGGTAGGTCTCTCAGCTAACTTGCCCTTGAGATTAGTGATCTCAAGTTGCTGGTCATTGACCTGCCTTTGCAAGGTAACCACCTGATATTCCAAGTGACTTACCTTTAAAACTAAATAGGTGCAGATTTCAAATAGTTTTTGGATCTTTAGTTGCAGAATCCCCTTATCTTCATCAGAAGAACCATGGGGGATGAGAGAATTGGACCAAAGTCTTCTTCCTTACCACCAGATTGGGGTTCTTGGCGGCTGGATTTTCCCTGCACCATGACAGCTTCAAGAGAAGTATCAATGGGCTAGGTTGCCATGAGGTCTTAATGATGTAATCACTTGCAAAAGTGAGAGCCTCTTCTATATGGACTTCCTGAACATGTTTAGGGACATCCACCTTAGTTTGAGGAGGATGATGTGGGCTAGACATGGGTGATTCAGGAGCACTCATCTCTCCTTGAGCAGGGGAGGAGAAGAGAGACTCATGGTACTCACTAAATCCCATATCCTTATCATCATAGAATTGGAGGTCAGGGATGGGTTGGTTTAATTCTAACAACTAAGGATGGTAGCTTTCCCCTGAAGGCTAATCACTTGAGTTTTGAGACTTAGAGTGATGGCTTAAGGCTTGGGCAATGAGCTCATTTGGTTGAGCATGAGGAACCTCAGCACCAATCAATGAAGTAAAGGGAGTGGTCTACTCCTCAGGGGAAGTAGGAGCTCTTGGTTCCACTTCCTCCTGCATGTGTGATTGTATGGGGACCTGCTCAATTTGAGTAGACTAAGAAGGGGTTTGTTTGGATTTTCTTGTGTAGGTGATGGTCATTTAAGGCTGTGTGGGTGTTGCAGGTATAGAAGGTGTGGGTTCAACATTGACTGGTGCTACCAAGTTGTCACCTTGAGTAATGAGCTCTAACATTTTTGGGACAAAGGCTATTTTTACCCCTAAGAAGACAACAGTGGTCTTTCTCATGGTTTTAAAGATTCCAGGCTTCATCTATCCCAATTTAAGAGTAGCACTTGTTCCCCTTAACTGTGAGCCCTGTTCACAGTTAAGAATGTGTTGAACATATCTAGGGAACATGTAGTACTCTAGGGAGTCCAAATTTGCAAGCAAGTTTGTGTAGTCAAACCGTGAGTACTTGAATTTGACCCCTTGAACCATTCCATAGACTATGTAGGATAAGTCATCCGGAATCTAGTCCCATCCTCCTTGTTTGTTAGATAATGAATGAATGACAATATGGAGGAGGTATTTCCATTTGTAGGAGACGTTACCCTTTTCGAAGGTTCTGACGGTGAAGTCCCTTTCATAACCCATCTGCCGAAAGAGTCATTAACAACATATTTAGGGAAGGACAACTTGACTTCTTCATCATCCAGCCTTAGATGAGAGTTGATTGTGGCTGGGGTGATGATAACTGCCCTGCCCTACCCTGTGGCAGACGGCGCTTTCTCACCGTCCAAGATCACCTATTAGCAGGTCCTCCAGAACTCAAGGAATTGTTCTTCATACAGTGGAGCCTCTGTTGTAAGTGTAGTGAGGTAGTTTGATCAAGAAAGAAAGCGGCAAACATTTGAGAAACCTGGATCTTTCTCAGATGACAACAGATCAACTTGATTATGTTGCCTGTGTAAGTGCATGGAAAAATCTAGTTCGTTTTGGGGTTCAGTGTTGGCTATATTAGAAAGCTTTGAAGTGAAGAAAGCTAGGAGCAACGGTGGTTTGTGGGTGAATTTATGGTTAGAACTTTTGCAGATGAAGAGGAAGGTGAAAGAGGGGGAACCGTTGTACGAATATATATATACGGTAGGATTTGAGACAAAGTTAATGAAAAAGGATAAACTTTGAAATCCGGATATCGGTCCCACCTCTGAAAAAGTGCCCAAAAAGGTAGTTTTTTTGGAAGTCTAAATCTTCCGAAGGTAATTTGTCTTTGAAAGTTTTTAAGAAAACTTCCGAAGCCAATTTGGCTTTGGAAGATATTCCTTAGCGTTACAAGAATTTGCTTCAGAAGAAAAATACTTAAAGTATTTTGCTTCCTAGATATATTTGGTTTTGGAAGATATTAGACTTCGGAAGTTTTATTCAAAGGATGAATAAAGCTTCCGAGACTTAATTGCTTTCGGAAGGAAATTTCCTTCAAAACATGTAAGTACTTAGAAGCATATTTAAGCTTAGGAAGATATATCAAAATTTCTTCTGAAGGTAAATTTCTTAGTAAGTAGTTATTAGTTTTGAAGACATACTTTTCTTCCGAAGCCAACTTAATATCTTCCAAAAGAAAACATATCTTAAATTCTTAGAATTCTAAGGGATATCATTTTAAAAAATTTCTTCCAAAGTAAACGAGGCTTATATATAGGTGATAATATAGACAACTTAAGACACACGTATTTGAAAAATAATCTTGAAATTAATTTAAGAAAATCTACTCAAAGTTAATCATTCCAATAGCTAATACTAGATACTTAAATCTCTGTTCATCAAAAGCTTTTATGAATAGATCAACATATTATTCATTTGTGTTAACTTTGACTAGTTTTATTAATCCCTTTTCAAAATTATCTCTTATCAAACGATACCTGATGTTTATGTGCTTTGTCTTAGAGTGCTGCACAGGATTCTCTGTGATAAAGATAGCACTGTTGTTGTCTATATGGATGGGAATCTCTTTGAAGTTAGTAGTCATGTTGCAACCACCATAGTCACTATCTGTATAAGCATACAGATTGAAGTCAGAATTCTTTGGAAACCAAAGGCCCAGTTTGGGAGCACCTTTGAGATATTTGAGAATTCTTTTGATAGCAACCAGCTGTGACATCTTGGGGTTGGCTTGATATCTTGCACAAATACATGTGACAAACATGATATTAGGCCTGCTAGTTATGAGGTACATTAGAGATCCAATCATAGCCCTATAGAGATGTTCATCAACACACTACCCCTCAAAATCAGGTTCTAGAGAGTGGTTTCTGGCTATGGGTGTCTTAGCAACCTTACACTCAGTCAGATGAAATCTGGTAAGTATGTCTTGGACATACTTTGACTTGTTTATAAAGATGCCATTGTCAACCTACTTCACTTGAATTCCTAGAAAGAAATTGAGTTCCCCCATGGCACTCATTTTAAATCTATTCTTCATCAGCTTCTCAAAGTCTTTGCAGAGCTTTGGATTAGGTGACCCAAAGATGATGTCATCTACATAAACTTAAACCAACATCAAGTCATTCCCTTTTCCTTTAATGAAGAGTGTGTTGTCAGTGATACCCCTCTTGTAGCCATGTTGAACAAGGCATTGTGATAGTGTCTCATACCATTCCCTTGGATTTTGATGTAGCCTATAAAGAGATTTGTCAAGCTTTCAAACATAATCAGGATGATCTGGGTCTGCAAAGCCAGGTGGTTGTTTGACATACACTTCCTCATCTATCACACCATATAAGAAGGCACACTTGACATCAAGTTGGTAGACCTTGAAATTCTTGGATGCAGAAAAAGCAAGGAATATCCTAATAGCTTCAAGTCTTGCGACACGAGCAAAAATATATATGTAGTCAATCCCTTCTTCTTATGTGTACCCTTGAAAAACTAGTCTTGCCTTGTTCTTGATGACAAGTCCTCTATCATCTTTGTTATTTCTGAAAACCCACTTGGTACCTATTAGTGTCTTCCCATGAGGAAGAGGGCATAGGTTACGAACCTTTTGTCTTTTGAATTTAAGTAGTTCCTCCTACATTGCTTCAACCCAACTTCCATCCTTCAGAGCCTCATCAACTTTCTTTGGCTTAATCTGGGATAAGAAACAAGAGTATAGACAGATATTTTTGTCATGGGTTTGTCCTCTTTTTCTCACCCCTATCTCAACATCTCCAAAGATGTTTATAGTAGGATGTGACTTGTGGATTCTCAGTTGAGGAATCACAGCAAGTTTGTTGGACTGATCTAAATTATCAAAATTTAGATCTGGTGATTGAGTATCACCTACCACATCAACACACTTATCAAGAGAAGCTTGATCTAATGAGTGTGTGATATCATTGATGTTGTCTTCTATGGAGTGGGTTTCAATATCAAGAAATTCTTGATCACTATCACCACCTCCATCTCCTCCTATATTGGAAACCCCTTCATTTGAGTTCTATGCCTCAATGCTGGAATTTGTAGGCACTTCAGATGTGTCAGATGAAGAGTTTGTCATTGTTGTGCTAATAGGATTTCCAACTGCAGGGTTTGTTACTACTGGAGCTGAAGTAGTTTTCTAACTTGGTCTTCTCAGCTCAAATCTTAGGTCAGGATCTCCTGTTAATAAGCTACCTGCAGATCTTGAAATATCTTCACAAGATTTGTTAAAACAGTTGGTAACTAAATCAAGATCAAACAACCAATCAGTACCAGAACCTTTCACACTGGATGTGTGCTCATTGAACGTCACATTGGCTGACTCTTCAACTACTCTACTTCTAAGATTGTATACTCTATAAGCCTTAGCTTGGGAAGAGTATCTAATAAAGTATCCATCATCTGATTTCTCAGTAAATTTGGCTATTTGATCTTTGGTATTCAAGATGGTGCATGGACATCCAAATGAACTGAGGAAACCAATAAAGGGTCTCCTTTTATCATAGCTCATAAAGAGTCTTACCATGAGTTTTGACTACTAAACTCTGTTCTGCACATAGCAGGCAGTGTTGACTGCCTCTGCCCAGAAGGTGATGGGTAGTTTAGAGCCAGAGAGCATGGTTCTTGTAGCCTCATTAAGTGTCATGTTTCTCCTCTCAGCAACACAATTTTGCTGATGAGTTCTGGGAACACTATATTGTCTTGTAATATCTTTTTCATCATAAAATGTTTCAAGGATTAGGTTTTTAAATTCTGTTCCATGATCACATCTTATGATTTTGACCTTATGATCACATTGATTCTTAATTTTCAGAATGAAGTTCCATGATCACATCTTATGTGAACCTAATGTTTGTGTATAAACTGCCTGACAATAAAGTATAGGTATTGAATGAACAAATGTATTATTAGGATTTTCATATAAGAAAAACATATGTAACTAGTAACAAAGTTTATGGTTTATATTTTTCTATAGTGACGTGTCTAAACCAATCAAGGTGTGTTTTAGTGGTTAATATGTTGCTAATTTATGGAATTCTAAACTCTAAACTAGGTCATCTATCTAAATAGGTATTAAAAAGTTTGTAAAGAAAATTACACTTAAAAACTTAAAGTGAACTATTTCCTAATGATGTGTGCCATAGGACTAAACAGTCAACACATATAGGATAGTAGCTTTACTTAGATGTTTGGGCATCTTACAAAGTTTAAAGAGAGAATGGTATAAGCATTTTTAAACTACGGTTGATGAAAATTCCTGAGTTGTTTGGGTATATTTGTTAAAATAAAATGATGAAGTCTTTTATAATTTAGAAACCTTTTCACAACTTAGTAAAAACTTAATTCAATCAAACAGTTAAAGTTTTCAAGTGATGATGGAACATAGTTGTTAATGGTCAAATGTCTAGTTTTTTTATTAAGATTAATTGGGTTATTCATCAATCCAAATATGTCTATCATCCTAAACAAAAATGGTACTGCTAAAAAGAAACATAATCACTTAATAAACGTTGCTAGGATACCTTTTTAGTTTTTTTTCAAAAGGGAGGGGGGGTTCCTTTAAGTATCGGTCCAATTGTGCACTAATTGCAGCATATTCAATTAATATGTTGTAGTAATGTTCTAAATGATAACAAAAAGTTTGCAAGTCAAGCTGTAACATCTCGAAATATTTTAGGAATAAAGTCATGTCAACTTTTTGGGGTAAAAGTGAACTATAGTGAAACATATATGGCTAAACATGGTTAGAAGGGGATTATGCTAATGTTCACCTAATAAATAAAAAGAAGGCAGCCAAATAGCAGTCTCTCCTCATTCCTTGTTGCCTACATTTTCTAGACTAAGAAATCTAAGGAGAGAGAAAGAGGCACTTGGCGTTAACAAGAGAAAGCTGTTATATATATATATATATATATATATATATATATATATATATATATATATATATATATCAAGCAAAAAGGTAAGGTTTTTATAACTTATTCCATATCTGATGAGAAGATCTATGCAAAAAATCATGCATAGATATTATTTGCGAAGGAATAAGAAAGTTCTCATCTTGTTATGTTTGGATAAATCTCTCGGGAAGGCGATAAATCTCGCGGGAAGGCCATGATTTCTAGGATTTATTCTTTGATTTATCATGATAAGTTCTAGACCCCCCTCATTTTGATGTATATTTAAATGTTTTCAGGGTGATATGCATACTTAGTGTTGTTTTTAAATGAAATATGATGTATTATATGCTAAAGGTTGAATCTTTAAGTATGATATATGTTAGGTCTTGGTTAAGCATATATGTGCATGCATGTAAAATGATTTAGTGATATATAATAAAAGGATAGAAATAGGTTTATGCTATGATCAAACAATAATTTAGATCCTTATTTTTGTCTACATAACTAAATGCTAGCTTTGTAAGTGATATAAGGCTTCCACAAGTCACCTCCGCAACCATACATACTTAGCATATTTTAGCCACCTACTTCGCAAGTGATCCCAAGCCTGCATATTGGAAACCCCACCGTATTTGGTTAAATATCTCCACAAGTGAATAAGGCCTCCATAACTATTCTTGTATTTGTAACTATTATAACCTTCTCATCCGACCATACTTAATAATTTCCTGGTCACCTAAACCCTCTATAAGTGGTTGTAAGCTTCGTAGCCTAAATACACCTCTATTTGTATTTAGCACTTTCATATCTTACCACACTTAAAGAAATTTCCACATATAATCTCCAAAAACCAAGTAAAACCTCCGTAACTGCCACACTTCCCCATAAGTGACCCTATATCCTCGTAACTAAGAATGTACCTCCATATCTAGTGATGAACTATTATTTCTTACCATAATTAGGAACATTTCTATGATATGAAATGTTGGTATATGGACAGTGAACCATAATGGGATCATTAGGTTTTGAAATGTTAGTCTATGGGAAGAGAACCATAAGGGCAATGCTATGATATGAAATATCAACCAATGGACAAAGAACCATAGAAGTATTTACATAATATGAAATATCTGCCTGTGGGAAAAGAACCATACGGCATTGTAATAATACGATCTTTCAGTTAATGCGAAGAACCATAAAGGTAGAGTTAGGATATGTATGTGTTAGCATGTGTTACTAGCTTCTATATGTTTCCTTATATAATTATATTATCTAACGACTAATATGATGTGTTAGGACAAGAAATGATGCAAACAGAGTTGCTGTTATTTACCAAGTCATATTTAAATAAAACATAACTTACTCAACAATATTGACTTGTTATGATCTATTCTATTACCTTGAATGACAATATTGGATTTTCATATCTCATAGGAAAGATAATAAGGGACCATTACCGGTAGAAGAGGAACTAGGTGTGGTGCTTAAGGTGTTCATGCCAATTAGCCACTGGTTACTAAAGGAGAATAAAGGCAATTATGCACATTGGTCCTTGAGCCCAATGTTAAAGGAGGAAATGAAAAGGCAGGTTCACTCTAGAAGCTTTGATTAGAGGGGAATGGCCAATAAAGTTCATTAGATCATGCACGATACTATTCCATCTGTTCTCATATAGGCTTTATAAGCAACCAATAAAGAATAGGCAAGTGGATTCTATGGTATCTCAAGTGAAGGAAGCAAGGTTAATCATGACAAAAGCACTACTGAATTGGAAATTAGCAATGATGATGACATTGATAAAAAACCATCAAAGGGATGAATTTATCAGGCTTTTAAGGGATGCAACTTGATGTGATAAAGAATTATACATACAAATCATATAATTTACACATCAAATATTCCCAAAACTCTTATAAAAATAATGAATTGGTACTCAATTTCGTTAAATTGTATTTTTAGATTTGAAAGAAACCAATATGGACAAGAGGAGCTAAAATAAGAAGAAAACTAAAGAAAATCAAAGCTCTAGAAGCCAATCACATCCCATGCCTAGGGATGTGCCCCATGCCTAGCCCAAGCACACCCCCGTGCCTCAGGAGGCACATCCCCATGTTCGTCAGTTTAGAAGGGATAAAAGTACATTTCTCCAATGGGGAGGCATGCGTTGTGCCCCATGAAGCATGGGGGAGTGCCTCGCAGCAACACAGGGTCGTGCCCTACCTTTATCCTTTGTACCATCTGACCAACTTTTACATACATTGTACTTGACATGGGGTCATGCCCGGCTCTCCAAAAACCCTATAAATAGTGGCTTATTTGTAACATTTGTGAGAGATTTTTGGAGGTGGAGTCCTGGTGTTTTGCTCACAATAATCCATCATTTTAAGGTCCTTGATAGGCTTGGGAGGTCCATTCAACACTTAAAAAGGCTCGGGATTGATTAATGTCACCCATATTGGGTCACTGGTTTTGTTGTTCTAATTTACTAATGAACTCATTGCTATCTTTTAGTTTTGTTAAAATGTTCAAGCTTATTATGAGCTAAACTTCTATTATCATTCTAATTTGGTGAAACTTTGTGTAACTTGTGATGCACTAATGGTGTGACAATTTTTATGCTAATGTTATGGTAATTTTGTGTCATCCTTTTAATGGGTAACATTTACATTTGAATGAGAAGTTATAAAATTATGATTTATAATTGTGAAAGTCATATAATTTTGAAAAACATATGAACTAACTTTTATTTACGATGCCGGTCTTCATAATACACTCATGACTAATGAACTAGAAATTGTTGTTAGAAATCATATCAACTTAACTTTTTTTTTTTTTATCATTTACGGGTTTCTTTTTTCTTTTTTCGAGAAATCTATAGTTGTTGTTATTTTTATTTACGATGCCGGTCTTCATAATACACTCATGACTAATGAACTAGAAATTGTTGTTAGAAATCATATCAACTTAACTTTTTTTTTTATCATTTACGGGTTTCTTTTTTCTTTTTTCAAGAAATCTATAGTTGTTGTTATGATTTTCTAAAATTAATAGTATGTTAAAAAAGAACTTAATCAACTCTCTTTCTAACATGAAATTATATTTTCAGAAATCATAAAGTAAAAGGGTGCACAATTACGTACTTTACTTGGGGCTCGATGGTTGTCTAGTAAGTTACTCATTGCAGCTTTCCTTGTTACTAAGGAGTCGGTCGACGATAACTACGTGCTAACTCACGTTTATAAATATCAACATAATTTCATTAACCAATATCTTTAAGCCACATCATGTAATTCATCATGGTTACCAAAATAGAACCTAAATTAGGATGATAGCCCTCTTTCCCTAAAAAAACATCAAAAGTCTTTATCGTTTATTTCCTTTAATTTGTTTTGAATTTATTATTTTTAAAAAATTAAAAATCGGTTAATTGAAACACTAATCATTTTCTCTAAACAATAAACAATCTGATAGTCAGTTATAAAGATTGTTGAGTAAACTTATGTGCATCCACGGATTGATACCCGATTCTTATTATCGCTATACTACCCTACGATAGGTACACTTGCCTTTTATGTGTGTAGTTTAGTATACGTGTAAACCTTTTAAACTAAATATGTGTGAAAATCTATCTACAAGTTATATATACCATTCGGACACACCAAAACTCTTCCTAACCGGATGGAAAGAAGGATCCCATCGCTATTTACCAGTGGGTGGCTAGAATGAAAGTCACAATCATCATCATTGAGTGCCAGGCTGACTAGGCCATCAAGTTTGTTGCTTTTTTTTTCATCATAGAAGCCCTACACTGGTGGATAAACATTAAGCATATAAGGAAATATGTCAAGGAGATGAAATGGGATGACATGAGTAGAAGGTAATCAAGAAGTTTTGCCCTTAAAATGAGTTTGACCAATGAGATTGCAAGACAAGTTCCTTGGGTTAAAAGTAGACAGCATGACTCATTAGGATTATATGGAAAATTTTAAGGAAATGACATGACATGTTCCACATCCGGTTAGCATTGAGGAAAGAAGGATGACGTGCTACATTTAGGGGCTGTCACCATAGGTTTGTAGCCATGTAAAGGCTCACACGATAACAACTTTTGAATCGGTGGTGGAACTGAGCGGAATTGTTTATGATGATGTGGAAAATGAGGATTCTAAAGTTGTATAAGTCAAGAGGAAATGGTTTGTCTATTCTTAAGGTTTGGGAAAGAAAGATTCAAAATAAAGATAAGAGAGTCAAAGTGGAGGAGTCTGATGTTTGTGGGAGGTATGTGAAAAGGCATTCAAGGATTGTTGGCTAGGCACAAACTTCTTCTATCATTATGGGAGGACTTAGCATTATTCTCGGGATTACCCAAAGGTACCAAAATTCTATAATTGTGGGGAAGTTGGAAACCTAGCAGTAATAGTAGGAAATAGAAGCTGGGGAATACAAGAATGGATAGGAGGGCTGAAAATAAGGTGGATAAAAGACCCAAAGAAAATACAAGGGATTATATAATTACCAGGAGGAGGCAAGGGTGGACTCGAGTGTTGTGTCAGGTACATATCTAGTTAAAGATGTTTCTACATCTGTATTCTTTGCTTTTAACTCCAGCAAAAGTTTCATATATACTAAATTTATGACATTTTGAAAAACAAAGTTAGGAAAGTAGAACACCTTTGAAGTAGATGACCAGTATCAGGAAATCTACTAGAGTAAGCAAAGCAATAGATGACTGTTACGTATAACTTGAGGTCCATATATATGTTGCCCGCTAGGTTTTATCGTTGACCTAGGTGGCTTTGATATTGTTTTGGGTAGTATTCGTTGGCTGTGTATGAAGCCCAAATAGTCTATCAAAAGAAGTTAATCTATTTGATGTCTCCTAATAGTAGTTTAGTCTCCATCAAAAGTGATAATGGTCATGTGCCTAAAATCATCTCAATGATTAAATCTAAAAAGTATATGAAGCATGGATGTGATGCTTATCTAGCTAATGTCAAAGATATTAAAGCTTTAAAGAAGGAACTAAAGAATGTACTGGTCGTGTGCCACTTCCGAGATATGTTTCTTGAAGACCTACTGGGCTTTACACCAGATCAGGAAATATAGTTTCAAATTGACCTTGTACCTGGAGATCATCTTATCGCAATGACACTATATAGTTTGGCTTCATTAAAGATGCAGGAACTCATGTCTCAGCTCACAGATGTTCTCGACTAGGGTTCTATCAGACCAAAAATTTCACCTTAGGGTGATCTGGTGTTGTTCATAAAAAAGAGAAATAGAACCATGCGAATGCGTATAACTATCATGAACTAGAAAATGATCATAAAAAGAATAATTATCAATTACCAAGGATCAATTATTTGTTCGATCAGTTGAAATGGGTGAGTTAGTTCTCATAAATTGATTTGCAATTGGGTTATCAACAGTTGACGGTAAATGAGCAAGATATCATAAGGATGATCTTTTGTACATGCTACTGGCATTATGAGTTTCTTGGGATGCCATTTAGCCTAACTAATGCCCATACGACTTTCATGGACATGATGAATTAAGTGTGCTAACCAATTCTTGATAGACTAGTGAATGTATCTATACACGATATCATGATATACTTAAAGAGGAAAATAGATCATGCTTGCCACATACGTGAGGAATTAGAAATACTAAGACAAGAAGATTTACATGCTAAATTTTCAAAGTGTGCCTTTAGGCTACGTGATATGCAGTTCTTGGTTTATGTTATCGACCTGGATGGAATCATGGTGGACCTGCAAAAGTAGAAGTCGTCATGCAATGGGATTCTCCTAAGACACCCTTAGAAATCTAAAGCTTTCTGGGCTTAGTAGGGTATTACAGGAGATTCATTCCATATTTCAAGGATTGTGTCACCGCTAGTAAAATTAACTTGAAAGGAAGTAAAGTTTGGTTGGGGCCATAGCCAAAAGAAAGCATTTCAAGAGTTAAAGAACATGTTAACTTAAGCACCAATTAACCATTGTCATGCGAACAAATATATGGTGGTTTATTCCAATGCTTCATATCAAGGATTAGGATATGTACGAATACAATGTAGAAAAGTAATAACCTACGCTTCTCGACAGTTAAAAATTCATGAGGCTAAGTATCCCACTCGTGACCTATAACTAGTAGTACTTCTATTTGCATTGAAAATAGAGACACTAATTGTATGGTGTCAAATGCATGATCTTCACAAACCATAAGAGTTTAAACTACTTTTTCAAATAGAAAGACTTACCAATGGATATACCACCACTTGAACCACTACCTATGGAGCCACGTCATCTACCACACCCAACATTTTGATTGGCATCATTTTGCTCAAGAGTAGAGTTGACATGTCGGGATATCAATTGTGCTAACTCTTCGGTAGTGGTAGGTAAACCGGTACTTTTAGCACCAGTGGTATTTCGCGTGTTAGGTGCCACAAATTAACTTCTGTTATGGATTAAACAAAAGAGAATAAACGACAAGCACAAAATAATGTCAAATGCATGATAGTAACATAGACAATCATAACATCACAACAACCAAAGAATCATCGATCAAAATCATCTAGGTAAACCAGTACCTCTAGCACCACTTTTGTTGACTCTTTGCAAGTGTCCTCCTTTTTTTAAACGTTCATAACTTTTATGTACGATATTAATTTTTTTTATAAAAATTACACCATAAAAACTAGTGTTTTTTATCATTAAAACGAGTACAGTATTGTTATACATTTTAATAATTTTTTTACGGTTTTAAGCTCATATATCGTTATTATGTCTTTTAGTGCAGTTAATTGTGTCATTTTGTTAGTTATTATGTTTTTCTAAATACTATTATGTTTTTTTAAAATGATGAATTTTAAAAAAAGTATAATGATGGAATAACATTATTGTGTATCTCTAATATGTAAACACAATAATAAATAAATAAATAATTAATCTAATATACTAAAAATAGTGACAAAATAGCATAATGTCTCATTGTGTTTTTTGATCGTTATTGTGTATTGTTAAACACTAAAAGTTTTAAAAAATACATTGGTTAAATAAAATTATTATATATTTCTAATTGTAAAATAAAATGATAGATAATAACATAATGTATAAAAATAATGACAAAAATAACACATTATGTTTTTTCAACACTATGAGTTTTGATAACTACATTAGTGAAAGTATATTATTGTGTATTTTTAAGTGTAAAACATATTGATAGATAACAAGTTTATATAATCTATAAAAACAATAATA
Organism: Flaveria sonorensis; assembly: GCA_025506505.1. NCBI lineage: Eukaryota > Viridiplantae > Streptophyta > Magnoliopsida > Asterales > Asteraceae > Flaveria > Flaveria sonorensis. The sequence continues at coordinate 22,808,027 of CM046427.1, read as the reverse complement.
ATAATAACATAAATGATATAAAAAATAAAATACAATGAGCATATAATAAATGATGTAAAATATATGACACAATAAGCTGATTTATTTGAGACAATAACCAAATGTCATCATCTTTAAAACAATAAAAGGACGCGTGCTAAGTCTACAATGCTTTTTTAAAATTTATAGATTAAATACTGTTTTTACTATAACCCTACCCTATACATAAAACTCAACATAATCTTATGTATAACATTTCAATTTATTGTTTAACTCACCCGTTAACCCATTAAAATCCAAAAATTTAGAAAAAAAAAAATGAAATCCGGTCCAACCCCCGAACCGGGTCCCGGTCCGACCATCGAACCGGGACAAACCAGCCGGTCGAGCCTATACAAACGAACCGGGGCTGCTTGGATCAGGCCCCTAGAATTTCCGGTTGGATGGTCGGACCGGCTGAAACGATACTACCTTCAAAACATTGGTTAATGCGGGTATGATAGGTTTTTAATTTTTTATAACGTCACCAATTACGTGGTGAAGGCAAACCCAATAGGTCAGGTCGTACGTCGTAACGTAAACACGCAGTATAAAAGGGTATATTTGTCAATTAAGCTGAACCTTAATTAACTAAATTAATCGCACAAGGACAAAAGCGTCATTTTAGCAGAACCCGTAAGCTCGCTAGCTATAATAACACGAAAAGCATCTGTAGAACACTCGAAGCAAACTCCATTCGCCTTCTTCCATCTCTCTTTCTATAAATTCTTCTGCAATATTATTCTTTTGGCGCCAGATTCCAATTTCAACGGTCACGATCTCATCCCAGCCACTGTGCGTTTTACGTGTTAGTGTGTGAGAGAGAAAGTGAGGATAGTGTGAGGTGCATCAATGGCGGATTCAACCAACGGTTCCTCTAGCTTCTGGACTCAGGCTAACGCTTTGTTCCGGAAGAATTTGACATTTCAGGTTCGTTTTGTGCATTTTGGCTTCGATTTGTTGTCGTTGTGAATGCTTCATTTTGACATTTGAATCGTTGTTTTGTTCATTCAAATCAGAGTAGGAATTTCAGGACGAATCTCCGGCTCATATTGTTCCCAGTCGTTCTCTGTTTGTTGCTTGTGTTATTGCAAGCAGTGATCAACAATGAACTGGATAAGCCTTCGAATAAATGTGGCTGCACTTGTATTGATCAAGATGGGGATGGTCAATGCGAGACAGTGTGCGGGATTCAGTACTCAGATTTGGATCAAGTGGCCACCTGTTCGATTCCTAATCCGCCTGAATGGCCACCGATATTGCAGTTACCTGCTCCACAGTTTCGTGCAGTGAGAACTGATTTTGATTCATTTGGTGATTTGCCTAGTGATTCATGTAGAGCTACAAATTCATGTCCTACAGTTGTGTTAATGACGGGAAATAATCAATCTCTTGGAGAGAGTATGTCAATTATATACATTACATGACCTAATATCTATCATTTCATGTACAGTATTTGAATGATTTTATGCTTTGTGTGCGTATTTGACAGGTTTGGGTAGAAATATGTTCCCGAGTTCATCCAATTTTAACTCATCCAATGGCCTGGATGGTCTTGTATTGGTTAGTTATTGTGATTTTGCAACCTTAAGTTTTCAAATTTATGTGATGAAGTTACATTGAGATTTGTTTGATGATATGATGTTTAAAATATATCAGGGGTCAGCTTCAATGACCGAGATATCAAACTTTCTTGACCCGGCTTTCTTCTCTAGTCTTCCTATATACTATGTTCAATCTCAGTGTGGAGCCAACTCCACATTTTCTATCTCTGTCCCAATAGCATCTTTGGATGTGGAGAAAGGTGTGATTTCTTTAGATATTTGTAACTTCTGTTGGATGAGTTTAGAACCTAGAATATTGTAGTAAACATGTTGAAGATAATCAAAACAGCTTTATGGTTCAGACTCTCATGGAATGGTAATCTTGTTATTATCTTGATTTTTTTTTTATTTGTAGAAATTCGATGTGTTCAAGGTCTAAATTTATGGCGCAACAGCTCCTCTGATATTAACAATGAGCTATATGCCGGATACAGAAAGGGAAACCCCGAGGAGAAAATCAACGAGATATTAGCAGGTTGGATAGTCCAAACATATTGCTAACTAAGTAAATGGTCCATGCTTTGATGCTAATCATTTTATCATTTAAGCTTTGATTTGAACCAATTTAACAATTTTAAGTTAAAGGATCTAAGCCTTTATTATTTCTTCATTATTTAAGCTCTAATTTTAATTTTATTTTTAATCTTTTCCGTAGGTTATGATTTCTTGAATTCGGATACCAATAATTATAATGTGACAGTATGGTACAACTCTACCTACAAGAATGATACAGGAAATGGTCCTACAGGAATTGTCCGGGTTCCTCGCTCAATAAATTTGGTACACATTCTAAACTTGTAGTATGTGTATAATTTTTGTGTAAACAATAACTATTTATGTCTTAGTCAAGATAATTATTCTCAATTCAGGTATCAGCAAAAACCTGTTCTACATTTAAAAGAAATGAAGTTTTAATTTAATTTGAACATAGTACTTATTGCTCATAATCAGAGGACATCAAATTGTGGATTTCTTTTGTTGGCTATCTCAAATTGAATTAACTGGTATCCACAATGCAAATACTAACATTTCAAACATGTATGCCTACAGGTGTCAAATGCTTTCCTACAACTATTGCTTGGGCCTTCTACACAAATGATGTTTGACTTTGTAAAAGAGATGCCCAAACCTGAAACTGAAATCAGGCTTGATTTTTCTTCTCTCCTTGGACCTTTGTTCTTTACATGGGTCATTTTGCAGCTATTCCCTGTTAGTACAATAATAAAGATTCAAAGTTATATTGAGTTTAAGTGTTTACAAATAGTGTTTTCTAATTACTGTACTTGTTGAAGATTGTATTAACAGCTCTGGTGTATGAGAAGCAACAAAACTTAAGGATCATGATGAAAATGCATGGGCTAGGGGACGGTCCTTATTGGATGATTTCTTATGCATACTTTCTTGCCATATCTTTGGTGTATATGTTCTGTTTTGTGGTATTTGGCTCTGCTGTAGGTATAACTTAAAAGAAAGCTGAATTATACTCCTGCCCTTCTCCATTTTGTAAACTGCTTATCTAATTTCATTTAATAATTTCAGGGTTGAAGTTCTTTACATTGAATGATTACAGCATCCAATTTGTATTTTATTTCATCTACATAAACTTACAAATGTCTATGGCATTTCTAGTGGCTGCACTTTTTTCTAATGTGAAGACTGCTGCAGGTTTGTTGTCATATTTTTCATATCTTTTGGATTAGTTCAATTTCTTGTAATTATGACTTGTATGAATATGTTTATGACAGTTGTGGGGTACATTACTGTCTTTGCAACTGGTCTTTTGGGAGGTTTCTTCCTTCAATTCTTCCTTCAAGATGAATCATTTTCAAGTACGTAAAGATGCTAATAATGTAGTCCTGTTCATATCATTTAGCACAAATGTTGCCGAAGCATGTATACTAACGTTAGAATTTGAATCGTTTAGAGCTATACATGATATTTTATAGAGGTGGGGAACATGGGTGGTTCTGGTGGGTTTGGTAATGGGTCATAACAGGTCAAATGTTAGTACTGGACGGGTTGGGTCGACGTGCAAACACATTCTATTTATGGTTTACATATAATTATGACATTACTTATGATAACAAAAACAATATTATCACAATAATAGTTAAATTTTTGCATAAAGTAGTAAGGAGGTTCAAGGTTGTATGCACTAAATCTCAACTTTGGGCACCCCTTAACCTTTTTATCCCACTAGACCAATTTTCATTCTAATAAAAAACTTATTTTGGCCTGTTTGATTTAAACGACAATCAAAAATCCGATATTCCTGTTTACTTTTTGCTTAAATATTCCTACTTTCTTTTGCAGGAGTTTGGATTGTTGTGATGGAGTTGTATCCAGGGTTTTCTCTATACGCTGGATTATATGAATTTTCACAGTATGCTTTTACTGGAAATTATATGGGGACTGATGGAATGAGATGGGGGGATTTAAGTGACAACAATAATGAGATGCGTAATGTGTTAATAATCATGGCTGTGGAATGGTTGTTGGTTTTCTTCATCGCATATTATATTGACCAGGTTGTAACATCAGGAAGTGGCACCCGAAAAAGTCCACTTCTTTTCTTGGAGAAGTTCAAGAAGAAACATTCAACATCATTCAGGAAACCCAGTTTACAAAGGCAGGGTTCAAAAGTATATGTAGAACTGGAGAAACCTGATGTAGTCCAAGAGGCAAGTAATACATCTTTGGTAGTTTAGAAATTTTATATAGTATTTTAAGTACAAAATCATAGGTGGTAATTTTGGCCCAGTCTGATTGCGATTGTGTTATATCTCAAACGGTTGAAAGTCATTCAATATCTGTTTTTAATAAATACATGATACAACCTCCTAAGTCATTATGTTCTGAGGTTTAGATGTTTATTGTGATTATATAATTTTGAATTAACTCATTAAGTATCTACAGAAATGGACAAAATATTGTTTGCATGTCAACTCACCCAATGCTATAAAATGACTTGTTTCAACCTGTTATAGTGTTATGCATAGGGTAGTGATTAATCTAGATTCATTGGATAGTTTCCATTGACAGAGTAGGTGGATTTGTCATTTATTTCTTACGGAACATACAGTGAGTTGCCATTAGCCTCTCATTAAATGATACCAAGTGTATATTTTCCTTTAGTTGCAATCACGATGAAAACTATGTTTTTATTTTTTTCTTTTTAAAATAGTGCCTGTAGTATATGTCTGCCATATCTTATAAATTGAACTTTTTGTATATCACACCAGGTTGGTCACATATACCTATGGGTAGAAGGCTGTTCTAAACCATATATGTAAAATATTAGTTAATTTGTGTCGTTAATTTTTGTTAGATTGTATATCACTTATTTGTATATTTTTTAGCCCAAAAGCCCTTCTATATATGAGCGAGTCTGTATATTGTAAAAAACACATGAAATACAAAACTATTCAGGATATACTTTGAATTATCTCTGATTACATGTTAGAGCCTACCCTCTTAAGTCTGTGGATATCCTAGTTGCTTCCTAGGTACCCATTTGATGCTTTATGTAAATCCTTTTTCAAGTGATACTTGTTACAAGTTAGGCATGATTAATATCTACACTTCAACTTGAGGGGGAGCATTAGATTGTATGTCACCTACTTGTTTATGTCATAGCCGAATGGGCCTTATGGTTTAACTTAGAGGTGGATTCCCCTCTGTTTATGCAAAGTCGGTATAATGTAAAGAAGACCTGAAATATAGAACCATTCTATATATGCTTTGAATAATCTTTGTATGACAATTTGTAACATGTCACATGGCTAAAAAGTTAAAATTAGCCAAATGGAAATAGTTTGACTGAGCAAATGCCTCGAAAGTCACCCAAAGTGTTTTTAAATGCATAGAGCATTTTAAATCACTTCATTATTAAATTGGATAATTATATTAACATTGTTTACATAGTTCTATTGCCATTAATTAATTAGAATTTTATAGAAAAAATGGTCAAAAAAGTGTTGATGGATGGTACAACCTTATCTGTTTGGACATTGTTACCCAACCTGGATTGCATGTTGTTAACACCCCTTCTGTCAAGTTTTTATCTAATCTTCGTTGTTTCATGTCCTAACAGAGAGAGAGAGTGGAGCAGTCCCTACTAGGACAAGACACGAACCACGCAATCGTCTGTGACAACCTGAAAAAGGTGTATCCAGGAAGGGATGGAAACCCTGAGAAATTTGCAGTTAAAGGGTTGTCACTTGCATTATCTCAAGGAGAGTGCTTTGGTATGCTTGGTCCAAATGGTGCTGGCAAAACTTCCTTCATTAATATGGTCAGTTTAAAACCATCTTAATTTACAAGATTTTTAGTTAAAATTCTAAACTGATAGATACATATTCTGTTATCTAGGGAGAAACCTAATCCTTAGTTTTTTTTTTTTTTTTTTTGTCTCATTTGTTTCTGGAACAATGGACTACACTTTTTAGTTGTTTTTAGTATATTGGGTTGGGTCAAATTGGGTTGTCCCACACACATTTTTTGCCAAATGTTACAAAATATGTAACTATAATGTTACTGATTCATTCTAAATTAAACTAATCAGGATGCTAAAAGTATTATAAACATCCTTACGGTGGCATTCGAGCCGTTACGCTTTTAGCAACTTTTTATTTCAAAATTTAGGGTTAAACATAACCCAAATTGACCCATTCAAAAAGTAAATGAATTGAAATTGCGACCTCAATGTTTCAATGTTGTTTCTTGTGGAATGTGTTGTTTTGTTTTGCTCTCTTTTTCGGCAAATTGAAACTAAGAAAAGAATGTTGGTGTTGACAGATGATTGGGCTCATTAAGCCAAGCTCTGGCACAGCATATGTTCAGGGTCTGGATATAAGAACCAACATGGATCAGATTTATACAAACATGGGTGTATGTCCTCAGCATGAGTAAGTATCAAGAATCCTCTGGAAGTTCTTAACATTCACTAATTATGTTGGTTAGAATAGTTGTTTTACTTGTTAATTACCAATAACTGGTGTATCTAGCTTGCTATGGGAAACTCTAACTGGTAGGGAGCATCTTCTTTTCTATGGAAGACTTAAGAACCTCAAAGGTTCCGCCTTGAAACAAGTACGTTGGCATTACTTTCTCACAAATTCTTGCTGTCAAACTTGCATTCAATTATCTATCAGTAGAGGTAGAAGACTGTTCGGGTGACAGGTTAAAATGGTTTTGGATTGAAACTGCTCATTTTCACTTTGGTTTGGTCACGTTGACACTAAACAAATCTGTCCATATTTTATTTTCTTTTACAAATTCTTATTATTTTTGTTAGAAAAATACGACTATGACGATAGTTATCAAATTTTTTTATAAACCTATTTGGAGGTTTTATACTTAATTCTACTTTTAGCTAATTTTTTTGATTTGGCTCATTCAAGGTTAAAACACAACCCATAAGTAAAACGTTTCAAAGAGCAACCTCTACCTGCCATGATCTTTATTGGTCTTTTTTTGTTCTCAAACTTATTCATTTCTAAATGTTTTAATTTCAGGCAGTCGAAGAATCTCTTAAAAGCGTAAATCTCTTCAACGGTGGGGTCGCTGACAAGCAAGCTGGAAAGTACAGTGGTGGCATGAAAAGGAGGCTTAGTGTTGCTATTTCATTGATTGGAGACCCCAAGGTATGTCTACTGTCCATGTATTGAATTGGCTTTTTTTAACTATCCTCTCACGTGCCTTGCTAACATTACTATTCAACGACTTAATACCTAGGTTGTGTATATGGATGAGCCAAGTACCGGATTGGACCCAGCTTCAAGAAACAATTTATGGAATGTGGTCAAACGGGCTAAACAAAATCGTGCAATTATTCTCACTAGTAATTCTCTAACTGATTTTCCTTATTTATATGGTGAAACACTGTAGGTGACAAGTACAACAAATGGATCGGTTTCAGTTGTATTTTATCTCAAATGGGTAAAAAAAAATAGCAAAATGGGAACTGTAGGAAGTGTTCAAGTCTAGTTTTAATACATGCAACATCTAAAATCGTTTATTCGATGACTTAGATATTATTGTAATTATACTCCGCGAATTATTTATCCAAAATGGACACAAAAGTGTTAGCGGGTCAACCCAACTTGAGCGGTCTTTTTTTATCTGTAAGAAAAAATGACCAGCTTTATTTTTTGAAACAAAGAGGATGCACTTTTTAAAGAATTTGTCTTGCATTGAGAAGATCATTCAAGCATTATTCACTTATGATGAACATTAATAGTTGGCTAATGTAACGTTACAGCACATTCTATGGAGGAAGCAGAGCATTTATGTGATCGGCTAGGCATTTTTGTGGATGGAAGCTTGCAATGTGTTGGAAATCCCAAAGAGGTATTAATAAATGTCATTTGTATATACAATCCCAACTTTGATTTCCCAATATCCTCAAGGGAAACGAAATATGCATATAGCAGTAATCTATTGTCTTGAGATGAGTTGAATCCCACATATAATTGGTCAATGCTACTAGACGTGACCCATTCATATTTAAATGGGTCAATTTGGGTTACAGGTCATATTGTTCAGTTAAAGGATTCAACTAAAATAAACGGGTCAAATGGGTCGAGCGGGTTGTGAGGGTATTCAAATGCTAAGAATCTTCTATACACTTTAATAGAAAAATGTTAAATTATTTTGTTATAATACAGTTTTTGTAATCCTCTTTAGTACATTACCTATATAAAATTTAAAAATGGATCAGATTTGTGTTGGTCAACCTAACAATCACCGATTTCGACTACCATTTGAAAATTACCAGTCACTAGGGTTGTTCACGAGTAAAGCTGAGCTCGAGCTATGACCCGCTCAAGCTCAACTTAATTTCTAAACCCCTGTGGCTCAGCTCAGCTCAAATTTTAAATCGAGGTGCAACTTAAAGCTCAAGCTTTGCTCGTTTTTTTAGCCGAGCCAACTCAGCTCGGCTTGATTACATTACTTATTAAGGTTCAAGTATCAATCAAACTTGTTTAACCAATTTGGATTTGGTTCAAGTTGCCCTTTTATAAGCGGATTTGGTTCAAACAGGGTCGGCCAACCTAAGAAAAATCATTGTGACTAGGATTTGAAAATGACCTATTTTACTCTCACCCATCCAATTCACCATCACTAAGTGCATGCTCTCTTTTTTTTTTCCATCACTATAGCTTATTATCTCTTTTTATAATTTCAAATGAGGATAGTTGAAAGGTAGATACGGAGGTTCATACGTGTTCACAATGACGACATCCTCAAATCACGAGGCAGATGTAGAAAACCTTGTAAAAGGTCTCTCACCGAAGGCTAACAAAATATACCAAATATCTGGGACACTGAAATTTGAGTTGCCAAAAGAGGACATCAAAATAGCAGATGTTTTTCGTGCAGTAGAAACCGCTAAAAGCAGGTTCCAAGTGCAGGCATGGGGGCTTGCAGACACAACTTTAGAGGACGTCTTCATCAAGGTCGCTCGAGAGGCTCGGCCGTTGGATGTTCTCTCATGATGGCTTCATTACTTCGTAGTAGGTTATGAAAGAGTATACATTTTGAAGTTTGTAAAGATTGAATCATCAGATCATTTCACAAAATCAGCCCCATGTGGTGTACTTGTATAGTATAGTATTGTATCTTATAAACACACAAGTTTATGTTGTAGTTATTATGTATATATAGTATGAACTATGTGATATTTGTTTTACACAAACATAGCAAAAATTTTATGATAATTTAAATGCGTATGGAGTTGTGTTCGTTATGAACCGCAAGAAATGCATAATCATTTGAACACAGTGTTTTAAAGACATATTTTTAGAACAACTCACAAACGTTCATTTAATCTAGTTTTAATCTATACCAAATTAATTTACGTTTTAATCTATACCAAATTAATTTACATAAATTTGTCACAGACAGGACTCAAACTTTTGACCTCAAAGACTTGAACATTTATAAAAATGAAAGCCTAAATGTTATTATGCATAAATAACGCAAATTGGATTTTAATAATTCAAACTTCAACCTGTTGATCGGTGATAATTCATACTATCAGTTTAGTCGATGCTAATCCTAACTTTTGTTTTTGTTGCTAAGGGTACTCAGTAGCATGATCATTAGTTTATTTACAATTGATTTCCATTTGATTTCGCTTACGATGATGATTGTGAATGAAATTGGGAAACATATACCGAAATGGAATAAAAATCGAGTGAAATCAAGTGTAAACCAATGAATATTTTACCACTAGAATTGTCATTGGTAATAAAAATAAAAGTTAAGATTATTATCGGCCAAACTGATAGCATAGATTATTACTTGCCAATAGGCCATAATTTGGATTATTAAAAACTAATTTTCCTATAAATAATAACCCAAAATTACAACACAGTTTTAAGCTTAATTTTTTTAACATATCGGTTAACCAGCTTGTTAAAATCTGGTAAAATATGGATGACTAGGTTAATTGTTCCGCTCTATAAGAACAAGTAGATATACTATGTTGCGGGGATTATAGAGGGATTAAGTTATTGGGGCTTACTATGAAACTATGAGCGAGAATAATAGACATTGTAATTAGAAGGAAGACTCAGGTGATGGTAAATCAATATGGCTTCATGCTAGGGCAGCTAGCCATGGAAGCACTACACATTTTAAAGAGGTTGATGGAAAAATATGGGGAGAAGAAAAAGGATCTACATATGGTGTTCATTGACCTTGAAATGACGTATGGTAGTGTGCCTCACACACTAGTTTGGAATAACCTACAGGTTAGATGGCCACTTGGGAAGCATGTAGACATTACAAGGGATATGCATGAAAGAACTCAAGCCACTATTCGTGCGGCCATAGGAGATACTAAATCTCGAGTTTATGAAGAATTAGGCTTGGGCCTGCCCATGTTAAATTTTTTTGTTCATTAAGTTATAAACCCTAATTAGTCTATATATATATACTCTATCATGTGTAAGGCCCCGATCCCGGAAACCCCGCAGTTGGTCATTCATAGCACCATACATATTAAAATACATTAATATATGAAAAACATTACAGCAGAAAATTTAACAAATCCATTTCATGCATTAATGATAAATTTTGCCCAGAAATACATCATTGTTACTAGGTTCAAAAATTAACATTTCTGTTATATTACAAGACAAAAACTTCATTTCTGCATAAACATGGATGTCAGTCTTTATTTTCCAAGTAGCTACAACCTTGTGTCATCCCCAGCAACCTCATTACTTGCCAACTAATATGCATATAAAAAGTCAACGTTATTGAGTGAGTTCTAGTTTTGATAATATATAAAAATATACATTTTGAAGCTTCCTTTATTGATCACCCATCCATAATACATAACAGTCAGAATGACTGATAATGTTCATTAAGGCTATCATTATCTTTCTTTCTTTCATTATCTTCTCTTTCATTAACTAGGATTGCACAAAGGAAAAACCTACATCATATGGTTGGCAACAAATGTCAAACCCCTACCAGTATACATTTACAAGTGGTAGCTAACCCCTGACAGTTGACCCACACTGCTAGGCACGAAGCCTGCTCATGAATACAAGTTCCATTCATTTATTGGTCAATCACAAGGATTAGACCCCAGATGTGCATCCTTATGGGCTGAAACAGCCGCACATCAATTGAGCTAACGACAACATGGTCGTGCACCTCCATTCATTTTGCTTACAAGGCTTTTCATTCATCATAAGGGCCTGGGGGTAGTATTCATTAAGTTCCACTGTCTTTCTTTTATTCCTTTATGTTCACTTGATTACGAATAATACTTTTAAGATATCCATTGTCTTTAATCACATAACATGAAAAGTTAGTTATTATCCATACAACAGCTTGTGAAACGATATAACATAACAAGAAAGCATACAACAATCATATTCACTTATGAAACATAAGTACTAATCGCTTAAATCCCTTTCTCCAAAATTCAGGATAATTCTAAGTGTTCCCAACGCATGCATATGATCCTACAGCGGATGGCCTAAACACTAAGTGTCCACAGTGGATAGCTAAAGTCCACAACGGACAGCTAAAGTCCATAGCGAATGACCAAAGTCAACAGCGAATGAAGTAAACACTAAGTGTCCACAGCGGATAGTCAATGTCCACAGTGGATGACTAAGGCATACTAAGGCATATAGCGGATGACTAAGTTATGCAGCGGATGACCCCTTAGCACTTAAGTGCCTATAGTGGACATTCTACATAATTGTCCACATTGAACAATGCTAAATCATTCAAAATGTTCGCAACAGACAACCAATGTCCACAACGGATAGCCGTTTAAAAACTTATAGTCTACTTAGGTGAATCCTAGTTCCATACAACACTTTTAAACGTATTCTTAGCTTAAAACTATCAGATTCACACTTAGAACATGTAAGATAATATCAGAAGTGATGTATTGCAAAATAAGTTGATTTCCGCTATATGTTTCGTACATCTTTCGGGTCGTTTAGTTTAGATTTTGTCTCGTTTTTTTAGTTACTTAGTATTTTGTGTTTCCACATGCTTTGGAGCTAAAGGAAGTAAAAATGATCAAAAACGGAGAAAACCATGCTTCCAGATGCGTTGCGGGCAAAAGATAGATCAAAACAAAAGTTTCTAGAAAATTGACCCCGTGGCGCCACGCGACGGAAAGGGGTTCCCCCTCCACGGGCGCGACGGGCTTTATTTCGAGGAAAATCTTAATTGAGCCCAATTAAGTCGTTTTTAACCCTAATGATGAAGAAAAAAAGGGGGATTGGCCAGAGCACGAAAAAAAGACTTTCTTGGGAGAAATCTTGGAGTTTAGGAGTAAAAGGATTGAAGGTTTCAAGCTACGGGATCACACAATCAACCAGAATCATTCGGTTTATCATTTTCGAGTTTAATCACTTTCTAGTTCACGTTGAAACATTTTGAATACATGATTTTTGTTAGTGATTTGGATATGATTGTTGGCTAAATCTTGTAGTACTACTTAGGCTTTGATGATTATTCTTGTTTGACTTGTTTTCTTGTCGGTTTTGGAACTCGTTCTTGTGGATTTATCAATAAAGTTACAAACTTGGTTTTTCTGACTTGGTGTGGATGATAATCTTTTATGCCTTATAATTACTTGTTAATTCCTCGTGTATCTTGGTGAATGTCTTTCACGAAATAGGTGCATTGCTTGACTATTTACTTTGTGTTCTCGGTTTTTAGGTGGTTTGCTAAACGATCGTAGTAATCCATAGGAGTTACTTGAATGAATGTCGTACTCTAGATTTTCAACTGATCTTAAAAGCTATAAAGTGATAGTTTATCGGTTAGCCTTGCGTGTTTGATTGCTAGGTTTAGTTTCTTTGTAAAAAGGCTTAGCTTAGTTTCCCTTGCACTTACTTGTGAACCGAGTCTTGTCAAAAATTCCATAGTTACCCTGTGCAGTTAGGTGTGTTGAGATGTTTGTACTATAAGGTAAAATGTCTATTGGGTACTTTATGAAGATGGATACATCGTAAGAGAAGTCCACAAACTGGTAATTTAACATCCTATTGGGTTTCGTGGTTGACACCTTTGAGAAGGGTTGATGGTTCTCTAGGCTGCTCATAGGTTAGTATATTAAGATCCCAGTTCCCACATTTAGCTCCATAACCAATATAAGACTAGTTATCCAATTATATGATTCTTGCCTAGGTAGTATCTTCTCATTATATGATTTCAGTTAAAGTTCTCATTCGTGTTTGGTTTATCGTCTTCAGCTTCTTTTAATTAATTAATTTTATTAGTTACTTCAGAAACCCCCCTCTTAACATAAAAATAAAATAAAAATCAGTTTAGTAGATAAGTCCTAAAGTTTAGTTTACGCCATTCATTAAGAGTCTCGTGGGTTCAATATCCGGACTTACTTAAGCTTTACTAGAATCGACAGGTGCGCTTGCCTGTTAGTAGTTTAGTTCAGATAGTCTAGAGTTTAACTTAGTGTCTGTTTAGAGTCAGTTTTAATCATTTCAACTTAACTACTTTTTGCACATCAAGAAGATTATAAGGCTGATGCAACCAAAGAAGCCAAAACAACCAAGGGTCTTCCTGCATGCATGCACTAGACGTACAAGGTAGAAGTGCTTCGAAAGTTTTACACTACATCAGAAAATACTCTAAGTGTAAAATCTTCCGAAGCCAAAGTCCAAATCTTCTGAAGCCAAAGATGAAGTCTTCCGAAGCTTTAGAGACAAAGTCTTCCGAAGCCATTTTGCTGTGAGGACTGATTTCTTTCGAAGACAGGGAAGACATGCTTTCTTTGATCTACTTTACATAAAGCTGACACACTTTCCGCTACAACTCTGAAGACTCACCAACTTGTATGAGTTGGTGAAAAGTCCATGCTTTTGTAAACAGTAGAATAAGATCTTTGTCTGTAACTTCCTACTTTTGTACCTGTAAACCTTTTTATATTAGAAAAGGATGTGAGCTATGGCATGTCATAGTCACTAGTCAAAAGGCAATCTGCATTTTGACTCTACATTGATCTTGTTGTCTAGATTAGTATTTCCAACTGTCTTTCTAAGTATTGACGGTTAGTATAAAGTGTCTCAGGTCTTTGTAATTCGGATATGCTTTGTAACATAATAGAACTTGAGAGCAATATACAACATCTTTGAAAATCATACTTGTCTGTTCTTGTTCTTAGTTTTGTCTCACTACTTACTTGTGTTCTTAGTATCATCATACTAAAACCCAGTTCCCTATTTGAACTGTTAAGTGTTCTAAAACTCTCCTCATTGTGAGACTGATTGTCTTGACCACCCTTCACACGGTCCTACAACTGGTATCAGAGCATTTTAGGCTCTTGATTGTAAGATCACACCATCTTTAATTCTTTCACTCTCACAAAATACTTAACATATCAAATGGCAGCTATCACCAAGGCTGACATGGAAACTAGTACCATGACTAAGTCCTCACTGATCACTCCTGAAGACTTTGACACTTGGTGGTAGAAGGCAAAGAATAGAAGGCTTCATCATCCACCTCTTCAGCTGCTGGATGGTGTATGATACCCAAGGAAGTGGCCAATTATTCTGATGAAGACTGGTAGAAAATTGATATTGATCAGAAGGCCATGACCGCCCTCCAAACTACTCTTCCAAACTCTATCACAGAGGCTTCAAGAAGTGCAAGACTGCAAAGCAACTATGGGATGCACTGAAGCTGATGTATGAGGGGTCCAATAAAGCTAAAGAGAACAAGAAGGACCTCTTGAAGCAGCAGTTTGAAAACTTCACCTTCAAAGCAGGTGAAACCATGACTTAACAGTACTTCAGGTATGTTGAGATTATGGATACTCTTGTTAATGTTGGAGTGACTTTGGAGAACAGGTATATTGTAAGGAAGTTCATGTTCTCTCTTCCCAGACAATGGACATACTATTGTGTGGTCATTAAGAGGACTAAAAACCTCAAGACCCTCACTCTTACTTAGTTGTATGGCATACTCAGTGGCTACCAGATGGATATGAATATGCAAAATTCATCTGGTAACTCTAGCATCCAACAGAGTTCAGCCCTTCATGTTGTTGAAAGGGACAACAGAGAACCACAACACCACCTTATCTGCTACCCTGAAACCTCACAGAAGGGGCCTTTCATCACCTTCCTGGAGACACCAAGGTAGAGCTACATCCCTGGAAGCCCATTCCAGGAGACAAGTTCTTCTCAAGCTTTTGTGTCTTTAGATGAAAGTACAGGCAACTTTCTCTTCACTCTTGAAGACTTGGACTGTATCCATCAAGATGATCTGGAGTATATGGAAATAGTCCAGCAGATGGCTCTTCTCACTCATAGGGCCAAGAAGTTCTACAAGAGGACTGGGAGGAAGTTTTCCAGCAATATGTCCAGTGGAAAGTTTGGGCTGGACAAAGGCAAGGTGAAGTGTTACAATTGTAACCAAATAGGACACTTTGCTAGAGAGTGCAAGGAACCTAAGTCAAATGGTGGCCAAGCACAAGCCAGGCCAAACTACACTGAAGGAGCACACCAGAATGAGAAGCCCAGGCAACATGCTGTAGTTGCTGAAGAAGGAGGCTTTGACTGGAGCTTTCAGGTGGAGGATGCTGCTCCAAACCAAGCACTTATGGCAGACCATGATGAAGCCAAGGTATTGGAACATCTCTGTACACCTGAATGTATTGCTAAAGTCAATAAATATAGGTCCTATAACTTAGAGATGAGATAAGATCTTGAGTCCTTAAACATCTTAAAAGCTGATTTCAAAAGAGCTAAAAATGATTACAAACTGAAAATAGAAGATCTAGAGAAAACCATTTCAACTCTAAAGCATGAACACACTAACTACAGGACTCGGATAAAAGATGTCATCACTAAGTTAACTGAATGCCAGGCTGAGCTTGTGATCAGCAAAGCCCGGGTAGAAAAATTTGTTCTTGAAGAAGAGACCTTCAAGAACATGATATCCTCATCCCTACATGCACAAGTTTGTTATCAAAATAAGCAGGGATTGGGATCTACAAAGATAGCTACTCCACACACTCTTTTATCTCTATGATCTCGAAGGTGTGAAACTTGTGAAGATGAGCTTCCCCTCATAGACCCCATTGCTGAAGAGGATAAGAAGGAGATAGTGAAGGATGTGTCTGAGAAGAGTGAAGAAGACCATCCTAAAAAGGGACACTATTCTTTTGAGGAGAGAGATGAAGAAGTTGGGATGACCAAATCTCAAAGAAAGAACTTGATCAGGAGAGCCAAGATAAAGCCAAAGAAGGCTCAAAAAATCAAGGCCACTTTTAACTCTAAGCAGAAACAAGTGTTTATCTCTGCAGGGTTTGAAGTGGTGAAGGTTGAAGACCCAACCATGAACTCTAGTACCAGGAGTTCTAGTTCAGGTCCAAATCATCTCTGTAATGAGAAGAAGACTGATCAGCTGTGTACCACTGCTACAAAGCCTGAACCATCCAGCTCCAAGAGCAAGCCTCTCCCTAAGAAGCTTGCTGCATCATTTGTGAAGGTGAAGATGGAGAAGGAAAGCGATCAAGTTCAGTCTTCCTCTCAGAAGAAGACTCTCAGAAGGAAGCAAATAGACTGCATCATTTGTGGTAGTACTTCTCATTTGGCTAAGGATTGCATTTACAATCCTAAAAGTACC
Organism: Flaveria sonorensis; assembly: GCA_025506505.1. NCBI lineage: Eukaryota > Viridiplantae > Streptophyta > Magnoliopsida > Asterales > Asteraceae > Flaveria > Flaveria sonorensis. The sequence goes on along the minus strand of CM046427.1, from coordinate 22,791,264 downwards.
ATCCACATGATCAAAGAGAAAACTTCTAAGAAGAAGAAGGAGAAGCTAGCTTCGAAAGGAAAATCTATATCTTTCGGAAGCTCCAAAGTGAAGAAGAAGACAAGTGAAAACTTGCCTTCGGAAGAAAATTTGGTCTCGAAAGAAAGGAATGCTTCCGAAGTACTGAAGCATGCTGCAGTGAAAGCAAAATCTTCTGAAGGTCCAGTCTCCAAAACTTTAGAAGTTGTTACAACTTCCGAGGTGTTGAAGGTCAAGTCAATCTTCCGAAGATGGTGTGGAAGATGAAGAAAGACCTGGTGATTGAAAGTTCTTCATAAACAGCGACTAATGATCCTTAAAGCTTGAATATAGGATTAGTTACTGTTACATTGTCTTTAGATCACTTTGAAAAGCCCAAGACCAATGAGGCTTGGGTTTTCAAGTGTAATAACCACTTCTTTTTGTGCAGGAACAGCTAAAGACCAAGGGAAATTTGTGGATCATTGATAGTGGTTGTTCCAGGCACATGACTAGCAATGGTTCTTTGCTTCACAATTTTTAGAAAATTGATGGAGAACCAGTTGCTTTTGGAGGAGATGCTGGTGGTTACATCACTGGAAGGGGCATGGTCATAAATGGTAAGCTCACCATTGAGAAGGTAAATTTTGTTAAGGAGCTTGGATGCAATCTACTGAGTGTATCCTAATTTTATGATCAGAGACACAACATGCTCTTTACTAAGCATGGGTGCATTGTTCTCAAGCCTAAGGTGATCATTCCTTAAGAGCATATCCTGCTCAGAGCCTCCAGGAAAGGGAACATGTACAAGATGGACTTGCAGGAAACATCTACCTCAGGAGAAGTTTCTTGCTTTCTATCTAAAGAAAATAGTGATGAGTCTTTCCTCTGGCATAAAAGAATGTGCCATGTAAACTTTAAGAACATGAATAAATTAATTAAGAATGATTTGGTAACTGGAATGCCAAATAAAGAGCTTACAAGTGATGATCATTGTGTTGCATGCCTGAAAGGGAAGCAACACAAAGTGTCACACAAGCCAAAGGAAAGGAACTTTATCACTACTCCCCTACACTTATTACACTTGGATCTCTTTGGCCCCACTTGTGTAATGAGTTTAGGAAGGACCGCATATTGTTTAGTGATCACAGATGATTTCATAAGATTCACTTTGGTCTTTTTCCTTAGAACTAAGGATGAGACGCCTGAGATCTTGAAGAATTTCATTCTAAAAATTAAGAATCAATCTGATCACAAGTCAAGACCATAAGATATGATCAAGGAATAGAATTTAAGAACCAAATCCTTGATACATTTTCTGATGAAAAGGGTATTACAAGACAATATAAGGCTCCCAGGACTCCTCAGCAAAACGATGTTGCTGAGAGGAGAAACATGACACTTATTGAGGCTGCAAGAACTATGTTGTCTAACTCTAAAATGCCCATCACCTTCTGGGCAGAGGCTATTAACATAGCCCGCTATATGCAGAATAGAGTTTTAGTAGTTAAGTCTCATGGTAAAAATCCTTATGAGCTGTGGCATAAAAGGAGACCATTCATTGGTTTCCTCAGGTCATTTGGATGTCCATGCATCATCTTAAATACCAAAGATCAGGTAGCCAAGCTTGCTAAGAAATCAGAAGATGGACATTTTATTGGATACTCTTTTCAAGCTAAGGCTTATAGAGTTTATAATCTCAGAACTAGAGTAGTTGAGGAGTCGGCCAATGTGACCTTCAATGAGCACACTCCCAGTGTGAAAGGCTCTGGTTTGGATTGGGTATTTGATCTTGATTTAGTTACTAACTGTTTTAACAAGTCTTGTGAGGATGTTTCAGGATCTACAGGTAACATGTCAACAGAAGATCCTGACCCAAGATTTAAGCTGAGAAGACCAAGCAAGAATACTACTTTAGCTCCAGTGATAACTAACCCTGCAAATAAAGATCCTATCACAACAAACATTACAAATTCAGCTGATACATCTGAGATGTCTTTGAATTCCAGCTCAGAGGTTCAAAACTCAGTGAAGAAGCTTCAAATTTAGAAGGAAATAGAGGTGGTGACAGTGATCAAGAATTTCTTGATGCTGATAACCACTACATAGAAGACAACATAAATGATGTCACATACTCATTAGATCAAGTCTCACTTGATAAGTGTGCTGATGTGGTGGGTGATACTCCATTGCCAGATCTAAATTTCTCTAATTTGGATCTTTCCAATCAACTTGCTATTATCCCTCAATTAAGGATCCACAAGTCACACCCCACCACAAACATCATTGGAAATATTGGAGGACAAACCCATGACAAAAATGTTTGTCTACACTCTTGCTTCTTGTCCCAAGTAGAGCCAAAGAAAGTTAATGAGGCTTTGAAAGATGGAAGCTGTGTTGAAGCAATGCAAGAGGAGATGCTTCAATTCAAAAGATAGAAGGTTTGGAACTTATGTCCTCTTCCTTATGGGAAGACTACCATAGGAACCAAGTGGGTTTTTCAGAACAAGAAAGATGATAGAGGACTTTTCATCAAGAACAAGGTAAGACTAGTTGTTCAAGGGTACACATAAGAAGAGAGAATTGATTACACAGATATTTTTGCCCCTATGTAAAGACTTGAAGCTGTAAGAATATTCCTGGCTTTTGCTGTATCCAAGGATTTCAAGGTCTACCAACTTGATGTCAAGTGTGCTTTTCTGTATGGGGTGATTGATGAAGAGGTGTATGTCAAACAACCACCTGGCTTTGCAGACCCAGATCATCCTGATTATATCTGCAAGCTTGATAAAGCTCTTTATGGGTTGCACCAAGCTCCAAGAAAGTGGTATGAGACACTATCTTAGTATCTCTGTCAACATGGTTACAAGAGGGGTACTATAGACGGAACTCTCTTCATCAAAGGAACAGGGAATGACTTAATGCTGGTTCAAGTATATATGGATGACATCATCTTCAGGTCAACTAATCCAAAGCTATGCAAAGACTTTGAGAGGCTGATGAAGAATAGATTTGAAATAAGTGCCATGGGGGAACCCAATTTCTTTCTGGGAATTCAAGTGAAGCAAGTTAACAATGGCATCTTCATAAGTCATTCAAAATATGTACAAGACATAATTATAAGATTCAACATGACTGATTGTAAGGTTTCTAAGACACCCATAGCCAGAAACCACTCCCTTGGACCTGATCTTAAGGAGGAGTGTGTGGATGAACATCTTTACAGGGCTATGATTGGGTCTCTTATGTACCTCATAACCAGTAGGCCTGATATCATGTTTGCCATATGCATCTGTGCCAGATATCAAGCAAACCCCAAGATGTCATGCCTGGTTGCTATCAAGAGGATTCTTAGATATCTCAAAGGTGCTCCTAAGCTTGGCCTTTGGTATTCAAAGAATTATGACTTCAATCTATATGCTTATACAGATAGTGACTATGATGACTGCAACATGACTGCAAAGTCTACATCAGGGGGATGTCAATTCATTGGTGGAAGGATTGTCTCATGGCAATGCAAGAAACAATCTTGTGTGTTTGCATTAACTACTGAAGCTGAATACATTGCTGCTGCAAGCTGCTGTGCTCAAGTGCTTTGGATTCAGAATCAGATACTGGACTATGGATTCAACTTCAAAGAGACTCCTATCCAAATAGACAACAGTAGTGCTATCTCTATTACAGAGAATCCTATGCAGCACTCCAGGACCAAACACATCAATATCAGGTATCATTTGATTAGAGATAACTTTGAGAAGGGATTAATCAAACTAGTCGAAGTTAACACAAATGAACAATATGCTGATCTGTTTACTAAAGCATTTGATGAACAGAGATTTAAATCTCTTGTATCAGCTATTGGGATGATTAACTTTGAGTAGATATTCTTAAAACTTAAATCAACTTTATTTCTAAAACCTGTGTATCCTAAGTTGTCTATTTTATCAACCTCATAAGCCCAGTTTATTTTGGAAGAAAATTTTTAATGATATTCCTTAGATTTTTGAAAATTTTTCAAAACATACTTTTCTTCAGAAGATTCAAGTTACCTTCGGAAGAAATTTATGTCTTCAAATCAAATAACTACTTATAAGAAATTTACCTTCGAAAGAAATTCTGAGAATATCTTCTGAACTTAAATATGCTTCTAAGTACTTGCATGTAATTGAAGGACAATATCTTTCAAAAGCAATTAAGTCTCGGAAGATTTATTCTCTTTAGAATAAAACTTCCCAGTCTTAATATCTTCCGAAACCAAATATGTATCGAAAGAAAAACTCTCTAAGTATTTTTCTTCCGAAGCCAAATTTTCAAAATTCTTAAGAATATCTTCCAAAGCCAAATTGGCTTTGAAATCTTTTTCTCAAAACTTCCGAAGCAAAATTATCTTCGGATGATTTTTAGCTTCCAAGAAAACTACCTTTTTGGGTACTTTTTCAGAGGTGGGACCGACATCCGGATTTCAAAGTTTATCCTTTTGCTTTAACTTTGTCTCAAATCTATTTCATATATATTCTCACAATGGTTTCCCCTCTTCTCACTCTCCTCTTCATCTGCATTTCTCTAACCTAATTTCACCCACAAACCGCCTTCATTCTTATCTTTCTTTATCACAAAGCTACTTCAAATGGCCAACCTTGACCCTAGAAACCAACCTGATTTTTCCATGCATCTTCACAGGAAACATAATCAGGTTGCTCTGTTAGACTCTGAGAAAGATCCAGGTTTCTCAGAGGTTTTTCGTTACCTTTCTTTGTCTAACTACTTCACCTCCCTCACCATTGATCCTCCTCTCTATGAGGATCACTTGTTGGAGTTCTGGCGGACATGCGAAGAGGTCACCATGGACGGGGAGAAGGCACTATCTGGCACAGTGTAGGGGAGGACAATCTTCATCACTCCGTCCACCATAAACACACATCTTCTTCTAGATGATAGAGAGGGTGACTTGTCCTTTCCCAAAGCTGCAGTCAACCACTCCTTTGCGTAGATGGGCTATGAGGGTGACTTCTCAGTCAAGACCTTCAGGAAGGGGAAGGTCTCCTCTCAATGGAAGTACCTCCTCCATGTTGTCATACACAGCTTGTCCAACAAGCATGGAGGATGGGAACAGATTCCAGAAGACCTCTCCTTCATAGTCCATGGGATGGTTCAGGGGGTCAAGTTCAGTTATTCTCAATTTGTATATACCAATTTGCTTACTAACTTGGACTCCCTAGAGTATTATATGTTCAGTAGATATGTCCAGCACATTCTCAACTGTGAACTGGGCACACAGTTGAGGGAAATAGGTAATATTCTAAAACTGGGATAGATGAAGCCCGACATCTTCAAAATAATGAGGAAGCCAACTGTTGGCTTTTCCGGGCTAGAAACAGCCCTATTCCCAAAAATGTTTGAGCTCATTGCTTAAGGTGGAAACCTAGCGACACCAGCTAGTGTTGAACCCACACCTTCCACCTCCCAATCACAAATACAGCCCACAATAACCATCACCTACAAGAGAAAAACCAAACAAACCCCTGCACATGCTATTCAGCTTGTGCAGGCCCCCATATCACCAACCATGCAGGAGGAAGTGGACACTTGAGCTCCAACTTCCCCTGAGGAGGAAACCACTCCCATCTCTCAGATGATCAGTGTTGAGGTTCCTTATGCTCAGCCTGATGAGCTCATAACCCCAACAGCCTTAAGCCTTCACTCAGAGTCTCAACACTCTAGTGAACAACCTTTCGGGGACAGTTACCATCCCCAGCAGCTGGATCTCAACCAACCAATTCCCAGACTTGACTTCTATGATGATGAAGACATGGGCTTCAGTGAGTACCATGAGTCTCTCTTCTCCACCCCTTCTCAAGGAGAGATGTAACACCCGAAATTTCGTCAGAATAAAAGGGAAAGAAAAGTAATTAAAGAAAATAAAAAGAAAGCAAAGTTGAGGGGTGCTTTGTGTAAATAGTACCAAAAAGTCAAAAGTGGGTGTATAAAGAGCATGGTCGCCCATGCTCTTTCTGCTGCTACTTTCCGAAGAAGAAAAGAAAGAAAGAAAGCTGGTTTTTGTGTTTCCTCTTGGTCGAATTGTAAAGAAGAAGAAGATTATTAAAGGTTAGTAGGTTTTTGTGATTAATTGGTTCGGTTTCTTTGAGGTTTCAACCTTAGAAATCAGTTCATAGAAACTGATTTCTATGAACTTCTATGTTCTATGAGGTTGTAAGCTTGTTCTAAGAGTTTAGTATGACTGATCTAGGTTAAGAATGTATGGAAATGAGGTTTTAGAACTGGGTATAGCATAAGTCTCATTTACGGTCTGATGGTTCATCCGCATTTACTCTGTGATAATTGCCTAAGTGTTTTGTTTACCCGCATTCACTTTTGTTCATCCGCATTTGCAAGTCGTTCATCCGCATTTGCAAGTTGTTCAACCGCATTTGCAAGTAGTTCAGCCACATTGGTTTTGTTCATCCGCATTAGTTTAAGACGAAATTTTCTGGAATTTTGGAAGATCAAGATTAGGGTTTGACCATGGTTGACTTGATGCTTGTATCTGATTATCTTATGCATGTTGTGGGCTGTCCTTATGTGCCTATTATGATATTAACATGTGACTTTATATGGATTGCCTATGATCATAAAGTATTATTATTAATCAAGTGGAAGATTAATATTAACGAAAAGTGGAACATAAGGAATGAAAAGACTTGCATGTAAAAATTTACAGGAGGTGCACGACCATGTTGTCGTTAGCTCAACTGTGTACGGTTTAGCTAACCCAAAGGATGTACACAGGGTCAATCTTTAAGATTGAGGGGACCACTGTTGCTGCCCCGGTACTGGTGCCAGCATATGTGCACCACTGATGGAGTCTATTTATAGACTTCAAGGCCCAGTACCAGGTTTATGCGCATTATATGGGAGGTATAGCACTTTGGTCCATATTGACAGTGAAAGATAATGATAATAAGCAAGAAAGAGAATGGTGATAATGTAATGGATATGATTTGTATGTATGGTGTGTGATCACATCCGAAAGAAAGATAAGATATTTTCTTTAAGAAGTATTTTGTATACAAACCTATCAAGATATTTTTATGATTTTAAAACTAGGACTCACTCAGCAAAGCTGACTTTTATGCGTTTTCAGTTGGCAGGTAATATTGCTGAGGATGGCACTCGGGGAGGCTACTCGTCGGGACAAGGCTGACATCCATTCAGGAATATAACATTGTTGTTTTGTAATGCAAACTAATGATCTTTTGTAACTATACCAAACATGTATTACTTAGCAACAACGTTTATAAATAAACGAATGGCTTTTAAATGTTTAAATTACGCTGAAATGTGATAATGAATTATGAAATGTTTTAGGAATAGTGCTGTGAATGTCCAACTATGAGGTCTCTAAAAACGGGGCCTTACAAGAGATGAGTACCCCTGTCTCACCCATGTCTAGCCCACATCATCCACCCCCCACTGAGGTGGATCTTCCTGAACCTATTCAGGAGATCCATATGGAAAAGGCTCTCACTTTAGAAAGTGATTACGTCATTCAGACCTCAACCATGGCAACCCAGCCTCTTGACACTTCTCCTGAAGTTGTCATGATGCAGGGGAAATCCAGCAGCCAAGAACACTATGCTGGCAATGAGGAAGAAGACATTAGTCCTATTCTCTCATCCCCCCGTGATTCTTCTGATGAAGATGGGGGGAGTCTGAAACTAAAGGTGCAAACATTGACTAAAACTTGCACCTATTTAGTCTCTAAGATTAGTCACCTGGAATCTCAGCTGACTATCTTACAAAAGAGGGTCAATGACTAGCAACTTGAGATCACCGATCTCAAGGGCAAGCTAGCTGAGAGACCACTAAGAACAACTCAACCAGGTCCACAAGAACCTGTGAATGTGAGAGACTCAACCCCCAGCTTACTTATGCAATAAAGTGATGCTACCAAAAAGAGGGATAAAGTCAGAACAGTCACAGAACCTGGGAGTTCTTCTCAAAGTATGGACTTAGAGGATTCACCACCCTCACTTGTAATAGTCCATACTTAGCAACTTCCTTAAGTCCACATTGATGTTGACTCACTCATATACAACCTATTTGAGGAGGGTATACCCAGAGCCATGTCTACCCCATCTCTTCATTCTGAGAACCAAATATTGGGATGGAGGTATGACACAAAAAGAAAGGCTCTTGTCATCTCTAGAGCTCAGGGTCAACAAGATATCTTCAATTTTACAAACCTGAGTTTCTATGAGTACATCCATCTGGTTGATCGTCCACTTGTCAACCCAAGCCAAAACAGACAAGCTGAGAGATTAGCATATTGGATTCAAGGAAGGGTGCTTGAAGAGTTCAAGATGAGATCAAAATTATATAGACAGAGGCTAGCAGGTGAGATTTTTGGTCAACTATATGTTTAGGTGGACCCTGAGATTAACTTCGAAGGGAAAGCCTTAACTGAAGGCCCAGATGTTGAGCCTGTGAACCTTGAGACAGGATCTCCTTCAGCACCTAGTATCCTCAGTGAGGTACCAGCTGGTGAAGGTGCTTCACATCCTCTCTCTGGCTAGAGCTTGACTGCTGAACCAAGCAATGAAGGCCAAAGCTCTCTTCACCCTGAGTCACCAAGGCCTGTGCGTGACAAATGGAAGAGGAAAATGACCTTTGAGGAGTTAGAGGAGGAGAAGAGATAGAGGAAGAGGAAGCTAAGGGGAGAGAGTTCAGGAGGGTCCTCAGGCTTCATGCAAGCTGCTATCCGGGCTGCCCCAGGCCAAATACTCAAGATGATGAGTTGAGGGCAACCAGACTAAACTACCTGGGACCAGGAACTATAACATTGATAAACTCATATCTCTCCCCTTAGAAGGGTTGAATAAGCTAGCTGACAATGAGTTGTCAAAGGAGAGGAGGGAGACAGAGGATGCTGTATTGCTCCTCATAATCAAGGAAGAAAGGAGACTGAAAAGGCTCTACAAACATGCTCATGTCCTCTCTCCAGTTCAAGAAAGTCCTGAGATAGAGACTGTGGTAGCTGCACAACCTCAGGTAGACAGGGAAGCTGAAAGAATGAATATGATTAACTACCTGAGTGTCGTAGGACTTTATCAGGCAGTTGCACTTCTTCTTTTATCCTTTGAGTACATTGAATTTGAATATCTAAAGTAGCTGGAGGAAAAAGATACAAAAGAAAGAAAAGCTGCTAAAAGAAAGTTAAAGGAAGAAGCTGCAAGGTCAAGGGCCATCATCCACAAAAGCCAAAAGAAGTCTGGAGATAGACAAAGGATGATGAGCTTCTTGAAGCTATACAAATTCTCCGGAAGGAGGCTTGGTCTTATCTGTCTATCCACTATGGATGAGCATAAAGAGTGATCAAGCAGAAGATCAAAAAGGGAGAGCTTGTAGACTTGCATTCTCCAATAAGTCCAGCTCAACCTGAAGTTAAGGTGAAGGTTGAACCCTCTAAGACAACACAACCTGATCCTAGAGCTGCATCTCAGCCAACTTCGTCTTTTGATCCACAGCAGGGTTCTCTTCTCTCTTCATCTGAACCTGTGAGAGAAGAGACCACAACTGAGAGGGACACATCAGAACAATCTGGTACCGAAGACCAGTCCTCTTAGTTGAAAACTTCAAAGAGGAGGAAAAGGATGGCCAGGAAAAGTGTTTCAAAGAAGAAGAAGACCAAGGCATCCACCTCCACACCTCAGGATGAGTCAGAGCATCCTGAGGAAGTGCATGAAGAGGCTGCTCAACCAGCTCCTATTCAAGTAGAGCCCCTTGCCATTGGAAGACCCATCTTGTCTTGGAGTTTTGCTGCTAATTCGGACAGATGGTATGTCATTAAACATCAAGGACGTCAAGATGTCTACTTCTGGCAAGACATGCTTGATCTTCTTCTACATGATCTCTGTGATATGAGAAGATAGTATGAGATTCTAAGGGATCCTGACCAGTTGATGAAAAGAGTTTTGATCTTGATGCTGATGAGGACAATCAACATTTGAAGAACTTCTCTGTTTTGGTAGCATCAGCCTAGGGGGAGTTTGTAAGATAATATCAGAAGATTATAAGGCTAATGCAACCAAAGAAGCCAAAACAACCATGGGTCTTCCTGCATGCATGCACTGGACGTACAAGGTAGAAGTGCTTCAGAAGTTTTACACTACATCAGAAAATACTCTAAGTGTAAAATCTTCCAAAGCCAAAGTCCAAATCTTCCAAATCCAAAGATGAAGTCTTTTGAAGCTTTAGAGACAAAGTCTTTTAAAGCCATTTTGCTGTGAGGACTGATTTCTTCCAAAGACAGAGAAGACATGCTTTCTCTGATCTACTTTACATAAAGCTGACATATTTTCTGCTACAACTCTGAAGACTCACCGACTTGTATGAGTTGATGAAAAGTCCATGATTTTGTAAATAGTTGAATAAGGTCTTTGTCTGTAACTTCCTACTTTTGTACCTGTAAACCTTTTTATATTAGAAAAGGATGTGAGCTATGGCATGTTATAGTCACTAGTCAAAAGGCAATCTGCCTTTTGACTCTACATTGATCTTGTTGTCTAGATTAGTGTTTTCAACTGTCTTTCTAAGTATTGACGGTTGTAGGATGTAGTATAAAGTGTCTCAGGTCCTTGTAATTCGGATATGCTTTGTAACACTTGTAATAGAACTTGAGAGCAATATACAGCATCCTTGAAAACCATACTTGTCTGTTCTTGTTCTTAGTTCTATCTCACTACTTACTTGTGTTCTAAGTATCATCATACTAAAACCCAGTTCCCCATTCAAACTGTTAAGTGTTCTAAACCTCTTCTCATTGTGAGACTGATTGTATTGACCACCCTTCACACAGTCTTGCAGAACATCATGAAAATCAATTTTCATCATAGAATACTTTAAAAATTCATATTTTCATAAAAAAAAGTTTCTTTAACTATGGAAAACATAGTTTTGTCAAAAAACATTGTTTTAATACACATGTCAGCCCTAAACAAGGAGGAAACATGTAAAAGAGAGGATCTAGAACTCATCTTAACCAGCTTTCGAGTAAACCTTCAAAAACCTGAGAGCAACCTGGAGTTCTATCAACTAAATACACGTAAAGAAACAAACTAAACACATAGAAACACAAAGAAATCAACCTATAAACTTAAACCCGACTAGATCTAAGAAAGAATCACCTTAAAACCGTACCTTTTTAAAGATCTTTCCACTTTCTCTCTCTAGAACCGGATGAAAGCTTCTCTTTCTCTGTAGCCGTAAGTTTGAGTGCATGGGGAGAGAGTATGGGCGACCATCTCTCTTTTAAACCCCATTATGGGTCAGTTTGGCCCTTGCACACTTTTACCCCTTGCTTTTTAAAATAATATCCCATTTTCTCCTTTAGTTTTTTTTCTTTTTTTTTGAAGTTTTAGGTTGTTACAAGTCCACCCCCCTTATATAGATTTCATTCCCAAAACCTGTCACTCCTTAAAGAGATCGGAGTAGTGCCGTCTCATTTCTTCCTTCGATTCCCAAGTGGCCTCAGATCCCTTATGATGCTTCCACTGCAATTTTACTTGACCAATCGTTTTATTCCTTAACCGTTTCTCCTTCTGGTCCAAAATACCCACTAGTTGCTCCATATAATTCAACTTTTCACCAACCTCAATGTCCGTGAGAGGGATAACAACATCACCTTCCGCCAATCACTTCCGTGAATGAGATACATGGAACGTAGGATGAATCCTATGCAGCTCTTCAGGATGTTCCAGCCTATATGCCACCTCACCTACTCTGGCAATGATTTTGAATGGCCCGATGTACCTTGGGTTCAATTTCTCTCTTTTTCAAAAACAAATGATTCCTTTCCATGGAGACACCTTCAACATCACCTTATCTCCTACTTGGAACTCAACCGGCCTTCTTCTCTTATCAGCGTAGGACTTCTGCCGATCCTTTGCTGCTTTCATAAAGGCCTTGATCTTTTCCAACTTTTCTATCATGGCCTTGATGATCTTGATACTTCCCAACTCCTTCTTCCTAATATCACCCTAACACACCGGGGTGCTGCACCGTCTCCCATACAACATTTTGAATGGTGGCATGCCTATACTTGAATGATAACTATTATTGTAAGAGAACTCTGCCAAAGGTAGGTGCTCATCCCAACTTCCACCAAAATCAATAATGCATGCCTGGAGCATGTCCTCCAAATTCTGAATAGTTCTTTCTAATTGACCGTCTGTCTAAGGGTAGTAATTTATGCTAATGTGTAACCTCGTTCCCATCGTATTATGGAATTTTTTCTAGAACTTGGATGTGAACCGGGTGTCCCTATCAAAACAATGGACACCGGCCCACTGGCGAGCTACAATCTCCTTGATGAACAGATCTGCCAACCTTTCTGATGAGTAAGTCTCTTGGATTGGCAAAAAGTGGGCACTTTTCATCAAGCGGTCTACGATCACCCAAATAGTAACACATCCTCTCACCGTATGGGGTAATTTAATGATGAAGTCCATCGTGATGTGCTCTGACTTCCATTCGGGTATATCCAAGGGTTGGATCTTCCCGTATGATTTCTAATGTTCTAACTTCACTAGAAAACAAGTCAGACACTTACTCACGTACTCCACCACATCATGCTTCATCCCCGGCCACCAATAATCCTTCTTCAGGTCATGATACATCTTTGTAGCACCAGGATGAATGGAATATCTATTTTTGTGAGCTTCATCCATAATCCTTTCCCTCAGACCCTCGTAGCGAGGAATCCACATCTGCCTGAATCGGGTTCTAACACCAAGAGTGTTCTCCCCCAAATCTAATGTTTGTCCATTCATCCGCTCAGAGTTGATCCTATCATCCTTCAGTGCCTCATCTTGAAACTTGTGAATCTGACTCATGACATCAGGTGTCACAACCAGCTGACAAGCTTCACCCGAATCGGTTCAGGTCGTTCCTTTCAACTAAAGGCATCAACAACCGCGTTTGCCTTGCCCGGATGATAGTGAATCTTGCAATCGTAGTCCTTGATTGGCTCTAACCACCTTCTTTGCCTCATGTTAAGATCCTTTTGTTTGAAGAAATACTTTAGGCTCTTGTGATCTGTGAAGATGGTACACTTTGTCCCGTATAATTAGTGCCTCCAAATCCTCAACGCAAAGACCATAGCCACCAACTCCAAATCATGAGTAGGGTAGTTAACCTCATTCGTCTTCAATTGCGGAGACGCATAGGCTATAACCATCTCTCGTTGCAATAACATGCCACCTAAGCCCGAACGCGAAGCATTTGAATATACCACCAAGTCATCATTCCCTTCAGGCTATGTCAAGACCGGGGCTTGGGTTAACCTCGTCTTTAACTATTGAAAGGAACCCTTATGATCTAATCCCCATTCAAACTTCACATCCTTGAGAGTCAACTTAGTAAACTGGGACGCCACCTTAGAGAAGTCTTAAATAAACCTTCTGTAGTAACCTGCCAAACCCAAGAAACTACGGATCTCGGATGGCTTAGGGATTCCCATTGCGTATCAGTTTCGACTTTTGCAGGGTCTACCATTATTCCTTCAGGATTAATTACATGGCTAAGAAATTAGACCTCTTGTAGCCAAAATGCACACTTAGAGAACTTTCCGTACAACTTCTAGTTTCTAAGTGTCTCTGGTACTTCCTTGAGATGACAGGCATGCTACTCTTCACTCTTGGAGTAGATCAGAATATCATCAATGAATATGATCACTGATCTATCTAACATCGGTCGGCATACCTGATTCATAAGGTCCATAAAGGCAGCCGGCTTGTTGGTTAAACCAAAAGACATCATGAGAAACTCGTAGTGTCCATAACGCGTGTGAAAGGCTGTCTTAGGATTATCATACTCCTTCACCTTTAGTTGAAGGTAACCCGATCGAAGGTCTATACTCGAGAACCAACTGGCACCCTGGAGCTGATCGAACAAGTCATCGATTCTCGGTAATGGATACCGATTCTTCACAGTCAACTTGTTCATCTCACGGTAGTCGATGCACATCCTCATACTACTGTCCTTCTTCTTCACGAATAAAACCGGTGCACCCCATGGAGAGATGCTTGGTCGAATAAAGCCCTTATCCAAAAGATCTTGCAGTTGTGACATCAGTTCCTTGAGCTTGGATGGAGCCAACCGGTATGGTGCCTTAGCGACGGGTTGCGCTCCTGTTATTAAGTCAATTTGAAATTCGATTTATCTAACGGGTGGTACCCCTGGCAGATCTTCCGGAAACGCATCGGGAAATTCACATAGCACCGGGCCCTCTGATAGTTGAAGCACTGTCGCATCCACGTCCTTCATATAATCTAGGTAAGCACCGCACCCTCGCCTCATAAACTTTTCTGTCATCATCATAGATATCACTCGTGGAGTGACACATTCCTTGTCTCTATGAACCATAACCGAACTGCTATCGGGCGCAATTAGATGAATCATCTTCTTTCGAGACATGATATTCGCTTCATATGTCGCCAACCAATCCATTCCTAACACCACATCAAAACCTCCTAGGAGCATCACATACAATCTACTAGGAAACCTAAGACCATCCAATTCTATAAGGCAATTATCAACCATATCAGTCACTTTGGTAGATTTCCCTATCGTGGTCTCAACATGGAAGGGCACATCTATCTTCCTACTCTTACCATGTATCAAATGACAAAAAATAGTAGATACAAAGTTCTTACTAGCACCCGAATCGAAGAGCACAGAAGCATACAATTGGTTTACTAAAAACGTACCTAAAACTACCTTAGGGTCCACTCTGGCTTCCTCCCTGGTCAAGTTGAATGCCCTTGCCTTCGCTTTGGTTCCATCACTCTTCCCCTTTTCCCCCATCATCTTAATCTTGGAGCTTCCTGTTTCACCCTTCTTGCATTCCCGGCCTAAGTGGCCTACCTCACTGTATTGATAACACTTCGGAACCCTACACTCCTTAGCATAATGGCCCTCGCCCCACATTTGAAACACCTATTTGTTCACACTTTGCATTCACCCATATGACTATTTCCATACTTCTTACACTCCTTTTGGTCATTCCCCTTCCTTTGTTCTATGCAATGGTCATCGACCCTCATCTTCTTTTCCCCAATCCTGTAGTTGTCATTCCTGAATCTCTTCCCATTCCTGTTCTTATTCCAACTCCACTTCTTGGTCTTTTTCTGAACTGGCGCCGGTCCCTCTCATCATACAACCTCCCCACCAAATCCACCACTGACCTGAACGTGGTCGGTCTAGCGGCGATAATGTTCCTTCTAATATCCACTGGCAAACCTTGCATGTATGTCTTGATCTTCTTGATACAGGCATTACCAGATCTGGCACAAGTCTTGCAAGTTCATTGAACTTGGAGGTGTACTCTTGATAAGTCATGTTACCGGCCTCCAAATACAAGAACTTCTTCTCAATTTTTTCCAACTCGCAATGTGGACAGTACTCCTCCAGCACCAACTCCTTCAATTCCGACCACTTCATTTTTGCTATTGATCGCTTTCCCTCGACTTGGACAATGTTGTCCCACCAGCATAGTGCCGAGTCTACAAAAGAATGGGTGGCAAACTTCACCTTGTGATCTTCCCGACACTCACTAATGTCCAGGAATGCTTCCATTTCTCAAACCCAGCGGTGAGTGGCAGTAGCACTGCCATTCCAATATAAGGTCGGGGGTTTGCATCTCTGAAACGCCCCATAGTTGCACCCCTTAGCAGTCCCCTTCTCTGCCTCCTCCTCGCTATCATCATCATGAATTACCATCTTTGGGCTAGAAGGCTCTTCTTCAGATTCCTCAGTCCTTTCAGTGGACTTTCCTGATTTCTTCTTCTCCTTCTTCCCCTTATCCTCAGCTTTCTCCCTACCTTAATAGCTCTAAGCACTTCGGTCACCACAAAAAGTAAGACATTTTGCATAATGTTGTAGACCTCATCAGTAATAGCCTCTTTCACAGTAGACTTGAGGGTAGCTGACCCTTCACCCTCATGGTGTCTATGGAGACCCGTCTCCTTGTGAACCATCTCGGGAGCCTTAGCTTTTCTCTTGGTGACACATGGCCCAGAGTTACGCCCGCCACGAGCACCTCCTCAGGTTGCCATCCCAGATTTTCTAGCCACCATAAATTCGACCTCCTATAAGATTCAAACACCAACAATGTTATTCAAGGTAATTGTTCAGATCATGATAAGTATGGTAAGTCCTTAATTACGTTGGACAAGTGTGATTAACTACTTACCTTACCCCATGTCCTAAACACTCACAATCCTGACACCCATCAGTATTCAAATCTACTAAGCATATAAATTCAGATAGCACACGCATACAATACCGGTTAACTTTAAGAAAACTTTACCCGATGGCACGTAGCTACTTGGGCTGGCATCCCTCATTTGGTTCCATTTTTAGTTTAACTTTAGGTTTTGAAAATAATTTATCAAATTCTCTTAAACTTTGGCTTTGATACCAACTTGTAAGGCTCCGATCCTGGGAAACCCCACAGTTGGTCATTAATAGCACCATACATATTAAAATACATTAATATATGAAAAACATGGAAGCGGAAAATTTAACAAATCCATTTCATGCATTAATGATAAATTTTGCCAAGAAATACATCATTGTTACTAGGTTCAAAAGTTAATATTTTTGTTGTATTACAAGACAAAAACTTTATTTTTGCATAAACATGGATGTCAGTCTATATTTGCCAAGTAGCTCCAACCTTGTGCCATCCCCAGCAACCTCATTACCTGCCAACTTATATGCATATAAAAAATCAGCGTTGCTGAGTGAGTTCTAGTTTTAATAATATATAAAATATACATTTTGAAGCTTCCTTTAGTGATCACCCATCCATAATACATAACAGCCAGAATGACTGATAACGTTTATTAAGGCTTTCATTATCTTTCTTTCTTTCATTATCTTTCTCTTTCTTTAACTAGGATTGCACAAAGCAAGAACTTACATCATATGGTTGGCAAAAACTACCGAACCCCTACCAGTATACATTTATAAGTGGTAGCTAACCCCTGACAGTTGACCCACGCTGCTAGGCATGAAGCCTGCTCATGAATATAGTTCCCATTCATTCATTGGTCAATCACTAGGATTGGACCCCAGATGTGCATCCTCATGGGCTGAAACAGCCACACATCAGTTAAGCTAACGATAACATGGTCGTGCACCTCTATTCATTTTGCGTACAGGGCTTTTCATTCATCATAAGGGCCCGAGGGTAGTATTCATTAAGTTCCACTGTCTTTCTTTTATTCCTTTATGTTCACTTGATTATGAATAATACTTTTAAGATATCCATTGTCTTTAATCACATAACATGAAAACTTAATTATTATCCATAATAGCAGCTCATGAAAAGATATAACATAACAAGAAAGTATACAACAATCATATTCACCCATAAAACATATGTACTGATTGCTTAAATCCATTTCTCCAAAATTCAGGATAATTCTAAGTGTTCCTAGCGCATGCATATGATCCTACATCGGATGGCCTAAACACTAAGTGTCCACAGCGGACAGCTAAAGTCCACAGCGGACAACCAAAGTCCACAGCGGATGACTAAAGTCCACAGCGGATGAAGTAAACACTAAGTGTCCACAGCGAACAGTCAATGTCCACAATGAATGACTAAGGCATACTATGGCATATAGCGGATGACTAAGTTATACATCAGATGACCCCTTAACATTTAAGTTTCTGCAGCGGACATTCTACATACTTAAGTGTCCACAGCAGACAGTCAATGTCCACAGCGGACAGCACTAAATCATTCAAAGTGTTCGTAGCGGACAACCAATGTCCATAGCGGATAGCCATTTAAAAATTATAGTCTACTTATGTGAATTCTAGTTCCATACAACACTTTTAAATGTATCTTAGCTTAAAACTATCAGATTCACACTTAGAACACCATGAACATCAATTATCATCATAGAATACTTTAAAAACACACATTTTCGTAAAAAAGTATCTTTAACTATGGAAAACATAGTTTTGTCAAGAAACATCATTTTTAATACACATATCAGCCCTAAACAAGAAAAAAACATGTAAAAGAGGGAATCTAAAACTCACCTTAACCAGTTTTCGAGCAAACCCCTAAAAACCCGAGAGCAACCTGGAGTTCTAACACCTAAACATAAGTAAAGAAACAAACTAAACACATAGAAACACATAGAAATCAGCCTATAAACTTAAACCCGACTAGATCTGAGAAGAAATCACCTTAAAACTGTACCTTTTTAAAGATCTTTCCACTTTCTCTCTCTAGAATAGGATGGGAGCTTCTCTCTCTCTAGCCGTAAGTTTGAGTGCATAGGGAGAGAGTATGGGCGACCATCTCTCTTTTAAATCCCATTATGGGCTGGTTTAGCCCTTGTATACTTTTACCCCTTGCTTTTTAAAATAATACCCCATTTGCTCATTTAGTTTTCTTTCATTTTTTTGAAGTTTTCGGGTGTTACATCTTGTATTTGTAATCTTTGTACTGAGTAAATAAATAAAACTCTAGTTGCAACCCATAGATATAGGTCACACTGACCTAACCCCTTTAAATCCTTATGTCATTTATTTTGTTTGTGTGATATTCATTTATGCTCGTGTGTTGGTTATATTGCGCCACTTGAATCCTAACAAGTGGTATAAGAGCTTTGGCTCATTGAACATATGGTTGCATGGAAAACAATTTGTAGGAAGGTTTTTTCTTTGAAGATTGTTGTCACCAACCATTGATCTGGAGAAAACATGTTTATTGGTCTCATGTTTTTCTGATTAGGGTTTTGATTGGGTTGCCGTTCGAGCTTAGGAGCTCATGTTTCGGGTTTGCTTTTGATTTTGGTTTTATGCTTGGGTATTTCCGATAAGAGTACCGATTAAAAAATGGGTTATAAATTTAGTTATCAAGTGCTATTTTGATTCTTTGTTATCAACTATTTAAAGAATCGTATTTTGTGAAAGTTTAGTGTTTTGGGTTTAGATTTGTCAGCAAAGGTTATTTGTAGCAGAAAATAAGTTAATTGATAGTGTTCAGAAGAACAGTCGTCAAGTTTAGGCCTATGTCATTGTTGTGTCTCTTAACTGTTTTGATTTGCTTCTCATTTGTTGTTTGATATGGCTGAAGATGGGAAGGTTGTGATCGAGAATATTTAAAGGTTCTAATTTCAATTGGTGGAAAATGCAAGTAGAAACATTATTATGTTAGAAGGACTTGAATGTAGCACTAGGAGAAAAACCTTAGAAAATGAAACAATTTGATGGGAAATTAAAGGAAAAAAAGGTTGTTTGGATAAAAATAGATGGATCGAATATACTAAACGATTTCAGTGCATAGTTATAGCGGAATTATAATCAACAATGATAAAACAAACCATAATATCCTTGTATATTTTTATAAGAAGATCAAAATGCAATGTGTGTTTTCAGGGGTTTTTTAAAGGGTTCAAGGTTTCAAAAAGTGAAATAAACTATTCTATTTATAGGTCTAATACATGAACTGTACATTGACTAAACTATCCTGAATATTTATTTTATGATATGATCATGTAAATAAATATTGATACTTGAAGTATATTGAATTTGAGTTTCTAAATATTTGCACTAGTGTTATGAATATATTATATGAATAATTTATTCTAGAGAGAGAGTACTTTGTATTGTTATTCAAATGGTTGAACCAACTATTGGGTTTTCACAAGTTTATCAGAGTCATTTTATCCTTATAAAATGAAAACGCAACAGAAATGGAATGAAGAACTTGTTACAGTTAATATAAAAACCAATTTTATATATTTGCTAAAAGATAACCAGTAGCGGATCCTTATATGGAAAACCATGCTTACAAACAACCATAGGGTGTTAAGTAATCTACCTCTCGAATGGGACAGAGGAGAAAGATCTTAGATTGGCAGCTTCCAAAGCAGAAAACCTCAAGCTTGTCTACCCTAAGCCTCCAACAATACACCAGGTTGCTAGGATTTTACTTGAATCGGGTTCTGTTCTTGGTTTTCCTCGACCGATCGAGAGAAAAGCTACAGTAGCACACTGATTGCACCTTTGTGTGTGTTGTAAGTTATCAGAGAGAGTGGTTGAATGCAATCATATATTGCACGTCCTATGAAACTGAATTTCAGAGTGAGAGAAAAGTAGGCGGGACCCATCCCTTTAACCCATCCGTATTTCTCTAATATTCATCAGCATTAGTAAATGTGGATGAACAAACTCTAACCGCATTTGTAAATGCGGAAGAAGGAACTTCATCTGCATTTCCCAAATGTACATCCGTATTTGTAAATGCGGATAAGTAACTCTAGCATTTCCATAAATGCTCATCCGTATTTGTAAATGCGGATGATCAGTCTCATCAGCATTTCCTTAAATGCTTATCCGTATTAGTAAATGCAGATGAAGTAATTCCTTCAGCATTTTCCCAAATGTACATCCGCATTAGTAAATGCGGATGTGGAACATTCATCTGCATTTCCTCAGTAACACATCTGCATTAGTAAATGCGGATGAAAAAAAGAAATGCAGACAAAACACTTGTATTGTTTTGTTCAACCATTTGAATAACAATACAAAGTATTCTCTCTTTAGAATAAATTATCCATATAATTTATTCATAACACTAGTGCAAATATTTAGAAATCCAATTTCTAAATACTTCAAGTGTCAATATTTATTTACATGATCATATCATAAAATAAATATGGTAGGTGTTTGTCTAGCTTGTTATTGGGTATGACCCGACTTGGATCATAACGTACTAGCCACATCAATTCAATATGTGTCTTGGGCAGACCGTTCCCAACAATCTCCCACTTGCACAAGATACATAGAGAATTGATGCAAGCTATAAATACAGCCTAACAACAGTTTACTACCCCTATTACCCATGACAAAATGCCATTCAATAACATCATCTTCCTTAAGTCCCTAACTTGAAATGATTTAGGTGAATTTATCATTTATCCTTTTGTTATAGATGTCATGTTAAATCCAGAGACACAGAATGATCATTCTCTATTGATTTAACTTAATCAGGCCTTAGACATCATACTCTCAATGAATAAGAGGAACAAATCCCATCTTGACTACATACGTTTCTCACAATCACCTCGTATCACACCTGAAACTAGCCTCATGTACTGTCCATTGTTTCAGAACAGTGAAGAACTAGATCAAAGTATAATATTTGGTGAATATCGAAACCCAATATGTATCTCAGGTCAGAGGATACAACGATATTCGCCTTTACTCAAATTTACTTATGATCAATTACACAATTCCATGCAGTAAAATTTGAGAGCAGGTCTGTCCAATATTTGTATCCCACAAATATTTACGAAGGTAGCAACCTCTTGCTCTATATTCATACCTCATGAATATCTATCAATCCAAGTTCATAATAGTCTTACTTCATATTTGTTCCCACAAATATGACCGACTATGGACATTTAGAATAATAAACATATTTATGGATTTAAACATGCTAAAATGGAACATAACTCATAGTATTATAATCATATATAAATATGAGTCAAAATAACAATTGTTCCGATATTTAAATACTAAATAGATCAAATCCAATCACTAGAATATCAAAGTTCTAAGGCACAAGTATGACTCTCATGCTTTGGCCTTTCAAGGAGCTTCGTGAGTGGATCCGCAATATTTTGATCAGTGTGAACTTTGCGAATACATATCTTTCCTTTTTCAACATCATCCCTTATGTAGTTGAATCTCCGCTCAACATGCCTTGTCTTTTGATGTGCATGAGGTTCCTTGATTTGAGCAATCGCACCCTCGTTATCATAAAAGATCTCTAGGGGATCTTGAATGGAAGAGACAACCCCTAGATCGGCAATGAATTTCTTCAACCATGCAGCTTCCTGTGTTGCCAATGAAGCGGCGATGTATTCTGATTCTGTAGTGGACAATGCTACCACATCTTTCTTTGACCTCTTCCAGGACACTGCCCCTCCATTCATAATGAAGACATACCCCGATTGTGATCGAGAAACATCTCGATCAGTTTGGAAACTCGCATCCGTGTAACCCTTTACAACGAGTTCCTCTTCACCAGATCCGTATATTAGAAACATATCCTTAATCCTCCTAAGGTATTTCAATATACTTTTAACAGCCATCCAAGGACTATTTCTTGGATTCTGCTGATATCTGCTTGTCATGCTCAAAGCGCATGACACGTCCGGTCTAGTGCATATCATCGCATACATGATGGATCCTATAGCAGATGCATATGGGATTTCCTTCATCCTTTCTTCCTTATCCTTTGAGCTTGGACATTGAGATGCACTCAATATTGTCCCTCTTTGAATAGGTACCAAACCTTTCTTAGAGTTTTCCATCTTGAACCTTTTCAAGATTTTATCAATGTATGCACTTTGGTTTAAACCTATCAACCGCCTTGATCTATCCCTATAAATCTTTATTCCTAAAATATAGGCAGCTTCACCAAGATCTGTGATGGAAAAACAACTTCCAAGCCAGGTTTTAACACCTTCCATGGTTGGAATGTCATTTCCAAACAGTAATATCATCAACATACAATACTAAATGTGATGATGCTCCCACTAGCTTTCTTATACACACAAGCTTCATCACATTCTTGATGAATCCAACCTTTTGATCTCTTCATCAAAACATTGATTCCAACTTCTTGATGCTTGTTTCAATCCATAGATTGATTTCTTTAACTTGCATACTTTACTAGGATATTGTGGATCGACAAAACCTTCGAGCTGAACCATATAGACATTCTCTTCGAGATGTCCATTAAGGAAGGTAGTTTTTGACATCCATTTGCCAAATCTCATAGTCATAATATCAGCTATGGCAAATAATATCCCTAATTGACTTTAGCATTGCCACGGGCAAGAAGGTTTCATCATAATCAACCCTTTGAGTTTGAGTGAAACCTTTTTCTACAAGTCTTGCTTTATAAGTATCCAAGTTTCCATGCATATCAGTTTTCTTCTTGAAAACCCACTTACATCCAACCAGTTTGGAGTTAAGCGGTGGCACAACCAATTCCCACACTTGGTTGTCATGCATGGATTGCATCTCTACGTTCATGGCTTCAAGCCACTTGTCACAATCTGAATTGGACATTGCATCACGGTACATAGTTGGTTCATTCAAGTCAACTACATAGCATCCATTCATGAAAAATCCATATCTTTTAGGTGGATAGCTAGTTCTACCAGATCTGCGAACGTTTTATGTGTATTGATCAACCACTAGATCATTATTAACAACCTCTTGTTGATTGCTAGTATCAACCAACCGTGTATCAGCTTGTGGTTCTCGATCCTCATCAAGTTCCACTGTTCTATCGGTAGTTCCTTCTATAAGAATTTAGTCTCCAAGAACTCAGCCTTTCGAGCAATAAATACCTTTTGCTCTGTTGGAGTATAGAAGTAATATCCCATCGAGTCTTTGGGATATCCTACAAAGATACACTTAGTGGATCGGCTTTCTAACTTGTTGGGGTGTTTGTTTAAATAAGCCTCATAACCCCATACCTTTAATATGATAACGATGAAACCCTTCCATGCCATATTTCAAAGGTGTCTTATCCACTTTCTTGGTTGGGCCATATTCAGAATACAGGGCCGCGGAGAGCAATGCAAACCCTAAAATGACAGAGGTAGTGTGCTTTTAGCCATCATAGATCGAACCATATCCAATAGGGTTCGGTTTCTACTTTTAGACACACCATTATGCTGTGGTTTTCTGGGTGGAGCAAGCTGTGAGACAATCCCACAACTCCTAAGATGATCTTGAAAGCATCACTAAGGTATTCACCTCCTCTATCCGAACGAAGAACTTTGATGGTTTTGTTGAGTTGATTTTCTACTTCATTATTGAAGATTTTGAACGTTTCAAAAGCTTCATCTTTATGTCTCAACAAGTAGACATAACCATAACGACTATAATCGTCGATAAAGGTAATGAAGTATCTTTCACCATTCCTTGTCATTGCTTTAAAAGGACCACATACATCCAAATGTATGATTCCTAATAAATTTTTTGCCCTTTGGTTAGTAGCACTAAAGGGTTCCTTGGTCATCTTTCCTTGTAAACAAGATTCACACTTATCAAATGAACCCTCTTCATTTGCTTCCAAAAGACCATTCTTTTGAAGTGTTTGAAAACGATTCTTGTTTATGTGACCAAGACGACAATGCCAAAGATATAATTTACTTAAACCCATTTTAAGTTTCTTGATGCTAGACTGGTATAACGATTTATTAAAGGATGAGTCATCATGAACCAATTCATAAATACCATTAAAAGGCATAGCCTTAAAATAAAATATATCATCCATAAATACACAAATACCATCGTTTACAAACTTTAATACATAACCATATTGTTTTAGAAGGGAAACAAAAATTATGTTCCTAGTCAAACTAGGAGCATACAAAACATTCTTCAAAATGACTTCCAAACCACTTGGAAGCTTCAAGATATAGTCTACTTGGGCTTCAACATCAACCTTTACTCCGTTGCCCATATAGAGACTTGTATCCCCCTTCTTAAAATGCTTATTTCTTTTTAACCCTTGCAACAGATTGCAAATATGAGTTCCACATCCGGTATCTAATACCCATGTGTTTGAAGAAATAACATTAAGTTCAATATGGATCATGAAAGCTGTACCTGAGGTCTGCCCAGCATCCCTCTTGTTTCTCAACTCCTTGAGATAGATTGGACAATTCCTCTTCCAATGTCCTATCTTACCACACTCAAAGCATGGATCGTTCTCTGTAACCTTTGGCTTCTTAAGCCTCGGTTTTGGTGGTCCCACTTTAGTCTTTCCCTTACCCTTTCCTTTGATGTACCCCTTGCCTTTGGCAACATTTGCCTTGGGTACAGGGTGATGCCTCTTCTTGTTGCCACCCTCATTAATCATGAGAACTGGTAAAACCCTTTTACCCATCCCTGCCTCAGCTGTTTTGAGAATTGCATGAAGTTCCCTAATGCTCTTGTCCCATCCATTCATGTTATAATTCATGATAAAAGTCTCAAACTTCTTGGTTAGACCATTGAGGATCAAATCCGTGGCCAACTCTTTTAAGACGGGACAATTTAGCCTTTCGAGGCGATCAATGTGGCTTTTCATCTTCATCACATAAGATGATACAGATTGGGTTTCTTCCATTCGACATGCATGAAGCGCTCGAACCGTTTCAAAGTGCTCTACTCTCGCTTGTTGAAGGAACATTTCCTTCAGCTGGGTAATCATGTCGTATGCCCCGTGATGTTCAAAATCCTTTTGAAGCTCGGGAATCATGGTTCCCAACATAAGGCAAGAAACTTGCACAGAATCCTCAGTGTGCTTAACCCAATCCTCATAGGCATCAACATCATCAATGTTGGGTTCATCGGGAATAGGATCATCCAACGCGTATGATTTCTTTTCCTGCT
This sequence comes from Flaveria sonorensis, assembly GCA_025506505.1. NCBI lineage: Eukaryota > Viridiplantae > Streptophyta > Magnoliopsida > Asterales > Asteraceae > Flaveria > Flaveria sonorensis. The sequence goes on along the minus strand of CM046427.1, from coordinate 22,765,776 downwards.
TGAGAACAATTCTCAAGTTTCGAAACCAATCCATAAAATTATTATGATTTAGACGATCCTTTTCCAGGATAGTTCTCAGTGACAAGTTATGGATGGTCGGGGAGGTAGCGTTGTTATTATTAGCGGCCATTACTACAATATAAACAAAGTTCAATTTCAATATTCATAAAATGACATTTTAACTATTAATACCCTTTCATGTCCCATAGACAATTAATAATTAAAATCTAGAATCCAACGTTACATTAAAATAATAGTTAGGTGACCTTTATCCCATTATTCAAATTAACAAGGTAGTCAACTTTTGACAATTACAACCTTTTGCAACTTTTAGTTTATGGGATCGGTTAAACATCGTTTAGTCGGCATGTTTAATCCTATCAACACCATTGTACTCCATGCTTCGGTGACCCTATTCACATGGTTTCCAATTCAAGTCGTCCTACTTACACACATGTGTGAGTTTACATATACAGGTGGTTAGGTGACCTTTATCCCACAAATATGTTAAGCCCACCTCAAACACACAAGTTCCCTAAATGTGGTTAGGTGACCTTTATCCCATAAACAATTCCCAAGTGATTCGAGTGTTGTATAAAAGGATGGTGTTAAACTTGTTTAAAAGGGCTTTTGTTTCCATTAATTCTAGTTATGAAAACATTTTTGTACCTTACATTTGCATGCATTCAAATGCGTGGTACACGAGTGAAACCAATGTCAAAATTTCTTTTAATAAAACTAATTTTATTGCTAAAACATTAACCTTTAATAAAACCATTTTATTACCTATGTTAATGTTTCCAAAAGAACTGATTGCAGCTTGATTTGAAATTCTTTAATAGTGCATATCCAAATATCACATGAACAATAAATTAAATCAACCATACAAGCAACACATACAACAAGTTCATAACCATAGCCAACTAATTTAACATCACTTGTTGGCCGAAATAAGTGAGCTATTAGGTCCATCCTAAGGATAACACTTGTGCCGGTGAACTCCCACTTGATCCCGCATCCAAATGCTTTAAGTGTCCACTTTGTATTGTGATTCTCCCATTCTATTTGAGCTTCCAAATGGACTTAAATTCTGCACCAAACCCTTTGGGCCTTCAAAATATGTTTTCGGTTATTAGGCTTAAATCCCATTAAGAGCCATGAGGCCCTTTGGGCACAAAATTGGCCCAAACCGAAAAACATTCTTGTTGCATCTTCTTTTACAAAATTATATATCCTATATACATTTTCTAGTAAAAGTGAAATGCAACTAATCTATTTATTTTACATACCAAATGAAAATAAATAAATTACGTAGCCAATAGGAAGAACAAATAAATTTAATTATTACAACCCTTTGAATAATCAAATACAAATCACAACACAACCAAACACAAGGTCTCGGCTAGGTTATGAACATCAAGATACATATCCAAATATGTAAGCAAAAATCCGAGAGTTTTCCCCTTGAATCACAGATTTTCGGTTAATGTATAACAAACCGAAAAACATGATTCTTGTCAAACAACTTAAATCATCCAAATGATTAAGATTTTTCAAGATTACAATATGCATGTAAAGGGGAATCTTGAAAAACAGGGGAAACATAGACCTGAATTTTCGGTCTGTTGGTGAATAACAGCAAGAAACCGAGAATTCACTCCAGATGAAGCATGTATCCGTATAACCGGCTCTGATACCACTGTTGGGTTTTCATAAGTTTATCAGAGTCATTTTATCCTTATAAAATAAAAAAGTAGCGGAAATAGAATGAAGAACTTGTTACAATTAATATATAAACCAATTTTATATATCTGTTAAAAGAAAACCAGTAGTGGATCGTTATATGAAAAAAACAATGCTTACAAACAACCATAGGGTGTTTAGTAATCTACCTCTCGAATGGGACAGAGGAGAAAGATCTTAGATTGGCAGCTTCCAAAGCAAGAAACCTCAAGCTTTTCTACCCCAAGCCTCCAACAATACACCAGGTTGCTAGGATTTATATCGGTTTTGGTATTCTAACGCTCGGGTTTGGTTTTTAACGAGTTCTTAGATTCGGTTCAACTTTTTGGTCAAACCTAGCTTTATGTTAATCTAATATACTTATGATAAGTGTTTGAATCTGAAATTTCGGGTTTCTTAGTCTAAGAATATATTTTTACGAATTTTCATTTATTTAACATATATAACTTTTATATTTTTTTAATAGGCAAACTAACTCTACAGGTCACGAAATTTTATTTCTAAGAATTATTTAACATTATGTACCTACTGTAATTTTTATGAATCAGATTGTATGTGTGGTTGGTAATTCCGTTATATTAGCCGGTTAGTTCCGTTATGTGTTCGTTAAGTCTCGATTTTGTGTTTATATGTGTTTTAATCTGATTTTTCCTATTTTAACAGCTTCTATAACATAAATATAACCTATATGAACTCCCAATTCCAGTAAGTTATATTAATCATATTTTTTTAATATATATTAAGAAGTTTCGGGTTTTTGTACATATTAATTTTATAAAAATCATTCTTTTGTAAAAGGTACATTCTTTTATTTACTGGAATTCATGGTATTTTACATATATAAGATAATAGAAGTGACACAAAATTGATTGTGTCACTAGTAAAGGAATATAACAAAATACCGAGAGTGTTCGGGTGGTGAAGTTTACCTTGATGAAGCTGTGATAGCAGGGTCAACAGGAGGCTGCAGACGAACAAAAGAGGCTGCTAGGAATGAAGATTCAATCCATATTCGTAGATGGATTAGAGGTGCAAAAAAAGGAAGAAAGTAAATACTTATAAGTTGTAAAATAAAAGAAAGAAGAAATTTACCTTATGGAGTTCGAAAAGGTGATTCTGCTGAGAGTGTGTGTAAAGAGTAAAAATAATTGGTGAGCTCTTAATTTATAGGGAGAAAGTAGAGTTGAGGTTGTTAATCGGTCGAAGAAAAGTTTGGGCCCACTTTCTTGATAAGAGAAATCTTGGTTAAAGAAAGATTTAGGATACTTCAACAAGTTAGCATGGCTTAGGAAGCTAAGCCATACATTGAACAATTTGGGTGGTGATTAGACTGGTCAAACCACCTTCTAGAAGGTTTTTAAGATTTTCAGAATGTTTCTAAGTGTAAAGGACTTCGGAAGATAGAAATTTTTGGGCTGCACAGTGCTAATGCGCCTGTACAGTGCCCATGCGCCAGCTGCTCATGCGCCTGTACAGTGCCAATGCGCCTGTACAGTGCTCATGCGCCTAGTGTTCCTTAGTTTTTCCGAAGGAAAAGTGGCCGCATAGTGTTAATGCGCCTGTACAGTGCTCATGCGCCTGTACAGTGCTCATGTGCCTAAGAGAAAAACAAATGTGGATGAAGTATACCAAATGCGGATGAAGGGATCAAATGCGGATGAACGGATCAACAAATGCGGATGACTTTAGACTTACAATTTATTATTATTATTATTATTATTATTTTATTATTATTATTATTATTATTATTATTATTATTATTATTATTATTATTATTATTATTATTATTATTATTATTTATTATTATTATTTGTAACTCTTGTTTATTAACTTTTTGCCACAACTATTACTAGGGCTTTGGGCCTAAGGCCCATAGGTGTTGGTAGCTCACGAACAAATCCATCACATGGCCCATTGGCCAATCCAAAGTTTGATGGGCCTAGCCCATTAAGGTGTGTGTGTATATCCAAAGGTTTGATCGTGTTGGGCCCATCACATGGGCTCCGGTTGATCATTGTGTGGCCCACTAAGGTTTCTAAAAAATTTTCTGGGCCCAAAATCAGGTTGTCACAAAAGGTTAATGTTTTCGCAATAAAATTGGGTTTTATTAAAAGAACCTTGGAAATTGGTTTCACTAATGTACCACGCATTTGAATGCATGCAAATCTAAGGTACAAAATGTTTTCATAACTAGAATTAATGAAAAAAAATCCCTTTTAAACAAGTTTAACACCATCCTTTTATACAACACTCAAATCACTTGGGAACTATTTGTGGGATAAAGGTCACCTAATCATATTTAGGGATCTTGTGTGTTTGAGGTGGGTTTAACATATTTGTGGGATAAAGGTCACCTAACCACCTATATGTGTAAACTCACACGTGTGTGTAAGTAGGACGAACCGAAGCATGGTGTACAATGGTGTTGATGGGATTAAACATGCCGACTAGACATAAAGATGTTTAACCGATCTTATAAACTAGAAGTTGCAAAGGGTTGCAGTTGTCAAAAGTTGACTACCTTGTTAATTTAAATAATGGGATAAAGGTCTCCTAACCATTATTTGAATGTTACGTTGGATTTTAGATTTTAATTATTAATTGTCTTTGAGACATGAAAGGGTATTAATTATTAAAATGCCTTTTTGTAAATACTAAAATTGAACTTTGTTTGTATTGTAGTAATGGCCGCAAATAATAACAATGCTACCTCCCTGACCGTCCATAACCTATCACTGAGAACTATCCTGGAAAAGGATCGTCTAAACCTCAATATTTTCATGGATTTGTTTTGAAACTTGAGAATTGTTCTCGAGCAAGAAAAGAAATCATATTTGTCGGATGATCCTATTCTCGATGAACCCAACGCTGATGATGTTGATGCCTACGAGGATTGGGTTAAGCACATTGAGGATTCTACGAAAGTTTCTTGCCTCATGTTGGAACCATGATTCCCGAGCTTCAAAAGGATTTTGAACATCACGGGGCATACGACATGATTACCCAGCTAAAGGAAATGTTCCTTCAACAAGCGAGGGTAGAGTTCTTCGAAACGGTTCGAGCGCTTCATGCATGTCGAATGGAAGAAACCCAATCTGTATTATCTTATATGATGAAGATGAAAAGCCACATTGATCGCCTCGAAAGGTTAAATTGTCCCGTCTCAAAAGAGTTGCCCACGGATTTGATCCTCAATAGTCTAACCAAGAAGTTTGAGACTTTTATCATGAATTATAACATGAATGGATGGGACAAGAGCATTAGGGAACTTCATGCAATGCTCAAAACAGCCAAGGCAGGGATGGGTAAAAGGGTTTTACAGGTTCTCACGATCAATGAGGGTGGCAACAAGAAAAGGCATCACCCCGAACCCAAGGCAAATGTTGCCAAAGGAAAGGGGTACATCAAAGGAAAGGATAAGGGAAAGACTAAAGCGGGACCACCAAAACCGAGGCTTAAGAAGCCAAAGGTTATGGAGAACGATCCATGCTTTGAGTGTGGTGAGATAGGACATTGGAAGAGGAATTGTCCAATCTATCTCAAAGAGTTAAGAAACAAGAGGGATGCAGGGCAGACCTCAGGTACAACTTTCATGATCCATATTGAACTTAATGTTATTTCTTCAAACACATGGGTATTAGATACCGGATGTGGAAATCATATTTGTAATTTGTTGCAGGGGTTCAAAAGAAATAAGCATTTTAAGAAGGGGGATACTAGTCTCTATATGGGCAACAGAGCAAAGGTTGATGTCAAAGCCCATGGAGACTATATCTTAAAGCTTTCAAGTGGTTTGGAAGTCATTTTGAAGAATGTTTTGTATGCTCCTAGTTTGACTAGGAACATAATTTCTGTTTCCCTTCTAAAACAATTTGGTTATGTATTAAAGTTTGTAAACGATGGTATTTGTGTCTTTATGGATGATATATTTTATTTTAAGGCTACGCCTTTTAATGGTATTTATGAATTGGTTCATGATGACTCATCCTTTAATAACTCGTTATACCAATCAAGCACCAAGAAACTTAAAAGGAGTTTAAGTGAATTATATCTTTGGCATTGTCGTCTTGGTCACATAAACAAGAATCGTATTCAAACACTTCAAAAGAATGGTCTTTTGGAAGCAAATGAAGAGGGTTCATTTGATAAGTGTGAATCTTGTTTACAAGGAAAGATGACCAAGGAACCCTTTAGTGGTACTAACCAAAAGGAAAAAGATTTATTAGGAGTCATACATTCGAATGTATGTGGTCCTTTTAAAGCAATGACAAGGAATGGTGAAAGATACTTCATTACCTTTATCGACGATTATAGTCATTATGGTTATGTGTACTTGTTGAGACACAAAGATGAAGCTTTTGAAACGTTCAAAATATTCAAGAATGAAGTAGAAAATCAACTCAACAAAACCATCAAAGTTCTTCGTTCGAACAGAGGAGGTGAATACCTTAGTGATGCTTTTCAAGATCATCTTAGGAGTTGTGAGATTGTCTCACAGCTTGCTCCACTCGGAACACCACATCATAATGGTGTGTCTAAGAAGAGAAACCAAACCCTATTGGATATGGTTCGATCTATGATGGCTAGAAGCACACTACCTTTGTCTTTTTGGGGTTTTGCATTGCTCTTAGTGGCCCGTATTCTGAATATGGCCCCAACCAAGAAAGTGGATAAGACACCTTTTGAAATATGGCATGAAAAGGTTCCATCGTTATCATATTTAAAGGTATGGGGTTGTGAAGCTTATGTTAAGCAGATAACCCTAAACAAGTTAGAAAGCTGATCCACTAAGTGTATCTTTGTAGGATATCCCAAAGACTCGATGGGATATTACTTGTACAATCCAACAGAGCAAAAGGTATTTATTGATCGAAAGGCTGAGTTCTTGGAAACTAAATTCCTTATGAAAGGAACTACCGATAGGATAGTGGAACTTGATGAGGATAGAGAACCACAAGCCGATACACGTTTGGTTTATACTAGCTATCAACAAGAGGTTGTTGATAATGATCAAGTGGTTGATCAATACACACAAAACGTTTGCAGATCTGGTAGAATTAGCTATCCACCTGAAAGATATGGATTTTTCATGAATGGATGCTATGTAGTTGACTTGGATAAACCAACTACGTACCATGATGCAATGTCCAATTCGGATTGTGACCAGTGGCTTGAAGCCATGAACCTAGAGATGCAATCCATGTTTGACAACCAAGTCTGGGAATTGGTTGTACCACCGCTTAACTCCAAACCGGTTGGATGTAAGTGGGTTTTCAAGAAGAAAACCGATATGCATGGAAACTTGGATACTTATAAAGCAAGACTTGTAGTAAAAGGTTTCACTCAGACTCAAGGTGTTGATTATGATGAGACCTTCTCGTCTGTGGTAATGCTAAAGTTAATTAGGATATTATTTTCCATAGATGCATATTATGACTATGAGATTTAGCAAATGGATGTCAAAACTGCTTTCCTTAATGGACATCTCGAAGAGAATGTCTATATGGTTTAGCCTGAAGGTTTTGTCGATCCACAATATCCTAATAAAGTATGCAGGTTAAAGAAATCAATCTATGGATTGAAACAAGATCAAGAAGTTGGAATCGATATTTTGATGAAGAGATCAAGAAATTTAGATTCATTAAGAATGATGATGAAGCTTGTGTGTATAAGAAAGCTAGTGGGAGCATCATCACATTCTTTGTATTGTATGTTGATGATATACTACTGTTTGGAAATGACATTCCAACCATGGAAGGTGTTAAAACCTGGCTTGGAAGTTGTTTTTCCATCAAAAATCTTGGTGAAGCGGCCTATATTTTGGGAATAAAGATCTATTAGGATAGATCAAGGCTGTTGATAGGTTTAAACCATAGTGCATATATTGATAAAATCTTGAAAAGGTTCAAGATGGAGAACTCTAAGAAAGGTTTGGTACCTAATCAAAGAGGGACAATATTGAGTGCATCTTAATGTCCAAGCTCAAAGGATGAGCAAGAAAGGATGAAGGAAATCCCATATGCATCTGCTATAGGATCCATCATGTATGCAATGATATGCACTAGACCGGACGTATCATGCACTTTAAGCATGACAAGCAGATATCAGCAGAATCTAGGAAATAGCCATTGGATGGCTGTTAAGAGTATAGTGAAATACCTTAGGAGGACTAAGGATATGTTTCTAATATACGGATCTGGTGAAGAGGAACACGTTTAAAGGGTTACACGGATGCGAGTTTCCAAACTGATCGAGATGATTCTCGATCACAATCGGGGTATGTCTTCAATATGAATGGAGGGGCAATGTCCTAGAAGAGTTCAAAGAAGGATGTGGTAGCATTGTCCCTTACAGAATCAGAATACATTGCCATTTCATTGGCAGCACAGGAAGCTGCATGGTTGAAGAAATTCATTACCGATCTAGGGGTTGTCTCTACCATTCAAGATCCCCTAGAGATCTTTTGTGATAATGAGGATGCGATTGCTCAAATCCAGGAATCCCGTGTACATCAAAAGACAAGGCACATTGAGCGGAGATTCAACTATATAATGGATGAAGTTGAAAAAGGAAAGATATGTATTTGCAAAGTTCACACTGATCAAAATATTATGGATCCACTCAAGAAGCTCCTTGAAAGGCCAAAGCATGAGAGTCATACTTGTGCCTTAGGACTTTGATATTCTAGTGATTGGATTTGATCTATTTAGTATTTAAATATCGCAACAATTGTTATTTTTACTCATATATATATGATTATGATACTATGAGTTATGTTCCATTTTAGCATGTTTAGATCCATGAAAATGTTTATTATTCTAAATGTCCGTAGTCGGTCATATTTGTGGGAACAAATATGAAGGTAAGACTATTATGAACATGGATTGGTGGATATTCATAAGGTATGAATATAGAGCAATAGGTTGCTACCAAGATTCATAGATATTTGTAGGATAGAAATATTAGACAGACCTGCTCTCAAATTTTACTTCATGGAATTATGTAATTGATCATAAGTAAATTTGAGTAAAGACAAATATCTTTGTATCCTTTGACCTGAGATACATATTGGGTTTTGATATTCACCAAATATTATACTTTGATCTAGTTCTTTGCTGTTCTGAAATAATGGACAGTACATAAGGCTAGTTTCAGGTGTGATACAAGGTGATTGTGAGAAACGTATGTAGTCAAGATGGGATTTGTTCATCTTATTCATTGAGAGTATGATGTCTAAAGCCTGATTAAATTAAATCAACAGAGAATGATCATTCCGTGTCTCTGGATTTAACATGGCATCTGTAACAAAAGGATAAATGATTGATTTACCTAAATCATTTTCAACTAAGGGACTCAAGGAAGATGATGTTATTGAATGGCACATTGTCATGCGTATTAGGGGTAGTAAACCATTGTTAGGTAGTATTTACTGCTTGCATCAATTCTCTATGTATCTTGTGCAAGTGGGAGATTGTTGGAAACGGTCTGCCCAAGACACATATTGAATTGATGTGGCTAGTACGTTATGATCCAAGTCGGGTCATACCCAATAACAAGCTAGACAAACACCTACAATATTTATTTTATGATATGATCATGTAAATAAATATTGACACTTGAAATATTTAGAAACTGGGTTTCTAAATATTTGCACTAGTGTTATGAATAAATTATATGGATAATTTATTCTAGAGAGAGAGTACTTTGTATTGTTATTCAAATGGTTGAACAAACAATAGAAGTCTTTTTTGACCGCATTTCTTTGTCACTCATCCGCATTTACTAATATGGATGTGTCACTGAGGAAATGCGGATGAATGTTCCTCATCTGCATTTACAAATGCGGATCTGCATTTATAGAAATGCTTAAGAAATTTCTTCATCCGTATTTACTAATGCGGATGAGCATTTAAGGAAATGCTGATGAAACCGATCATCCACATTTACTAATCTGGATGTACATTTGGGAAATGCGGATGAAGTTTGTTCTTCCTCATTTACAAATGCGGTTAGAGTTTGTTCATCCGCATTTACCAATGCGGATGAATATTAGAGAAATGCGGATGGGTTAAAGGGATGGGTCCTGCCCATTTTTCTTTCACTCTAAAATTCAGTTTCACAGAACGTGCAATATATGATTGCATTCAACCACTCTCTCTAAAAAACATACAACACACAAAGGTGCAGATCGGTGTTCCTGTTGCTTTTCTCTCGATCGGTCGAAGAAAACCAAGAACATAACTCGATTCAAGTGAAGAAAATCCTAGCAACCTGGTGTTTTGTTGGAAGCTTGGGGTAGACAAAGTCACACCCTCAAATTCCACGTGCGGGGTTTTACCACGAGGCGTGTGAACAAACCAGGATCTCAGTCATTAGTTACTCAGAACGACTCTATATGCAACATTTAAACAAATCAGAGTTTAAAACTTTAAAATATTTGCGGACGCATTTTGTAAATAACCCAAACACAAGGTACTAAAAGTAAACTGTGAAAACACGCGCCCAAACCAAAATACGTAAGTAAATGCTAAATTAAAAGTAAACATTGTGTGAACAAAGCATGCTTGACACGTGCGTGCTTCTAAGGGCAGCTGCTAGAAACGACCTGAGAAAATCATACTAAAAGTGTCAACATAATGGTTGGTGAGTTCAAGAGTTTGTAATCAATAATAAGCAGTAGCGTTAGTAAAAATATATAAACAAGTGCATTGAAATAGATAGCTAGTCTAATTTCATTAGTAAAGAACAATAGTGATTTCACGATCGAAGCTGACTATGTTTGTCTGTTTGCCTCCCACCACGACATACCAGGTCGTGACGCTATTAGTCGTTAAGGACAATATTGCACCCGTTGACTTCCGGTCACCCGAGTAGGGCTTGTCAGACCCAGTAGTACTACCCAAGATTTCCCTCTAGATTCCTTAATTAACGATCCGAAAGTGTGAGGACTTTCTATGGTATAACCCACTATGTCTTACCAAACACATATTATATCAGTAAAGAATTTTAAAATAAGTATGCTTTCTCCCCCAAAAAGAGAAGTAGTAAAAGTGGGGCAATGAACTCACCTAGTGCATAACGAACAACAATAAAAAGCTAACGAGGAGTGGGAAAGACAACCCTTCAAAGGTTACCTAGAACATGCAAGTACATAAGTACATGTACAAAGAAAGCTTAACACCCTAAGGGCTCAACAAACACATTGACCCAAAGTTTTGGAAAACAAGACTCATTTGACCAAGTTGACCCGTTTGACCCGTTGGTGACATGTCAAGTTAAATTCTTGTTTAATCAAGTATAGCAATCCATCATACATGGTTATCACACAAGTTATTCACATATGTCACATTACAAACCCTTAAATTCTATAAAACTCATCATACACCATCCATCATCATGTATATTCCATAAGAGCCTAAATTTCTAAAGTTGTGCATCAAGCATTCATACAACCCTAATTACACAATCTACCACCATAGACATCATCAACACACATTCTAACATGATCCTAACATCATAAACATGCTCAATTAACAATATCCAATGATCTACATAAATAAAGTTTCCCTTTCATTAAGGTAACACCCAAAATCAATCTAACACACAATTCATTCATGAATTCATCAACATCATGCCTAATCAAGTCCATAACTATCATCTAGACATGACCAATATCATCAAATCATCATAATTCACAAGCCTTACATCCAAAAGTTTCTACTTATAGCAAGGTATGAACAACCACTAGATTTCATGACTTTTCTTGCATAATCCATGTAAACTAACATCAAAGCAATACAACTAACATCATACAATCATCAAATCATGAATTTCAAGAAGAAAAAGTTTCTACTTTAGGCAATGTATGAACTACATGATCAATTCATGGATTTTTTGCATAATTATCATAATCCAACATTCATACAACATAACCAACAACATATCATCATCAAACAATCAACAATTTCAACTTTCATTCAAAATTTTCAAACTAGGGTTCTTCAACATCAAAAACCATGAAAAACTTGTCAAAATCTAACCTTTAATCGTGTAATGATCAAGAATTGATGCTTGCTACACGTTGGAATGCTTGAAACTAGATCAAAATCGATACTTGATTGTTGTTCTTGATCAAATCGCAAGGGTGTGTGTGTGTCTGAAGTTTCGGCCGAAGGGGGGAGGGGTCGGTTTGGAGGCTAGGGTTTGGCTTAATTTTGTTAAGTTTTAGTTTTATGGTAATTACAACTTAACCCCCATTGTTTATATTTTATAAAAACTAATCTTTTTAACACTTTTTAAAAGGTTTTAACTACTACACAAATATTATTAATCATCAATAATAGTTATATATTTAATTTCCACTAGCTACAAAACACATGAATAAATATAACACGTTGACACGTTACAAGGAAAATTTACAAATAATATTTAAATTCAAATCACGTAACTACAAATTAATAATCAAAATTATTAATCAAGTTATTATCTATTAACCATTGTTAATTATTTTTAAGTCACCAAAGCTCAACGACAACTAGTGTGTGCTCACGACACGTGTATGCAAGACCTAACGGAACTAACAGAGTTTGGTAACGGAAAATTACCAGATGTCACATTATCCCCATGTTGAAAGAATATTCGTCCCGAAAATTGCGTTACATGGTTGTGTTACATCACTAGTCTACTGCATTGGCACAAAGAAATCGGGTGAGTTTCGGGTGGGTTGTAACATTATCCCCATGTTGAATGAAATTTCGTCTCGAAATTTAATCATTACCTCCGCCGGTTGACATCGTCATTTCGAACAGATGAGGATACTTTAGCTTCATCTGATCCTCACATTCCCACGTGAATTCTGTTCCACGTTTCGAGTTCCAACGAACTTTGACTATGGGTATCTTGCTTTGCTTCAAGGTTTTGACCTCTCGGTCCATCACCTCAACTGATTCTTCAATGAACCGTAGTTGTTCATCTACTTGCACTTCCTCCAACGGTACAACCATCGTCTCGTCCGATAAACACTTTTTCAAATTTGAGACATGAAATACATTGTGAATTCCACTCAACGAATCAGGTAGGTCTAATCGTTACGCCACTGGACCTATTCTTTCCAAAATTTCAAATGGTCCAACGTATCTCGGATTAAGCTTGCCTCTTTTACCCAATCGAATCACACCTTTCCACGGTGAGACTTTCAGTAAAACTTTATCGCCGACCTGAAACTCCAAAGGTTTTCATCGCTTGTCTGCATAGCTCTTCTACCAGTCACGTGCTGCAGCCATACAGTTCCTTATCTGTACAATCTTCTCAGTAGTCTCGTGCACCAACTCGGAGCCTGGTAGCTGACTATCACCAATTTCCGCCCAGCAAACTGGTGATCTACACTTTCGCCCATAGAAAGCCTCAAATGGTGCTACCTTGATGCTAGTGTGATAACTATTGTTGTAAGAAAATTCCACCAATGGTAGGTGAGCTTCCCAGTTATTCCCGAAATCAATCACACAAGCACGTAACATGTCCTCCAATGTTTGAATAGTACGTTCAGTTTGCCCATCCGTCTACGGATGATAAGGAGTACTTATATCTAGACGCGTACCCAATGATTTCTGTAATGACTGCCAGAAATCTGATGTGAAACGAGCATCACGGTCAGAACTAATTGAGACTGGTACACCATGTCTCGAGACTATCTCCTTCAGATAAATTCTAGTTAACTTGTCTATTTTATCAGTTTCCTTGATTGCCAGGAAGTGAGCAGACTTAGTTAACCGATCTACAATAACCCATATCGTGTCACAACCAGTAGGAGTCCGGGGTAATTTGGTAATGAAATCCATAGAAATCTATTCCCACTTCCACATACAAATCTCATGTTGTTGTAGTAATCCAGATGGCTTTTGGTATTCAACTTTAACCTTTTAACAGGTTAGGCACTTGCTCACATTCATAGCTACATCCGCCTTCATATTAGGCCACCAATAGTGCGCCTTCAAGTCATGACACATCTTGTCTGAACCAGGATGTATAGAGTACTTAGACTTGTGAGCCTCACTCATAACCAAGTCCCTTAGGTTTCCATACAAAGGCACCCAGAGTCTGTCCATGAAGTGACGAATTCCATCAGCTTTCACTTCAAACTGTTTGTCCATTCCCCGTAAAGATTCAGACCTAATGTTTTCCATTTTCAAGGCTTCTGTCTAAGCTTCTTGAATTTGTTCAGGCAAGTGAGTACTAATCGTAAGCTGCAAAGCTCACACTCGTCGGGGCTTAGCAGTTTCCTTTCTACTCAATGCTTCCACGACTACATTTGCCTTTCCTGGGTGTTATTTTATAGCACAATCATAATCATTCAACAATTCCACCTAGCGTCACTGCCTCATATTCAACTCCTTCTATTCAAAGATATGCTAAAGACTCTTGTGATAGGTGTAGATAGTACACTAGGTACCGTACAAGTAATGTCTCCAAATCTTCAAGGCAAAAACTACCGCACCCAGTTCCAAGTCATGAGTGGTGTTGTTCATCTCATGTACTTTTAGTTTTCTTGAGGTGTAGGCTATCACCTTATCACGTTGCATCAAGACACAACCAATTCCTTGGATAGAAGCATCACAATAAACCACAAAATCACTCTTCCCTTCGATAATGCCAATATCGGTGCGCTACACAGTTTCTGTTTCAACAACTGAAAAGCAGACTCTTGACTATCACCCCATTTATACATTGTTCCTTTGTGAGTTAAGGCTGTGAGAGGTTGAGCGATCTTAGAGAATCCCTCAATGAATCGCCGATAATATCCTGCCAGTCCAAGAAATTGCCGTATCTCACTAGGCATCTAGGGAACCGACTAATTCTTTATCGCCTCAATCTTTGCTGGATCGACATGTATTCCTTTCTCGTTAACAATGTGACCCAAAAACTATACTTCATGTATCCAGAAATCACACTTGGAAAACTTTGAGTATAGTTTTTCCTTTTTAAGTAATTCCAAGATAAGACGTAGGTGCTCTTCATCTTCTTCCTTGGTCCTCGAATAGATCAATATGTCATCGATAAACACGATAGCAAACTGATCGAGATAGGGTTTGCACACATGATTCATGAGATCCATGAATACTGCTGGTGCATTTGTCAACCCAAATGGCATGACCAAGAACTCATAATGACCATAACGTGTACGGAATGCAGTCTTCAAGATGTCTTCCTCTCGAACTCTCAGTTGATGATACCCAGACCTCAAATCAATCTTAGAGTAGTAGCTTGACCCTTGCAGTTGATCAAACAAATCATCTATACGAGGTAAGGGATATCGATTTTTTACTGTAACTTTGTTCAGCTCTCTGTAGTCGATACACATTCAAAATATGCCATCCTTTTTCTTGACGAAGAGAACAGGTGCTCCCCAAGGTGATGAGCTATGTCGAATAAAACCTTTATCCAACAGCTCCTGTAGTTGTGCAGGTAGTTCTTGCAGTTTGTTCGGGGCTAACCGTTAAGGTGCTCTTGTAATCGGAGCTGTTCCGGGAGTCAAATCAATCTGGAACTCAACCTGACGATGAGGTGGTAGTCCAGGCAAATCCTCTGGAAACACCTCTGGAAAATCACAAACTACCGGAATGTTCTCTATCTTCTTTTCCTCTAATTGCTTGTTAGTTACAAGGGCTAATATAGCTAAGCGACCCTTACGTAGCCACTTCTGCGCTTTCATAAATGATATGATGCCTATCACAGCACCACCTTTCTCTCCCTTAACTGAGAGAATTTCCATGTCCAGTAGAGGAATACGGATAACCTTCTCATGGCAAATAACTTCCGCCTGCTTCTCGGAAAGCCAATCCATGCCCATGACCACATCAAAACTCCCAAGCGTAACAGGCATGAGGTCGATGTCAAAAGTATGACCAGCAAGTTCTATCTCGCAACCCTTAAGGATGTGTGTCACATGGATTTGCTTACCATCAGCTAATTCTACCGTATATTTAGATTCCAAAGGAGAAGGTATATCACTTAAAAGACTACTAAACTTAGTAGAGATAAAACTTCTATCCGCTCCTGTGTCAAACAATACAGTAGCAAAACGACCATTAACAGGAAATTTACCAGTAACAGTAGTAGGGTCGTTTAGAGCCTCACCTGAACCCATGACGAAGGCTCTCCCTTTAGCTCCACCATTGTTGCCACTGTTATTATCACCATTGCCATTATTCTTGTTGTTGTTTCCACCATTTCCAGTACCATTCCCGTTCTTCTTCAATTGAGGAAAATTCCTCTTGTAGTGTCCTTCCTTTCGACACTCATAGCAACCTTTGATGTTTCTTGGGATTGCTGAGGCTTCTTCATCAATTTACCACGACAATCCTTTCCCGCGTGTCCAGCCTTACCATAATGCTGGTGTCGAAAATTATCACACCTACCAGTGTGATGGTAGTTGCATACACTACATTTGGGATACTTCCCCACGTATCCACCTTGTCCCTGAGATGAAGAAGATGATTGATTGAAACTAGGGTTGTTGTCAAACCTTCTTTGCTGCTATTGATGCTAATGCTGCTGAGTGTGCTGTTGTTGCTGCTGATGTTGCTGAGATTGGCTGTTTGACTAAGATCCCTTGTTGCCAGAGTTATCCCACTTGCGTTTATTGTCAGGCACGCTTGCCACAGCGCCCCATTTGGGTATCTTTCCCTGCTCCATCGCTTGGTCAGTAAGCTTGTGAGCCAATCGAATAACCTGCTGAATAGTGGGGAGGCTCGTAGCAGTCACCATACTTTGTATCTCTGGAACCAAGCCATGCAAATAAAGCTCAAATTGTTTGATTGGCGGGTCGATCATGCCAGGGCAAAGTGTCGCCAACTCGTGAGACCTCGTAGTGTAAGCCTCGATCTCAGATCCTTCCCTCTTCAATTTCCAGAATTCAGCTTCAAACTTCTGGACTTCATCGCGAGGACAATATTCCTCCATCATCATCGCTTTAAACTCAAACTACGGTAAAGCATTTTCCATCGCCTAGCCAAGCATCTGCACCTGTGCATTCCACCACGAAAGCGTTGTACCCTCAAGTGTCCCCGTTGCGTATTTCACCTGGTCCGCCGCCGGACAGTTACACTTGGCGAAAACCGACTCGGTCTTCTCAAACCACCACACAAGCCCTATGGCTCCCTCAGCTCCACTGTATGTATGGGGCTTACAGTCCATGAACGCCATATACGTGCATGCTGGCGGTCCTGTATTTAATGTTTTGGATTGTTTAGTCGAACCAAATGGATTTACCATCTAATAGCAGATTTACGTAAGTGATGACCAGGGTCATCGTTTACCTCCAAATTGGGCAGCTTGAACACCCAGCGCTGCCTGCACATGTTGATTGATTAAAGCGGCAAACTCAGCTGGGGTCATGTTTACAGCACCGGCACCACGTCCACGGCCACGACCACGTCCTCTACCTCGACCGTCCATATTTCACTTTACATTCACAAATACAATAATGAGTAACATCCAATATATTAATCTCATTAAAGTATGGTAAATAGTAAGAAATAATGAATTTATCACAACCACAACATTTATAACCAAAATAATAACCAAAAGACAAATAAATTGTAAATAAGTCATAAAGTATTCCATCAATGTCAAAATTTTCAGTTTGTCAGTTGGGTGGGAAACAACCCTTTCCACATAGGTTTCAAAAAGAAAAGAAACACTATGTAGTCCAAGTCAAATGAATATATAAATCAATCCAACACATCAGATCCATCACTGTCCTCTTCCATCTCTTCTGGTTCTTCTTCAGGTTCCTCTTCAGGGTCTTCCTCATTAGGGTCTTCCCCAGGTGCAGGAGCATCCACAATCTGAAGTACCGCTAGCTATGCCTCCAGCTCAATCACTCTATCATTTGTCCCTACACTGTGAAGCTCTTGCGAGGACATGCGCTAAGTAATTATAAAAATGTTACCAGCCAAGGTATGATGTCCACCAATAGACATAGAAAGTCGCTCCTGAAGTGTCTCTACCAGTAAACATAACTGACGCATCTCGTATCGCAAAGTGGAGTTCTCATCAGTAAGTCTTCTGATACGCTGTCGCTTAGTGTCCAGTGTAGCAACCAAAGCTGCAACTGCCTGCTCGAGAGAAATACACAAAGAAGGAAGGGTAGGTGTCAAAGAGGCAGTCGCCGGCCTAGTCCTAGGGCCAGTAGTAGCTATAGCTGGAACACGCTCCCTGTAGACCATGCGATCAACATAGGTGGGGTAGTAACTCCAGTTCCGTGGAACGTCGCGCTCGGGTAGCGCAAAAGGCTGATCCCAGTCTATCTCTTCAGAAGGATAAAGATGTCGGGGCCAGTTAGGTCCTCTATCAGGTACAGGAGGAGGAGGAGGTGACTCAGAACGTGTCGGCCTCTTACCCAGAGCTCGTGAAGACAATGCCATACTGTGAGGTACGTGACGTGTATGCCAATGAGTATACAGTAAGGGATAAGTAACGAGTAACTAACAAACTATGTGGTTATAGTCTAGTGTGTATGCAACCTAGTTCCCTATAACCAATGGCTATGATACCAATCTGTCACACCCTCAAATTCCACGTGTAGAGTTTTACCGCGAGGCATGTGAACAAACCAGGATCTCAGTCATTAGTTACTCAGAACAACTCTATATGCAACATTTAAACAAATCAAAGTTTAAAACTTTAAAATATTTGCAAAAGCATTTTGTAAATAACCCAAACACAAGGTACTAAAACTAAACTACGCAAAACAGGCGCCCAAACCAAAATACGTAAGTAAATGCTACATTAAAAGTAAACATTGTTTGAACAAAGCATGCTTGACACGTGCGTGCTCCTAAGGGCAGCAGCTAGAAACGACCTGAGAAAAGCATACTAAAAGTGTCAACACGATGGCTAGTAAGTTCAAGAGTTTGTAATCAATCATAAGCAGTAGCATTAGTAAAAATATATAAACAAGTGCATTGAAATAGATAGCTAGTCTAATTTTATTAGTAAAGAACAATAGTGATTTCATGATCGAAGCTGACTATGTTTGTATGTTTGCCTCCTGCCACGACATACTAGGTCGTGAAGCTGTTAGTCGTTTAGGACAATATTGCACCCGTTGAATTCCGGTCACCCGGGTGGGGCTTGGCAGACCCAGTAGTACTACCCAGATTTCCCGCTAGATTTCTTAATTAACGATCCGAAAGTGTGAGGACTTTCTATGGTATAACCCACTATGTCTTACCAAACACGTGTTATATCAGTAAAATGTTTTAAAACAAGTATGTTTTCTCCCCCAAAAAGAGAAGTAGTAAAAGTGGGGCATTGAACTCATCTGGTGCGCAACGAACAACAATAAAGAGCTAAGGAGGAGTGGGAAAGACAACCCTTCAAAGGTTACCTACAACACGCAAGTACATAAGTACATGTACAAAGAAAGCTTAACACCCAAAGTTCTCAACAAACACATTGACCCAAAGTTTTGGAAAACAAGACTCATTTAACCAAGTTGACCCGTTTGACCCGTTGGTGACATGTCAAGTTAAATTCTTGTTTAATCAAGTATAGCAAAACATCATACATGGTTATCACACAATTTATTCATGTATGTCATATTACAAACCCTTAAATGCTATAAAACTCATCATACACCATCCATCATCATGTATATTCCATAAGAGCCTAAATTTCTAAAGTTATGCATCAAGCATTCATAAAACCCTAATAACACAATCTATCACCATAGACATCATCAACAAACATTCTAACATGATTCTAACATCATAAATAGCTCAATTAACAATATCGAATGATCTAAATAAATAAAGTTTCCCTTTCGGGAAGGTAACACCCAAAATCAATCTAACACCCAATTCATTCATGAATTCATCAACATCATGCCTAATCAAGTCCATAACTATCATCTAGACATGACCAACATCATCAAATCATCATAATTCATAAGCCTCACATCCAAAAGTTTCTACTTATAGCAAGGTATGAACAACCACTAGATTTCATGATTTTTCTTGCGTAATCCATGTAAACTAACATCAAAGCAATACAACTAACATCATACAATCATCAAATTATGAATTCCAAGAAGAAAAAGTTTCTACTTGAGGCAATGTATGAACTACATGATCAATTCATGGATTTCTTGCATAATTATCATAATCCAACATTCATACAACATAACCAACAACATATCATCATCAAACAATCATCAATTTCAACTTTCATTCAAAATTTTCGAACTAGGGTTCATCAACATCAAAAACCATGAAAAACTTGTCAAAATCTAACCTTTAATCGTGTAATGATCAAGAATTGATGCTTGCTACACGTTGGAATGCTTGAAACTAGATCAAAATCGATGCTTGATTGTTGTTCTTGATCAAATCGCAAGGGTGGGTGTGTGTGTGATGTTTCGGCCGAATGGGGGGGGGTGTTTGGGGGCTAGGGTTTGGCTTAATTTTGTTAAGTTTTAGTTTTATGGTAATTACAACTTAACCCCCATTGTTTAGATTTTATAAAAACTAATCTTTTTAACACTTTTTAAAAGGTTTTAACTACTAAACATGTTGGACCAAAAGAACCAATGAGCCTGATCAGAAAAATCTTTAAGTCCCACAGACATTACAACAACTGAAATAGTCTGCAACAGCTGAAGACATCAACTGATAACAAGGTCTAAAGACAAAGTCTGAAGTGAAAGAGCTGAAGACAAAGTCTGAAGTGAAAAAGCTGAAGACAAAGTCTGAAGCTAAAGAACTGAAGACAAAGTCTGAAGACAAAAGCTGAAGACAAAGACTGAAGACCAAGTTTCAGATGTTGTCACAACAGCTGAAGAAGACCTCTTCAGTAGTTGTGATGGTTTCCTTTCAGTAGTTATATTTTCCTTTCAGTTCTTTTGTAATCAGTAGTTTTATGTTTCTTGTAATCAGTACTTGTAGTTTCAGTAGTTTTAGGTTCATCTTGTACTTAGCATACTCTGAGATGTTCTCAGTTGTTGTGAACATTCTCAGTAGTTTGCTTACTTTCAGTTGTTTGTAATAATTCTGTTAAATGTCACTATCAAGTGACATCAGCAGACGTCACATTCCTTTATATAAGGAATGTTGACCTAATTGTAACCTGCGAAGCTTAGCGGCGGATATACCGAAGCATTTGTGCATGAATGATATTATCCCTTTTGCAGAAAGCCCTCTTTCTTTATAACCGTGTACTGTTCCATTGAATATCTATTGTGTTCTTGCTATATTTGTCTAATTCTTGTTCTAATTCTGCTGCAATTCAACTCTAATTGATCAAACTTAGATCGCTGATCCTGTCAAATGGTATCAGAGCAGGCTAATCATTGATCGGTTTAACAATTGATCATTGAAACTGCTATTTCGATATCTAAAGTTTGATCGAATTAGCATATTTGCAAGAATTGGTTATAGAGATTGATCTTCTGCTGCTTCTGGTTATTCAATTTGAGTTTCTTCTTGGTTCATACTGAGTTTGTTGTGTTTTTGTGCTAAATCTGTTGAAACTTGATTGAATTGGTTTGAATCTGAGAATGACTACTCCATCTAATGACCCTCACAATACTGGCTCCTCAACCAAGCCTCCGATGCTGGTTAGGAGTGAGTATAACATATGGCAACAAAGAATGCTCCATCACCTGTCTGTTAACAGTTCAGGTTGTTGGACATCTGTGGTTCACGGTCCACACAAGCCTATGGTGAACAATCCGGAGACCAACCAAATGGTTCCGAAGAAGAAGGAGCAATACTCAGATGAAGATCGTAAACTGTTTGAGATTGATGCTAAAGCCCATGGAATTCTGGCCATGGCACTGCCTAATGAAATCTATTCTGGGCTTATGCATCATGAAACTGCTCATGACCTCAGGAATGCTTTGAATGAACAATTCAGAGGAACTGATGAGGTCTTAGCAAACAACAGAGAAATCCTCACCCAACAATATGAGACATTCTCTCATAGGAAGGGTGAGACACTGACTCAACAGTTTGAGCGTTTCTCCTGCTTGATCTCTGAGCTGAAAATGGTCAAGCATGAGTATACTAACAGCCAGATGAACAACAGATTCCTCAGATCACTACCTGAGAGATGGGACACATACACCATTGTCCTACGCTCCAGTGCAAATCTGGATAGCCTATCTCTCACCCAACTCCATGGGAAACTGCTTACATTTGAAAGAGAGATAGAGCAGAAAAGGAATCTGGCATCATCAGGAAAGCTCACTGATGACTTTGTACCAGGGAACACTGCCTTGGTCGGTCATGAGTCAGAATATGCTGGATCAGAAAGCCATTATGATGAGCATATAGATTTCTCTTCAACAGTTCTGATCATGCATTTGTTGGTGTTGACAGTCATTCTGGGTGTAATAGTGATAATTTATGCTTTATCATGGATGATTTGAAGGGTATTGCTGATGATGATTTAGAAGAGATGGATATTTTGAGCCAAATGGCCTTGATCAATATCAGATCTCAAAAGTTCTACAAGAGAACTGGTAGGAAATTTCCAGGACTCTCTGGCAAAACCAAAGTTGGTTTTGACAAGAGTAAGTTGAGGTGTCACAAAGGCCACAGGCTTGGGCACTTTGCAAGAGAGTGTAGATCAACTGGATCTAACTCCTCTGCACCCTTTGTGACTTTTCCAAGCAATAGTTCACAAAACAAAGGGCAACATCCTGCTAGTTCTAGTCATCACTCACAACCTCAATCTCCTGCATATTTTGTCCCTCAGGGTCCAATGCCATATCCATATCCCTGCTATTACATGCCACAGCCAAATCCAGTTCAAGTTCCTATAGCACAACAACCTCAAGCCCTACCTGAGCCTCAACCATCTCCATCACAATCTCAACCTCATCACAGCTTCTTCACACCAGGAGTTGTTGACTGGAGCAGCTTACCAGATGATCTTTCTGGTTTCAATGAGCAATTATTTGCTGGTGCTGGTCACATGGTGGTGAACATCCTTTTGGGAATCTTGCTCTCATGGCCCTGGAGTCTACTGAGGGTTCCTGCTCCAATGCATCATCTTCACAGGTAACCCAGGTATCTTCTGAGGCTAAAGCCAAGTTATGTTCTGAATCATGCATAGCTGCCTTTGTCTCTATTAGAGAGGCAAATGTAGCTTTAATCAATCAAATCTTGAGCTTGAGAAAACTATTTCCAAAAGAAAAGCTGAGTATGAGTCTGCTCTTAATGACAAAGATGATGAGATTTACAAGCTTAAACTCCAACTTAATGATGAAAAGGCTAAGGTAGAGGTCATACTTGAGAACCACAGAAGTCTCAAAGAGACACTTGCAGCTACCCAAGTTGAGTGTGACCGCTGGGTAACATCCTGCAAGGGATTTGAAATGCTTCTCAGCAAGCAAACAGCTTCAAATGTGAAGTTTGGAATAGGTTACAATCATACTGCACCACCTACTGATTTTACTTCAAAATCAATAGTAAAATCTGAAGGTGAAAGTAATTTCCAAACCACATCATCATGTGATCATCCTCAAATGATAATACAAAATTAGAGGATGAAGTCAGTGTTAAGATCTCAGCAAAACAATTGCCTGATGGTTTAAATGCTGATAAACACATGAAGCTGAGCAATTCAGATGTTGTCCCTCAAAGTACTCCAAGTACTGAAGGGCAAGTCACAACATCTGAAAAGCATTTCAAATCTGCTGAAATAAACAACTGCTGAGGAATCTATCATACGGTCTTTCAGGACGGATAGAAACAGCTGAAGAACAAGTCTTCAGTTGTTACCGATCCTTCAGTACTTAACACAAGTACTGAAAGGAGGAAAGTACTGAAGATCACACCTTCAGTAGTTTCCACTTCAGCAGTTGATCAATCCAAGATGAAGAATAAGCCATGTGAAATATGTGGTAAATTCAATCATCTATCTGATGAATGCTGGTACAAAAAGGGTTCCAAACTCAACAGAGATAAGCTCATTAAAGAAGAGATTAATAAATGAAAATGAGTTTGAGACCAAGTTTGTACCACAGTCATCTCAAACTGATAAACCCAAGGCCTCACCAAAATCCAAAAAGAAGGATGGGGTTTATCAGAAAACAGCTGATAGTGTTCCTCATGATAAACATCAGACTAAGTTTGTGAATTTCAAGAAGGAGGAAATGGTGGGTCACAGGAACTCATCAAAAACAAGTACTGATTGTCAAATGAGCTGAAGGCTTTAGCAACAAATCAGACACAACTTGTTATGATGGTTCAGCATTTGTTGGGGAGAGTTAACCAACTAGATGCACCTGTGATCAAACCATTGAAAAGGAAATCCAAGCCCAAATCTAAGAAATCCATTTCAGCACCATCTCCACCTTCATCAGCTGTTAATCATGAGAAACAAGTTATGGTTAAATCTGTTGATGAAAACAGACCCAAAACCAAAAAGGTTTGGGTCTCTAAAGCTAACTAGTTTCTTATGATAAATGCAGGGTTCTTCAGCATGCCAAAGAAGCATCTGGTATGTAGACAGTGGAGGATCTATGCATATGACTGGGAGCAGTTCTCTTCTTAATGACTACTCTCAAGGAAAGAAGGGATTTGTCTCATTTGGAAATGATGCTAAGGGTTACATCATCGGAAAGGATTTGTGTCAAATGGAGAAATCAGATTTGATGATGTTAACCATGTGGAGAATCTCAAGTATAATCTACTGAGTGTCAGTCAGATGTGTGATAAAGGGCATGTTGCACTTTTCACAAGCCAGAACTGCCGATTCTGTCTTCCAAAGTTCTGAGGCTGATTGACAAGGATTGGATGAACATACTCTCCTGAAAGCCAACAGGATAGGAAGAGTATATGCCTTGGATTTGTCAAAGAAGATTGATTTAAAAGGTCATCCTTGCCTGTTCTCCAAGGCCTCAAAGAAGATCCTCAGGAATCTAAACTGTGGCATAGAAGGCTGGGTCATGTTAATCTCAAAAACATGAATCAGCTGATCCATAATAGTTTAGTGAGAGGTCTACCAATAAAGGAGTTCCACTGTGATGAAACCTGCACTGCTTGTTTAAAAGGAAAACAACACAAATTTCATTCCCTCCTATAGAAGAACCAAAGTCCACTGCCTGCTTGCAATTACTGCACATGGATCTCTTTGGTCCTGTGAGAGTAATGAGCATGGCAAAGAAGAATACTGTCTGGTAATTGTGGATGATTACTCCAGATTTGTATGGACCTTCTTCTTGCATTCAAAGGATGAGGCTGCTCAGACAATTATTAACTTTGTGTTGTATGTTGAGAAGCAGTATTCCCTATCAGTCAAGTGTATAAGAAGTGATAATGGAACTGAATTTAGAAACCATACACTTGATGATTTCTACCTTTCAAAAGGAATCAAGAGGCAGTATAGCATCCCAAGGACTCCAGAACAAAATGGAGTAGTGGAGAGAGAAGAGAACAGGACCCTAATTGAAGCTGCAAGGTCCATGTTGGCTGACTCTGGTTTGCCACTGACCTTTTGGGCTGAAGCTGTCAACACAGCATGCTATGTGCAAAATAGAGCTTTAGTGAATCAGAGGTTGATGAAGACTCCTTATGAAGTTCTACATCATTGGCTCCTCTAATTTCATTCTTCAGAGCATTGGGTGTCCTTGTTACATTCTCAACACAAAGGATCAACTCCAAAAGTTTGATTCTAAGGTGGATGCAGGGTATTTTGTTAGGTATTCATCCACTTGCAAGGCTTACAGAGTGTTCAACTGCAGAACAAAGATGGTTGAAGAAACCTGCATGTGAAGTTCAATGAATCTCCTAAGGACAAAATCCACAAAACCCTGTGGAGTTGTTGATCTGGACATACTGCAATATGTTCCTTATCAGCCTCCAGCTGTTGCAGATCATGTGAATTCATCACCTTCTGCAGCTAGTCATCCATCTGGTGGTACTGATGTTGATGATGATCCCAGTACTCACCTATTCAAGTTTAGTGATCAACTGCCTGAGTCTACTAAACTTGATGTTCCTGTAGCTTCAGTAGCACCATCCACAACAAATGCTGATGAGATTTCTGAATCCTCTACTTCATTTGACTTGCCATCTAATACTTGGTTTCAAGAATCTGGATCAACATCTGTTGCTGCTGAGCGTGCTACAAACACTTGCACAGATCTCATAGTGTACCAAGAGCTGAAGAATCACCCAAGTCTCAAAATCATTGGTGATATCAATGCTGGTGTCTCAACTAGAAGTCAAGTGTCCAACTTCTGCTTCTATGCTCTCTTCATCAGTCAGCAAGAGCCAAAGAACTATCATATTGCATTAAGAGACAATGGATGGGTTGATGCCATGCAGCTTGAGCTTCTTCAGTTCAAAAAGCAGCAAGTGTGGGAACTGGTTCTCTACCCCCAGGTAAGTGTGCAATAGGCACTAAATGGGTGTTTAGGAATAAAACAGATGAAAATGGGCAAATTGTCAAGAACAAGGCCAGACTGGTTGTCCAGGGGTTTTCACAAGAAGAAGGTATTGATTATGATGAAACCTTTGCCCCTGTAGCCAGACTGGAGGCAATTAGATTGTTCTTAGCCTATGCTGCATTCCACAATCTTAAAGTTTTTCAAATGGATGTCAAAAGTGCATTTTTATATGGTAAAATAAAGAAGAGGTTATGTGTGTCAACCACCAGGTTTTGAGGATAATAAACATCCTGATTGGGTGTATAAACTTGATAAGGCTCTTATGGGTTGAACAAGCTCCTAGAGCCTGGTATGAAACACTGTCAAATTTCTTCTTCAGAATAATTTCACTAGAGGCTCCATAGATAAAACTTTGTTCATTAAGAAATTGGGTCAGCATAAGCTCCTTGTTCAAATTTATGTTGATGATATTATTTTTGCATCCTCTGATCCACAGTTGTGTGATGCATTTACAAAGTTGATGCAAAAAAATTCGAAATGAGTGCCATGGGAGAATTACAGTTCTTTCTAGGTTTGCAAATCAAACAAAAGGCTGATGGAACTTTCATTCATCAGTCAAAATACACAAAGAGTCTTTTGGAAAAGTTTGATTTACAAAATGTAAGCCCTGTTCTACTCCCATGTGCAGACCACACAACTGGATGCAGATCAGAAAGGTAAAGCTGTTGATGAAACACTTTACAGATGTATGATTGGTCCTTGATGTACTTAACAGCTTCTAGACCAGATATTATGTTTGCAACTTGTGTTTGTGCTAGATTTCAGGCTGCTCCAAAAGAGTCTCATTTGATTGCAGTCAAGAAGATCTTTAGATATCTGCAAGGTACTCAATCTCTAGGTCTTTGGTATTCCACTGGGCACTCTTGCAAATTAGTTGCTTTTTCTGATAGTGACTATGCAGGGTGTAAATTAACTAGAAAATCAACTTTTGGTGGATGTCAATTCCTAGGCAACTGTTTGGTTTCTTGGCAGAGTAAGAAACAAACATCTGTTGCTACATCCACTGCTGAAGCCGAGTACATTGCTGCTGCAAGTTGTACATCTCAGGTACTCTGGCTTCAGAATCAATTATGGATTATGGCATTACAGAGACTAAGACTCCATTACTAATGGATAGTGCTTCAGCTCTTTGTATTGTCAAGAATCCAGTCCAGCACTCTAGGACCAAACATATTGAGATCAGACACCATTTTATTAGGGATTGTTTTGAAAAAGGTCTGATTGATCCAAAGTTTGTTCCTAGTGCTGATGAGCTTGCAGACATATTTACTAAGCCTTTGGGCAGTTCAACTTTCCAAAACCTAGTGTTAAGGCTTGGTATGCTGCAGCTAGAATAAGTGACAACTACTGATGATCTCAGTCAACAAGTACTGATGAGCATTCGTATACTATTGTCACAAATAAGTACTGATAAGTTCTTTTATCCTCAGTAGTTTTCATAACTACTGAAGACTAAATACTTAAAAGTACTGAAGTACCTATCTGTTGAAAAGAACTGATGTGGTTACAACTACTGATGTAGTTACAACTACTGATGTCAGTATAACAGATAAGTACTGATGACCAATGAAACGTCTGAAAATCAGACAAAAGTCTGATAAGTGTTGAGGTCAGAATGAAACAGCTGATGAGCTAAGAATTGACGACAACAGCTGATGAGAACTTTCTCTTCAGTTGTTTCTACAACTGCTGTTTCACTTCATACAACTGAAGCCAAAACCATGTCTTCAGTAGTTTTACAACTACTGATGACTAACACCAAATCTTCAGTTGTTACAACACCTGAAGCCAAAACCATGTCTTCAGTAGTTTCACAACTACTGATGACTATACCAAGTCTTCAGTTGTTACAACTTCTGAAAGTTAAAACCAGGTCTTCAGTTGTTTTCAAACAACTGATGACAGCACCACACTTTCAGTCGTTTTATATCAGCCTTTTCTTACCCTATACATACCTAAATCTACTTTCAAACGTTTCATTAGCCGTTTTATGTCCTTCACTCTCTCAACAATGGCGACCATGAAACTCAAACCCAGACAAACTGTGTTGCCTACCTCTCGAAATCGGCCTTTTGGAACAAATTTGATAATGCCATCGATCTTATGGTAATTCCCAGTACCGAACTTTTCTTCTGAATCCTACCATATACCCCGATTCCCTAAGCCAATTCTGGACCAACGTCTCTGCAAACTGGTGAGAATGATAGCCAAATCACTCTCCAGTCGTTGGTTAACCAGAAACAGGTGGTCATCACTCCAGACATCATTCGACAAACCCTAAATTACATGATGCCACCTGTGTCACAGAATACCCGAAAGGCACAACTGATATGTCTTTCATCAATACGGTATGAAGGAGACTTAAGTGCTACCACCATTCTGAAGAAGCACTTCCATGATGCTGAACATCTTATATTCCACATGGTGAATGTCTGCCTTGCATCAAAAACCTCCTCATGGGATCAGATGTCCTCCCGATGGCAACAGGTATGATACTCTATCTTTGAACGACAAAATCTAAATTTTTCTGAGATAGTTTTCAGGGAACTAAAGGATCTGGCTTTGAAACCTTGGCAAACAGATGGATATTATATCCCAGGTTCTCATGGCCATAATTTTAAATCAGCAAATCAGACGGCCTTGTTGGCCTGGAGTCCCTGCTCCGGCTGTATTGCCTGAAGTATACTCCAGGCACAACTCTGACCCTACATGAAAGGGGCTGCCCGGCTGCTAAAACCAAGCAACGGGAACCCACAGCCTCCACTTCCAGATCCAAAGTCCCCACCAAACCCACACCAAAAGCCCAAAAAGGCTACTCAGGGAGATGAGTCCCCTGAGGATGCCCTGTAACCAACAATACAGGAAACACTTACTGGTTCTAACCCCCCAGTAGTGTCAAAGACTCCACCAGCCCTAGCCGCTCAGGCATCCTCTCAACAGGATCCTGATGCAACCATATTGGGGATACCACAATGCTGGAACCTATCTCAATTGAGAAGGTTACATTGAAGAGCACCAGTCACCCCGGGTGCAATCTGCTTCAACCTATCTCCAAATGCAACCGCCCCTCAAAGCCCAACCATTATAGTTGCACAAGTGCTGAGTCAGCTGCATTCCTCTCCTCCTCCCCAGAAACCAATACAATAGGGAGAACCTCAACAGCTGAGGAAGAGGACCAAACTGCTGCTGATAACCCACAGCACAGGGGTTATAATGTTCAATCTCCCCGTGTAGAGGAGGAGGTTAGAACATCTGGTGAGGCTGCCACTTCTACTGATTCAGCAAATGAACAGGATGCAGTTGGTAACATCTCTAAGACCTCACCAGAGGCAACTGCCGATGAAGGACTCAGTCCTGAGGCAGGAAGTCCCCAGAACCAAGAACAAGGGCACATGCTACAAATTGATCTACACTCAGGGCATGTACATCCTGATTCAATCAGGAGGTCAGGTGATTCAGCAAAGACTGATGATGACCTGGGCTTTTTCTTCGATGTCTTAGCCCATAACATAATCCTTGAGGCTGAGGTGAGCAGACTCAGAAACTGCTTGCCAAAATGTCTCAGGATCAAAGTCCATCTGCCCCAATAAACCCACAGATGGCACCTTCATCTGAAGGTTCACCAAACACTCAGCCACTACACTCAACTGAGCCACCAGCCACTGCTTTTGGCACCACCTCTCAGGGACAGAACCCCTCTGAGCAGATGATTGCACCTTTCAACATTCCTTACCTCTCATCACTCCCATCATCAATGAGATTGTGCATAAAGCAATTGATGATAGGATCTCCTCAAATCTACAAACACTTGTTGATGATGCTGTGCAAAGAAGCTTTCTGCCATTCAAACCCTGAACCCAATGCACCCAAAAAGGGGGAGTCTAAGGCAGTGAAAGAAAGAAAGAGAAAGAGAGTGGAAGATGAGAAACAACAAGAGAAAGAAAAGGAGTTAGAAAAGGAAAAACAGCTGATCACATACAAGAGAAAGAAAAGTGCTGAAACTCAAAAGCCCGATGAAGAGAAATCATTGGAAGATCTGGTTAAAGAAGCTGATGAAGCTCACAGCAGATCAATGGATAGAATAATAGACCAACTCTTCAGACAAGGGCTTTGATACAGCTGCCATTAGACATGAGATCAGAAGGCTGGAGATTAAGAGATACAAGAGAGATGGGCCAGTTACAGTGTGATGGAAAGGGAGAGGTTGGAGATAATGATCAGGTTTATGCAAATACTTGGGAAGATCATTAATTGAGATTAAATCATGGACCAGAGACAGTATTCTGGCAATAACACCAGAATCTGTGCTTCTGAAAAACAATAAGGGGTTGATTATCGAAGCCTTAGATGAAGCAGGTGCTGGGAGAGAACTGATATGGCCAAGCTTTCCAAAGCCAAACTTACCACAAAAATGCTAGATCAGCCTCCCAAACTCCCACTCAAAAACACCACCAACCCACAACTCTCCAAACCAATCCCTAAACCTAAACTTAAACCAACTCAACACCAAAACCAACTCCCTTACCCCAAAAACCACCTCAAACCACATCCAATGATGAACCCAGAAGGAGGAGAAGGGTGTTGAGGATGGAAGAAGAAGAAAGAAGAAGAGAGATGAAGAAGAAGATAGTCTACCAAATCTGCTGTTCTAAAATACTGAGCCCAGAAGTCAACAAATGATACACCAGACTTTCAGAGGCAAATGGTGAAAGTTAAGATTGAAGAAGAAGAACAGCAGAAAAAGCACGATGAGCAACTTTTGAAGATGGTTGACAAAGAGTTTCCTTAGTCATCATCTATACAAGCATGAAGAAACATGCTCAAAGGCTGTATGCTCTCAGGCATACCTTTCAATATCAAAAGGAGAGAGTAAGGATTTGGCTAGACCCCAGGGTTAGTTCTAGAATTCATAAGAAATCCATACCAAGTAGATACAATGGCCAAGTGAGAAAGACCATAGATGCTGTTATTATGTTGGCCATTGTAGTCTCACCCTGGGAGATACTTGAAGACTTCAAGAGAGCCTACAAGTCAAAGATGACCCTCAAACTCTAATGGAGAACAAAATGGTCAAGAAGGGGTTGTTATACAAGAGGCTTGAAGAGATCAAGAAAAATGAACTCCAGTTGCTGTTAGAAGGGACTCACCCAGATGAATTTGCTTACAGAGAGATAAAACTGTTGAGTTGAAAAATGGAAAGACATAAAGTACCTATCGAGTACTATGGCCCAGAGTTCTTCTTCGAAGGAGAAGCAGAAGAACTCACTAAGGAGGAACAAGTTGTTCTCCTTGAGGCCTACGTCAGAGAGTCTTTTAGACTCATCAATGGGAAGTAGGTTTCATGGTTGGGATAACAGCTCTGTGTCCAGTTCCCCAAGACAGAGTTCCCTTCCATCCTTTGACATTCACATCTACTGAAACCTGTTCCCTGGCCTGTTGCTTATCGATATCTCTGAAGCTGATCAAGAGAGTATTTCTGCCAAGAATAAGTGGGACCTCAATAAGCTTAAAGGTTTTGGCTGCATTGGTTCAGGGGAGTTTGTTGGACCAAAAGAACCAATGAGCCTGATCAGAAAAACCTTTAAGTCCACAGACATTACAACAACTGAAGTAGTCTGCAACAGCTGAAGAGACATCAACTGTAACAAGGTCTGAAGACAAAGTCTGAGTTAAAGAACTGAAGACAAAGTCTGAAGACAAAAGCTGAAGACAAAGTCTGAAGACAAGCTGAAGACAAAGACTGAAGACAAGTTTCAGATGTTGTCACAACAGCTGAAGAAGACCTCTTCAGTAGTTGTGATGGTTCCTTCAGTGTTATATTTTCCTTTCAGTTCTTTTGTAATCAGTAGTTTTTATGGTTCTTGTATCAGTACTTGTAGTTTCAGTAGTTTTAGTTTCATCTTGTACTTAGCATACTCTGAGATGTTCTCAGTGTTGTGAACATTCTCAGTATTTGCCTACTTTCAGTTGTTTGTAATAATTCTGTTAAATGTCACTATCAAGTGACATCAGCAGACGTCACATTCCTTTATATAAGGATGTTGACCTAATTGTAACCTGCGAAGCTTAGCGGCGGATATACCGAAGCATTTGTGCATGAATGATATACCTTTTGCAGAAAACCCTCTTTCTCTATAACCGTGTACTGTTCCATTGAATATCTATGGTGTTCTTGCTATATTTGTCTAATTCTTGTTCTATTCCGCTGCAATTCAACTCTAATTGATCAAACTTAGATCTCTGATCTGTAAAAACATAAATATTTTAATCAACAATAATAATTATATAATTTAATTTCCCTAGCTACAAAACACATGAATAATATAACACGTTGACACGGTACAAGGCAAAATTACAAATAACTATTTAAATTCACAAATCACGTAACTACAAATTAATAATCAACATTATTAATCAAGTAACATTCTATTATTTTTAAGTCACCACGTTCAACGACAACTAGTTTGTGCTCACGAACTGTATGCAGACCTAACGAACTAACGGAGTTTGGAACGGAAAATTACCGGATGTCACAGACAAGCTTGAGGTTTCCTGCTTTGGAGCTGCCGATCAAGATCACCTTCCTCCGACCCATTTGAGAGGTAGAATTCTAAACACCCTATGGTTGTTTGTAAGCATGGTTTTTCATATAATGATCCATTACGGGTTTTTAACAGATATATAAATTGGTTTATATTTTTATTAACAGTAACAAGTTTTTCTTCCATTTCCGCAGCATTTTCATTTTATAAGGATAAAATGACTCTGATAAACTTGTGAAAACCTTAACAGAAACACCTTTCCGTTGCCATCTCTGAAGACTCACCAACTAGTATGAGTCGGTGAAAAACCATGCTTTTGTCAATTGTAGATTAAGGTGTTGAGTCTATAACTTTCCAATTATGTACTTTTATCTTTTTTGTATTAGATAAGGATGTGAGCTATAGCATGTCATAGTCACTAGTGAAAAAAGCAATCTGCCTTTTTGACTCTACATTGATCTTGTTGTCTAGATTAGTGTTTCCAGCTAGCCTTCAAAGTATGGCCGGCTGTAGGATGTAGTATAAAGTATCTTCAGCACTTGTATCTTTGGATAAGCTTTGTAACACTTGTAAGAACTTGAGAGAAATATACAACATTCTTGAAAACTATATATTATATTGTTCTTGTGCTTGTTCTTTGTGTGTGTTCTTTGTTTCATCATAAAGACCAGTTCCTTATTTGATCTGTTAAGTGTTCTAAACACTCTCCAAACATTAAGAAATTATTGCATTGACCATACTTTAACGGTCTCGCAATAACATCAGATAATCTAAGTCTAAAGTACAAAACAGTATAAGCATTTCTTTCTTGTATACCTGCATTTGTTTCTGGCTCATTCGCATTGACAAATGCAGATGACCATTTAGTTTGGCTGCATGTGTTCTTTGAAAGCCACATTTCCTTTTATCCTTATAAGCATTTTCTTGTTCATCCTCATTAGTCTTATGCGGAAGACAAAATACTTAACCCACATTTGTTGTTTCATTCACATATGAAAAATGCGGATGAACAACACTTGTTCTTTTTCTGCTCTATCTACATTACATCTGTTTAGCCATAGTTCTCTTTCATACTTGTAGTATTTTTCAAACAAAATAACTATCTAAACACTACTTGAATTGTCATGCATGATCCTTTTAGGGCTAACAAAGGCTTGTGCGGTTATTACATTGACTTTGACAAAGAGCATTTCTTTTAGAATCATGAGGGAACCATGGCTCATGGTAGATGTCGCCTCTATCTAAGGCTAATATGGTGTTCTTAATTCGAGTGCTGGTGAACACAAGGATGAAAGAAGGAAGCTCAGTGACTAGTCATATCAACAATCTTAATTCAATCTTAGCAAGACTTGTATCTGTTGGAATAAAGTTAATGATGAATTTCAGGCTCTACGACTGTTCTTGTCTCGGCCTAATAGTTGGTCTGGAATTATGACTACAATTTCTAGTCCTTGTGGGGAATACAAGTTTCCATTCTTGATTGTATTCTGGATCTAATTCTAGGTAAAGATGTCAAAAGAAGGAACTTGGTTTAATCATCAAATAGCGAGCTGTTAAATGTTGGTAAGGGTCGGGGTAATAACATGAACAATAGAAGGCGGGGAAGGAGTTTATCGATACCTAGGAAGAATGTGAAGTGATGGAGTTGCAACGAGGAGGGACACATTAGAAGTCAGTGTCGAAATAGAAAGAATTGAAAACTGCTACTGGGGTTTTTCGATGATGATTGTATCATTTGACCTATTTTGTAGTATAAACCTGAAGCTGTTTGGGTAAATTATGTGAATGTAATTTATTAATAAGTCATTTTATTTATTTTGATGTTTTAAATGCATTAAATATATCATTTATTCAATTTATCATAATATTATAATTGTAAAATAGATTTTTATGGTTTTATTAATAATTATGACTTTTAACTATTTAATAAAATAAATAATTCGATTAAAAGTTTACAAGATTTATAATATAATTAGGTTTTATAAATTTATAATTTGAGTTATTAATTAAATTAGGGTTTTGTAGAGTTCAGAGTTTAAATTACAATTTTTAAAACTTAAATTAAAAGATTTCATATAATTTTTTAACTTTACAAAACCAGGGACCAAAGTGTAGTTTTCATTTAAAACTCAAATACCCTCCCTGTCGACCACTATCTCCGGCCAAGTCTAGACCACTCTTCGGCGACCACTTAACCTTAAAAATTTATCAAATTAAACAAAATTAAAATGTTTCAACTTACCAATTTGACTGATTCGAACTCATGATCAGTTTCAATTCAAAATCGCAGCTATTATTCCTTGTTCTATCTTGAAACCGTAACCTCCATTTAATATCAAATTCTTTTCTAATCAAAACTCAATTAAAAAACTAAAGCAATTAACTTGAAACTCATGGGTGATCATTGCGATCATAAAAAACCAATTCAATTGAATCAGTAACTATAATTATAATTACTAATTCAAATCAAAACCCCCAATTAATCTTATAATGCGTCTGAATCAAATCAACTTTAATTACCACTATATAACACAGGAAAACACTTTTAATCGATCGTTTCAAACTCTCTATGCCCCCAATTGCTACTGAAACACACAAACACACAAACACACACACACATCAAATTTAAACATTGTCTTCATCGCAACCTGCAACTAAAGTGTTCCTACCTTTCTGGACAATCTCGGTCACAATAAATTGAGGGCTTCTACTCGTTTTCATCCTCAGAAGCTTCGCATACTTGGATTTGGTTAATTCATCATTATTATCATGAATTTAGTTGCATCATAGCCGCAATATTCTTTTTCTATCTTTTCATCAATTAGGCTTCGAATCAGGTAATCAAGCACATCATCACACTTGTTTATACATGCAAAACAAAAGCCCTAATCTATTTGATTAACATAATTAGTTTGTTGTTCAATGGGATTGATTTGTAATTAGGGTTTATGATGAATTTAAGGGTTTGTTTAATTAATGTCTTCAAATTTTGTCATCGGATTCAAACTAGATATGGGGCCTTGGTCTATTGATTAACACTCTCATAAAATGCATAGGGGATTTGGGTTTGACCTCATGCACCACCTATTATTCTTAAAACTTGATTTTTATTTCATTTTTAAATTTTAGAAAATAATATAAAACTTTTAAAGTGATGTAAAAAGTCTTATATAAATTAATAAAAACTCAAAACTTAATTATTTACTTTTAGAAATTCTTCAAAATTTTAATTTCATATTTTTTTCTTTATTTCTAAGGTTTGAAATGTTATACAATCATTATAAATTTATTATAAGTTTTAAACCTTATAAATTATTAAAACAAACATATATTATTTCAAATTATTTTATGGATCTATACAGATTCAATTTAATCAACTAATTAACTATCAAATAATTATTTTTTACTAAAGTTATTTCAATAGTTAATTTTTAAATTTAATTACTTTTCACACTCTAATTTTCAAAATCAATCTACTTAATCATCATAAATTAAATATAAATTATATTTAATTATTCTATTTCTCTTTATTATCAATTATTATTTTCAATTCCTATTACGTGACCTAATTAGAAAACATCTTGCTTCGAACATAGGAGTTGGTAAGAGTCAAATTCGGAAAAAAAACCTATTGTATGGGAAATACTTCAGGAAATTCTGGATGACCATCCTGTATTGCTGAATAGAGCGCCTACTCTGCATAGATTAGGCATACAGGCATTCCTCCCCGTTTTAGTGGAAGGGCGTGCTATTTGTTTACATCCATTAGTTTGTAAGGGCTTCAATGCAGACTTTGACGGGGATCAAATGGCTGTTCATGTGCCTTTATCTTTAGAGGCTCAAGCAGAGGCACGTTTACTTATGTTTTCTCATGAATCTTTTGTCTCCAACTATTGAGATCCCATTTCGGCACCAACTCAAGATATGCTTAGTGGACTCTGTGTCTTAACGAGTGGAATCGGGTATTTGTGTAAATAGTTAATCCATGTAATCGTAGAAACTATCAAAATGAAGATAATAACTATAAGTATACAAAAAAAGAACCCTTTTTGTAATGCCTTAATCTTTATTTTAATCGAGTCATATAATAAATCAAAGACATCATTTTAAACTATTTATTAAACCCCAAATTCCAACTGAAACCCTAATCAATATTTAGTCTTTTAATCTTGATATTATTTTAACTTAGGACATCGTTTTTTAGGTTAACCCATGAGGAATCTTGATGGCTATTTAAGCTATTCATTATCTCAATTACATAATCTATCAAGTGAGTATTCATAGCTCACTTTTATATATTTATATTTTGGGAAAATCATGTAACAATATTCAATCAATTGTTATTCATTGTGTCACACCCTCAATTTTCACAAATGGGGTAATACCGTTAGGCGTGTGACATACCAGGATCTCAGTCAATAGTTACACCAAACGACACATCAATTACAAAACATAATTACTCGTTAACGTTTGAAATTCCCAAAACAAGGTTAATGTAGTAAACATAAGAATAGTTGCGGAAGCATAAACAATCTTAATTTTAAAATGGCGCAACACGCGCAAACCAATGAAATAAAATTCATGGAAATAGTAAATGTTCATTTGACCCATATGATGATAAATGCATAAATGAGATGTTTCTAATCATGCGCATCTTGAGAACCTGAAAGAAACATGCTAAAGTGTGAACACAAGGTTTAACTGAAAACAGTAAGTAATAGTAATGAAATCCGGATTCAGTAATCAAAGCATATAGTAGGTAGCTAGCCCACAACAAGTCACTATGTTATGAATTTCGTGACCCGAGCTGACAATATAATAATGAATGCCCGGCTGTGGGTACCAGGCCACACACAGTAAAACAGGCTAACCATTCACCCGGGTGGGGTTTGTCAAACTCAGTAGATCTACTAACAATCACCTCGCTAATACCATATTAACGGTCCGAATGAGGCGTAGTGGTATCACAATAGTAAACCAGTATATGCAGTATTACCAATCTAAAATACCGTACAGTTTATGAAAATCAGCATGTTTCTCGCCCCCAAAAGAGAGTATAGTATAAAAAGTGGGGCTGTAAACTCACCTTAAATGCACAGCAGCAAGCAACTTAAATCACAAAAAGATTTGGTTTCCGATTAACCTGAACGTACATTTAATTATTTAATTAATGTTAAACACTATATGTGTCGTACGGTTTCGTTTTGCTCGCGGTGCAGGCTATCGATTTTTTTCCATTCACATGCAAGCACACTCAAACCACAATTCACTTTTATGTTATATAACCCAACTATTCTCGCTTATAGCACATCACGTATAAACGCACTGTTTATACATTTCAACTATATGACTTTTTTATATAAATCCATAGGTTTCAAAATATGCATACAACCCTCACGAACCCGTAACGACCCAGACGTAACAACTTGCATAGACTATATATCTATATATATATATATATATATATATATATATATATATATATATATATATATATATACACATAATAGATATACTGCACAACACAAAATATAATATATATATCACAAAATCACACTTGCACATCAGACCACTGTCACCTATCCGGTATATGATTTCACAATATATATAGATATATTATATATATATATATATATATTATATATATATATATATACCTACGTGCACATACCTATGCATATACAAGCAAACAACAACCCTATCCACCTTCATACCATGAATTTCATCATGCATACCCACACACTCCATGTCAAGCCTACGCGCACACACATGAATCCAACCAACCCACCCATGCATGAAATCATACCATCCACCATCTACTAATACAACATACATTCCAGTGCACATGCACAACACCAATAACCAACAAACCCACTCATTTATACTTACCCCTCTTTAGCAAAACCCACTTGGAACATCCAACCCAAAAGTCCACGGGTGAAACCCCACATGCATAACATCCATATATACATATATATTTACAACACCAACATACATAGAAACAACATGTAATAACCATGAGACATATATACATGCACTACGATTTTCACACATGCAGATGCACACACCCATTACGCAGAAGTATTCCACCACCAAACCGCACATACACATATTTACCCACACACGCACAGCCGCACATACACTATCCACACCCACAGCCGCACGTTCACATGCATACATGCGGCACTACATAAACATACCGAAAACTACGCCAATGAACCGAGAACCCTCAACCGAGACAAAACGAAACCACAACCGCAAACCGAAATTTATAACCGTAACACGCGAACATGATCATAGACCTAGAAATCATACCGAACGAGGCACGTGGATGTTTCGGTCGTTGTCCGCTACCGTCGGGTATTCGCAGTTGGATTTACAGAGGGTTGCTTCAAGGATGGAGGTTGCTTGGCCACGAATGTGTTCACCGGGGGGGGGGGGGGGGGGGTGGGAGATGCTACCACAAGCCACCAAGAGGGGGGGGGGTGGCCACCAAGAGATGCTACCACAAGGCGGTGATCTACCGAGGACATGAAGGTTGCAAGTGAGGCTGCCTTTTGCCGAGAGGAAGAATGTTGTTAGGGTTGCGAGGGGGGGGGGGGGGGGGGGGGGGGGGGGGGTTCGGTTAAGAGAGGGAGTCGAGAGGGGTTTTATATATATTATAGAATAGATCCACTTTGGTTAAACACACAATGGTCCCTCAAGGTTACTTGAATTGTAGTTTGAGTAAATTAAGTTTAGTTAGGTTTAGGGTTAATTATTCATAATACTAGGAAAATTGATTTATTTTAAAACGATTATCGGAGAGAGGTTAGATAGCGGTAACGATGTTAACCTGAAAATCTGGTGTGTCATATCATCCTCTTGTTGAAGGAATTTTCGTCTCGAAAATTAGAACATCAGGTTCATGTTAAACACCAGGTTCAATGATATTAAGAAGTGAATGCCTGATCTTTGAACAGTTGTGGGTACTTCTTTTTCATCTGATCTTCGCGTTCCCAGGTAAACTCTGGTCCATGCTTTGAATTCCACCTAACGCGTACAATGGGAATCTTACTACGCTTTAGGGTTTTGACTTCTCGATCCATAATCTTAACTGGTTCTTCAATGAAACGTAGCTATTCATCAATCCCTCAGATCCTCCAACGGAATAACAAGTGATTCTTTGGCCAGACACTTCTTCAGGTTTGAAACATGGAACACGTTATGAACACCATTGAGTTCCGTAGGTATGTCTAGCTAATAAGCTACTGGGCCGATCCTTTTGACACTTTTGAACGGTCCAATGTATCTAGGGTTTAGCTTTCCATGATTTCCAAAGCATATCACACCCTTCCAAGGTGAAACTTTCAACAAAACCTTATCACCAACTTGAAATTTCAAAGGCTTTCTCCTTTGATCCGTATAGCTTTTCTGACTATCTCGAGCTGCAGCCATACGGTTACAAATCTGAACAATCTTTTCTGTGGTTTCATGGACAAGCTCAGGACCTATTAGTTGACTATCACCAACCTCAATCCAACATAGGGGTGATCTACACTTTCTACCTTAAAGTGCTTCAAATGGTGCAGCCTTAATACTCGTATGATAACTGTTATTCTAAGAGAACTCAACCAAAGGCAGATGGACTTCCTAACTATCACCAAAGTCTATAACGTACGCCCTAAGCATATCTTCTAGGGTTTTAATTGTGCATTATGTCTGACCATCTGTCTGTGGATGATAAGCCGTGCTCGTATCCAAACGCGTTCCCAATGATCGCTACAAAGATTGCCAGAAATAAGAAGTGAACCGAGCGTCACGATCGGATATGATGGATACTGGCACACCATGCCGAGAGACAATTTCCCTTAAATAAATTCGTGTCAACTTCTCCATTCGATCAATCTCTCGGATTGCCAGAAAATGCGCTGATTTTGTTAAGCTATAACCCAAATGGTATCGCATCTGCTGGGAGTCCTAGGTAACTTCATGATAAGATCCATCAAGATCTGCTCCAATTTACACACTGGAATTTCTAGTTGCTAAAGTAAACTGGATGGTCTCTGGTACTCCACCTTAACTTTACAACAAGTTAGACATCTGCTTATGTAGGTAGCAATCTCAGCTTTCATGTTTGGCCACCAGTAGAACTCCTTCAGATCTTGGTACATCGTCTGAACCCGGATGAATTGAATAACGTGACTTATGAGCTTCACCGGGGGGGGGGGGGGTTTGGCCACCAAGAGATGCTACCACAAGGCGGTGATCTACCGAGGACATGAAGGTTGCAAGTGAGGCTTCCTTTTGCGGAGAGGAAGAACGTTTTTAGGGTTAGCGAGGGGGAGGGGGGGTCGTTAAGAGAGGGAGTCGAGAGGGGGTTTTATATATATTATAGAATAGATCCACTTTGGTTAAACACACAATGGTCCCTCAAGTTTACTTGAATTGTAGTTTGAGTAAATTAAGTTTAGTTAGGTTTAGGGTTAATTATTCATAATACTAGGAAAATTGATTTATTTTAAAACGATTATCGGAGAGAGGTTAGATAGCGGTAATGGTGTTAACCTAAAAATCTGGGGTGTCACATATTGTTATTCTATTCAAAATTCAATTCAAAACATGTTATGTTTTTACCAACAATTATGTATTAAGAGTTAGGTAAACTTAATGTTAACACAATAATTAATTTATACAAACCATGACAACAATGATATGTCTGTTGGTTTGTCAAACCCACCCATATGATTATTTGAGGGTGAATGAAACCATATTCATACATATTTAGGCTTCGTTTATGGAGCAAGTCAATTCAGTTATTAGGTTTGATTGCGTTTGGTTTGTCTTTTATATTTCAATATTGCATTATATTTTTTGACATTGCCATGAGAATTGAATATTTTCAATCAATTTATTCAATAAAATATCTATGTATGAAAACATATGAGTATTCACTGGCTAATTCTTTAGCTGACTTGTTATTTTTCATATGATTTCAGGAAA
Source organism: Flaveria sonorensis (assembly GCA_025506505.1). Lineage (NCBI taxonomy): Eukaryota > Viridiplantae > Streptophyta > Magnoliopsida > Asterales > Asteraceae > Flaveria > Flaveria sonorensis. Next base: position 22,724,052 of record CM046427.1, on the reverse strand, counting down.
TGCATATTGATAGATTACATACAAAGATTACATCTAGGATTCTAGACCTAGATTAATAAAAGACATTTGTTATTTTTATTTGATTCATGTTTGATTGTAATGCAATGATTGACTAGTTATTACGAATGAAATTTAAATGTAATTCTATTTCAACATATTTAATATAATATGCTATGAACAATCGATTCACCTTCGTCTGACTCGATGATTAGGTCATCTATCAGGGTGAGACAGATTGGTATCAAAGCCATAGTTATAGGGAATTAGGTTATTAGAAATGGAATGACCTAGACTATAACTATATACCCTATGAATGAGTCCTCTCATACCTTATATACTTAGACATAATTATATATGATGTTTTATGTAATTATCCCTATATACTTGATTACAATCAACGCACACACAAATCTTAATTCGTATTCTAAGGCATTATGCCTAAATTAAACCGATATTTCAAATTTTGAATTTTTATTCATGGTTTTCAAATCCCATCAAAGTCTATGTCCTATAGCTAAACACATGCAATGTTAGAAGAGTGTCTGCCTATATCTTGGGGTGTTCTGAGCAAACAATGTATTTATATAAATCCAAATGAACTAATGGATCTGTTTACCTTACATGGGAATCCTTGGGGTGAGTATGCACTTATAGGTAAGCATGTCTTCATTAAGGTTGTGGTTGAGTTACTACTTTGATAAGTCAACATATTAGGTTGGTTTAAAAACCGAACATTTACACTCAGAATTTCTCATTGTTAGTAGGAGTTCTTTTATCCTTGATTTTTGTTTTTAAAATTATAGAAAATATTATCACATTTTCATAAAGTTCTTAATAATCTTTTAAAATGCATTCCCGTCACATCTGTTCCAGTTCTGGAAATTCTGGCCGTAAGATTGCTGCTATTATGGCACTAGAAGTTGTTGCAGTCATCCTAACACTATTAACCCATTTAAACCAAGGCATCAAGGTTGTTCCAAATCAAGTTGCACTTAATCCCCCACCAGCTTGTACTTACAAGTAATTTAGTTCCTGCAACCTAACCAAGTTTAGCAGGACCAAAGGAGCCACTGGTCTTTTACAGTGGTTCAAGAGTATCAAGAACAATTTTCTTAACAGTGAGTGTCTTGAGAATTTGAAGGTTCGCTATGCTACTAGTTTCTTAAAAAAAGCACTCACTTGGTGGAACGGGAGTTTTGCTTGAGGAACAGGAGAAACAAACCTATGTAACTGACCCTATTGTGGCTTTGTTTTAGGATGAAGTCAAGGAACTTATGACTCAGGAGTTCTGATCGAGGAATGAAATCAAGAAGTTGGAAACTGAGTTTTGGGATTTGGCTCGGGAAAGTGGAGAGAACTTAGTCTACATAACAGGCTCCACGAGCTAAGTCTGTTGGTTCCCCATTTGGTCACTCCTCTCTCTAGAGCTATTGAGAAATACATTGGTGGTTTGCTAATGAAAATTCATGACATTGTTTAGGGAAGAACCCTATAACTCTAGATGACACTATCCGACTAGATGCCTAGTTAAATGATAATCATGTAAAGGTTGGGTCTTTGACTAGAAAGAGCAGTAAGAACGCAACCAAGAAAATGGCTGCTGAAACAACCAAGGATAAACCTAAATTCTATAAGAACAAAAAGAGGAAAGCTAAGCCCTAAAACTTTGTTGTGATTACCCCTTTTGTTCTGGTTAACCAAGCCATTCCAACATACTTGCCGACTTTTGGTAATCAAGCCCCAAACAAAGAAAGCCTATACTGGAACCTTCTTGCAATGCAACATCTGCAAGCATCACCATCCTACGCATGTGTAGTGTCGTTAGTCCACCAACTATGATTGTTTTGGCCATACATTCAACGTGTGCAGGAATGCTGCTTAGACTTCAATTAATGCACCAGTTGTCCAACCTCCTCCTCTATCACTCAAGGCAGTGCATTAATATGCTAATCCCATCTATTTCCGGAACCGATTCCCTAAACCTTCCAACACTATTCCAGCAGCTCAAGGGCGTGCCTTTACTTGATCGTGCCACTATTTCCATAACCGATTCACTAAACAATAACGATGTGGTGAGTGGTACATCCCTAGTTAATAATCAATATGCCTTAGTTTTATTTAATACCGATGCCAATAAAAGCTTTGTATCCTTAGAATTTAAGCCTTTACTTGCAAGTATGAGAATGTTCAAGACATCTAAAGGAGATTCCAAGCTACTTATGCTAAGGCTGCAAAAACCCCTATGTCTAAGACATGTTTAATAACTCCTTATCTTGAGGGGTAAGCAGTTAATCAGCAGCAGTACAAAGCAATGATTGGATCTCTAATGTACCTCACAGCAAGCAGACCGGATATCACGTTTGCCACATGTTTGTGCTCAAGATTTAAAGCTACTCTAAAAGTATTGCATCTAATGGTTGCCAAGAGAATTTTGAAGTATCTTAAAGGGGAACCTAAGTTGGGATTATAGTACCCTAAGAGTACGTACTTCAATCTCTATGGATATACAGATAGTGACTATGGAGGATGCAACATCAACAAAAAGTCTACTTTAGGATGATGTTAATTTCTAGGGGGAAGATTGGTCTCAAGGCAATACAAGAAGCAAACCTGTGTGTCTATATCAACCACTGAAGTAGAGTACATTGCTGCATCTAGTTGTTATGATTAGGTGCTATGGATTCAAACTTAACTTAGATACTATGGAGTAATCTTCATGAACTCTCCAATTCATATTGACAACAATAGTACCATCTCAATCACCAACAGTCCACTTCAGCATTCAAAGACAAAACACATTGTTATCATGTATCATTTCATTAGAGATTATGCAGAATAGAAAATCATTAAATTAATTAAAGTCCATACAAATGAACAATATATAGATCTTTTCACAAAGGCATTTTATGAAACAAGATTTAAATATCTTATACCTTCTATTGGGATGATGAATTTTAAATAATTAAATGATTTACATAATGATATATGATAAAATTGTAAATAATGCTTTGTTGATAACTAAAACGGGTAAAACTAGGCATTTGCGAAATATCGCAAATAGGCAAATAAGCACAATTCGGCAGATAGGAGGGATTCGGCACATGTCTTTTAAAAAGATCTGGTAGAACCCACTTTTATCTACTGATACGTAGTGGCACCATTGTAGTTTCCTGGAAAGATTGTTCCATCATCACAAGCTGTTGGATTTTATAGTTACGGTGGTAAAAATTTTGAAATAACACTATTATATTCTATCCACAAACTATTAAATCTGAACTTTTCCCACCATTGTCATCTTCAATCTTTGTCCGAAAGCAAAATCACTTAAAATACTCACATATCTTAAACCCTGCATAAGTTTGACTTCAAAATCTTTCCATGGCGCCAAAACCTAGAGTTCAGACTGAATCACAAAATAACCACATACCATTGGTGATGCTGTCTATGATCCAGTTCTTCAATTCTTACACAATAGCAATTATGCTTTTACGATCTCTAACCCTATGATTTGTGAGTCACTCATTCGGTAATTGTGACTACATGTTCCATTCAGAGAGAAAATGGAATAAAAGTCCTCACAGCAACAGTGCAAGGACAAAAGATCACCGTCTCTTATGAAAAAATTCGACAACATCTATAATTGAATGATGTAAATGGTGAATCTTCATTCTCCAAAGAGGTGTTGAGTGCCACTTTAAAGGAGATGGATATGAAGGACCCCTCCCAACATCCACCTTCTCCAAATCACTGGTATATCACAATTGGAAAATCATTCTCCATATCTTTTTACACTATTTGTCAAACAAGTCGGGAGGATGGGATCAAGTACCATTAGATCTAGCAGGGCTATCCATGGGCTTGTTAAATAGCAGAGTTATGATTTCTCAAACTTTATTTTTCAAAATCTTTGTAAGAATGTAACTACTGTTACAAAATGTAAGTTTTTAATGTACCCTACATTCATTTAACTGGTTTTAAAAAAAAGAATCAGGTAACAAACTTAAAAGTTGATTCCATGCCTTCGGAACTTTAAACAAAGCTATTTTCTAAAATTTCAAGGCTACTCCAAAATGTTTTTCTTGGAAGGTCACTCCCCTGTTTGCACATATGCTTGAGGTCACTAAGCCTCAGGGTGGCAACATGGCAACACTATCCATTGCTCATCCCACACCCTCCACTTTAAAGCTAAAAGCACAAAAAAGAAGTGAATCCCTGCATATTTTACTGAGAAGATGCAAGCCCCCAAATCGCCTCCCCTCGAAAAGGCAAGACTGGAAACAAGGGTCGCAGCCAAGTCAAAGGTGTCAGCCACACCTAAACAAAGCTTAAAGAAGAAGGTTTCTCTTCCTTCTTCTAAGCTGACCCAAACCACATCTGTTAGCCCTTAATTAGAGTCCCAATACTCTATTGAGCAACCAAAAAAGGATACCCTCATTGATGAGACAACTTTTGAGAATAAAGTCTCATTAGGAACTGGTTCACATCCTGGTTTGTTAGACTCAGCTCCTCAATATCCCATACACATGTCTATTACCCAAGATGAAGATATACATAATGCACTTTAGCATGACCCATTGTCTCCCTGCTTCCATACACTAGAGACAGTGGAGACTGATGTGTTTGTAGAGGCATCTAACCCATATTGTTTATCCTAAGAGATTGATCCTAGGGAGGAAAGGAACAATATGGAAGAGGCTGTCTCTATTGCTAATCTATCAATTGATCAGTAGGATAGAGATAACATTTTTAAGACCTCAACCATGAAAACTCACCTTGAGAATGTCTCTTATGAGACATTCCTTGAGGAGAGGAATCTAGGGCGCCAAGAAACCACATCTAGTTGTGATGGTGCAAAGGATCGGCCTAGGACCTCATCTCCTAAGGATTCCACACCTATGGATGAGGGAAGTCTGGAACAAATCCATGAATTGATGGCCTATAACCTTAAGCTTGCTCAAAAACTGAATGCCTTACAAGCTAAAAATGCAGGACTTCAAGGTTATGCTAAATGAGACATAGTTCTCGAGTTTGGGAACTATCTGCTGAAGACTTCAGCAGATAGAGTCACTGAGGTGGAAGCTCAACTTAGGACTCTCCAACTTCAAGCTACAAGAGTTACTTTCTTAGAGCAACAACTTATAACTCCTCAGCAATCAGCAGCCAGGGCAATGGATCTTGAACACAAGGTTGAATCACTTTAAGAGACCATTAAGCTTCAACAATCTATCATCCTAAGTCTTCAACTCTCAACATCACAAAAACCTTTGGCTGTGCCTTTCTCTACCCACTTAGTGTCATCTGGATCCTCAGATAATTCTACTAAAAAAGGGAAGATGAGCCCAAAGAAGCTGACGATATTCTCCAGGGATTGGCTGACCAAATTATAGAAGCTGCACAGCTAATCTCTTTCTCTTCTAAATGGACTAAAGGTTATGAGCCTCTATCTGAATCTGAAGTCAAATTGAATGACCTTTTAGATAGAAATAGCTTTGACAGCTTAGAATAGAAGGAGATGGAAGCTAGGAGGGTGATGAGAAAGATGAACCAAAAGGTTCAACTTGGGAAGAGAAGAATGACAGAAATGAAAATATCCAACACTTCGTCCTTGCTCTCTCTCAAAAGAAAGCCAGATCGATAAGAGTGTGAGGAGGTGTTTATAGGGAAGAGATCTGATGAAGAATTATCAAAGAGAGAGCTTATGCTGGGTCTTAAAGCCTCTCACAAGGCATCTACTAAAGAAGAAGCACCAGTACTAAGAGTGCTATCAGAAGCTAAAGTGATATTTGGTCAACGGGATGTTAAAACTAAAACCCTAGTTAATTTTGAGGTGAATGTGGAAACTGATGGCCTAGAAGTCATTAAGGATTCCGAGAGGGTTTAGATAACTGCCTGTGATCTTAAGTTAGCTGGTGACATCAGGTGTAACTACTAGATCTTCATTAGTCAGACCTACTAAAATCTCTACCTATAAAAAAGGTAAGAGACTTACGACTGCTGAAGAAGAAGTTAAAGTAAACTAAGAAAAGAAAGGCTAGATTTATGATAACAAAGAAGATGGAGCTATTCCCATAAAGGGTTGAGGAAGAAATTATAGAACTAAAGGTAGGAAGAGCTCAAGAATCTTCTATAAAGAAGAACATCATTGCCCTAATTACAAGTGTAAAGGAATCGAGAGCTGCAAGAACTACAATAAGAGGATTCTACCTTGGTGGTGAACCCAGTAGAACAACACCAAAAGCTCCACATAAACTGAAGGCCAAAGTTTTCAAAAGGGTTCCATTTAAGTTATCTAGGCCAACTGCCAAAAGCACTCAATTGGCAACCACTCAGCAAGCTCCAATATCCATTACTGCTAAATCTAAACCAATGGCCTCCACTCAGAAGATAGAGAAGAAAGATTAAGAGAAATGCCTCCTAGCAGCTCAACTTGAGTTGAAAGGATTCAATTTTAGTATGATCATGAAATGGAGCATTACTGAGATGAAATCAAAACTGATAGCTGCAACTCATGCTAAGATGGAAAAATCAACTGAGTTGGCTAGAAGAAAAAGAGTTGCATTAGAGAGGAAGCAAGCAAAAAAGGTTTAATAAGAGTTCAAGGATAAGCAATAAGTGAAGATGTTCCTTGAACACTACGGTTTCTCTGGTAAAAAAGTATGACCAATGAGTATGTCAACTTTTGATCTGAATATCAAAGGAATCAAACAAAAGGTTGTGGCTACAGAGCCCCCAAAGTTTGAAGAAGCTAGGGATAATAGGAAAGATAGCTGAGCAGAACAAAGAAAACTGCTCAGATGTCTACCCATCTGCCGACTAAGCCTCCAACATCCCTTGACTTTGAATTAATAACCTTTGATGAAAATCAGCCAATCTCCTTAATCCTTGCAAAGAAGAAGATAGCAGCTAAAAGAGTTGTAGAGGCAAAGGTTGTTGACCCAAAAATAGAGGAGAAGATAATCAAAGGAACTAATGTTTTGGCTGCTGTGTAAATCTCTTAGATGAAGAGTAGCTTACTCAAGAAACCAACTCATGTGCTTCAACAAGTTTAAGATAGCTGACTTAACCAGACTAAGACTAAGGAATCCTAACAATGATTTTAAGGCTAGAGAAGTAGAAAAGGTGCTGATTAGAATTTATAAATCTCATCTAGAAAGATTAAGGCAGGCTTCAGAACAAAGAAGGAAGAAGCAAGAGTTTGAAGCTGTTGGGACCACTCCATCTGTTGAACCTGCTCCCACCACTCAACCATCGTCTCCTCTTACTACTTCTCAAACTACTCAAACTGCTGAGCATGGTTCTCCAATAGTTCAACAAGCTCCTGAAATAGCTGAATCTCAAACCCAAAGCCAGTCTGATGATTCAACAGATAAAGTGATCATCACCAGTGTTGCTGAAAGAATAAGAGATGGCTTAGTCAATCTAAAGCAAGAAAAAGAAATCTCAGAATCTAAGGAAGAGAAAGACTCAAAAAGTGATGATATAACCATTATCAAATGAGGGTATGATTTGAAAGGAGAGAGATTCTTTATTGAAAGAAAGAATAAGTCTAAGTCTTTCTTTCTGACTGAGTTGGAAGTTTTGAATCTCAACCTTGAATACAGAAAGAAAATGTTTACTTTAATCTCAGAGTATGAAGGCATGCCAAACAAGTACAAATCGATGGCTGCCATTATAAGGATAAAGTTTGAAAACAAGGTTGAACAAGGAGGAGACAAAAAAAGAAGTTCTCCACGTGACTCCTTTGAGCATTCATGACCCAATTACACATTAGAGCTACAATTCCTTAACTAACACTTCCTGTCTAACTTATGCTGGTGCTGACAAAGTTGAAGTCAAGGAGTATAATCTCTTTAGACTATCTCGGCATAACATGAAAGCCTTGGTAAATCTACCTCTTGAAAACCCCTCAAAAGATAGAAGAGGATACATGTATGAACTACTACTGATCAAAACACTAGAGGGATAAGATAGAGCTTTGGTAGCATCATCCTAGGGGGAATTTGTTAATCTATGAAGAGGATGAAGCTATCAAAACCTCAAGAATTTAGCACTAGCTGCCAATTATCGATTTCTGCCAAGTACTGAATCAACTGCTGAACAATATGTGTTGAATGACTGCTGATCAGCATATGTTGAACCACTACCAATCAGTACTTATCTGATGTGTTGTTGATCGATTGCTGCTAATCAGCACTAAACTCTATGAGCTGCTGATCAACTATTACACAAGACAAGACTGTTTGTACCAACGACTGTTGTGTTCTACCTTTTAGAGAAAATATAGTACTGAAGCAGCCTAACTCTGATGTGCTGATTATCTATCTAGTTGTACATTTAGAATGTAGAATAGTTTATTCTTATTGTTTAGATTTCATAGTATAGAACCCTCATACTTGTATAGTAGAGGTAAGCTTGTTTAAACGACTTGTGTATCTGCTAAATATTACTCTTTATACTCAGTTTTGATTAATCAAGTGAATACTTTGAAAGAAAAACTTGTGTACTTATCTTTACTCAAAGTATTTGTGTTTGTTAGTAAATTGTTAACTTAGATTCCGCATCTGTTACCCTCTAATCAAATAGAAAAGTCTTGTTAATCCATAACCCCGATCCAACACTATAAATCAATAGTCAGACTTTTTTAAATTTATTTTGGAGTAAAATAATTTTTCTTGAAGTATTTAGCAAATTGGTTTAGTAAAACCTACCTTCAGATCACCCGAACCTAATTTTATAAAATTTAGGGAGTAAAACCACACCACCCACTCTCTTTTGATTTCAACCCCCAAAACATCTCACACATATACCTCATTTAATCTTGTTTCTTGCAATTGTTTTTGTAATTCAATTATTCATGCATTAAGAGAGCATTAGTAATCGAGTATTTTAAGTTTCCAAGTAAGTTTTAATGATTCCTATGATTTTTGATCAATTTTATTCATTAAACCCTAGTTCATCCAAACATGCATCTAATCTAGAAATTATATTGAATTGAGCATTGATTGTATGTTATTATTGCATACTATAGTGATTTTATGGGTTTTTTTTGTCAAAAACCCTAATTTTGATTTAAAACCGAGCCTTACTTAATATGGTGATTTAGTATGACAAGTGGATTATTGACATGATCGGGATGTTATATTAATGCTTGGATGTTAATTGAATCATGTTGATGTCATTTGATGATTTGGTTTTGGAAATTTTGCTTGGTTTTTCAAATATTGCTAAAAATAGTAACTTTATTATCAATGGTCTTAGGTGGCTTGAGTTTTAGGTGTGTATGATGGATTATGATGATGGTTATATAATATTTAGAACATTAGAATGTACTAAGAATGATTAAATCATAGAAATTATGATGTATGTTGATACATTACAAATTATAGTAACTTTATTAGGTTAGCAACTTGTACGATGAGTTCTACATGTGTGGTATATGTTATGATGATTGATTATGATTTAGATTGATCATAGGAACATATTTGGGAAACTTGGTTTGTAGAAAGCATGATTCCTGATCATATATTGCTATAAATGGAAACTTTATGCATGATAAGGTGCTAGATGTTCTTAACCTGCGATGTTAGGAAACCTGATGAATTACGTGTGATTTATGATGTGCATATTACTATGCTGGATTGTTTTGATTTATTATTACATATGTGTATTAAGAACCTTACTTTCCTAAAAAGAAAACCTTCCTAAATAGAAATCTAACTTGGAACATGCCTGTAATATGATGAGCTTTATGAATGTAATTTTTCACTAAAATGAGTCACCAATGGGTATGGTCAAATTTGGTCAAGAAAGTCAACTTTGGTTAAACTGGTCAAACATGTTTATTTTTCCTAGACATGCAAACAATTAAAGTTGTTTGGATTCATGATAGAAAAAGCATCTCAACAATGGTAAAGTTGTTTGGATACAACGGGTTTATATGGACCAACATGAACACACACTCATAGACCTATGTTTGATAGATAACATTTAGTGACCCTAAATTTTGCATTTCCTATTTTACACGCAATTTAAAGTGAGTCTTCACAGCCCCACTTTTACGTAATTTCCTTTTTGTGGGAGAAATATGCAAACAAATATTTTTAATTTAGTTTTATTGGTACATCACATATTACTCTAGCAAAGTAATCTTGAGTAGTACTACTCAGTTTGACAAACCCCACCCCCGTTAGTCGTGCTAACTCGAATGGAGGTCAAATGGGTGTAATATTGAACTAATTCTTAGCTATCATTTATGATAGATGTGGTGGAAGGCAAACAACATTCAAACAGTTAGCTTCAGCACCAAAACACTAAGTAACATGAACATAGGCTAGCTACCTAATGATATACTTTCTTAGTTTATCTTATGAACTTCCAAACACGTTATTTATTTATTAAACTTGTGAACTCTCCAACCTTTGTGTTGACACTTTAATCATGTTTTCTCAAGTCACCAGCATAACTAAAGAATATGATTGCACTAGAGTCTCATTCCTTTCATAAAATATTAAAATTGTTTCATTTTACAATACTTACATTATTTGGGCACCATGTTTTGCACATTTCTTACCTATGGTTATTTTTACATTTATTTAAACTTCTACCAATTATCTTTCAAAATAGTATTTTCTCATATTGAATGAGCGAATGTGGTATTTTAAATTCATATAGTAGTCATTCAACATGACTGATGACTAAAATCATGTTTTGTCACGTGCCTTGTGGTAGAACCCCGCATGTTGAATTTAAGGGTGTGACATGAAAAGAGTAAGAAAAGAAAGGAAAGTGAGATTGAAGTCTTAGTTGATATTGTAAATAATGTGAATGAGTCAACTGACAATGAGAGTTGTAGGAATGATTCTAATGTTAATGAAGGTTCTAACAATAATAAAACTATCTCTTCAGCATATAACACCCAAACATTATAAGATCTAGTTACACCTCTAGTTTAGCTCAAAAGATCCACTAAAACCATTAGAAAACCTAGCAGATACTCCCCATCTATCATTTACATAATTCTGATAGAAAATGGTGAAACTAAGTGTTACACTAAAGCAAAGAGGTTAAAAGATTCATTGGAGTAAGAATCAGCAATAAAAGATGAAATAAAGTCGGTTTGAGAAAAATTAGACCTGGATTCTTACAAAGCTTCCATCTTGGAAAAAAGCTCTTTAGAAAAAGCACCTCAACAATGGTATATGAAATTTGACAACTTCAAGGACAAAATCAGCTACAAGAGATGCTAAACTAATAATTGTTGTGACAACAAGAAGATCATTCTATTGCTCTACTAAATGATATGTTAATAACTTGGTTAGATATGATAGAGATCAAGAAGTTAATCAGGCAAATGATTGAAAATTTTGAGATGAAAGAATGAAAGGTTGCTAGCCAAATACTCGAGATGAGTATCCTCAGAAACAAAGAAGATGGTTCTTTAACATAGTCGGAGGAAACATATAATGGGAAGTTGTTTGAGAAATTGAGCCTTAAAGGTGCCAAGATTAGAAGTAAACTTTTAGGAAGTTACTTTGTGCTTTCTAAAACTCAATCACCCAATTCTGATGAAGACAAAGTAGAGATGGAGGCATTATCAGTTAGGAGCCTCTTGTATACAATGGCATGTATGATACTAGATATCACACATGTTGTGGGAGTTGTTATTCGGCTTATGTTCAACCCAGGGAGAGAATATTATAAACACTTAAATAGCTACTTAAGTATTTAAAAGGGACTTCAAAGATGGTGTTATGTTTTAAAGGGAAGGAGGTTATTTTGAGGGGGTATGCAGATGCAGACCTTGGTGGTTGTGAAGCTTCTTACAAAAGCACCACCAGGTACACCTTTATAGTGGGAGGCACTACAGTAAGTTGGATGTCTCAACTTCAGAAGAGTATTGCTCTCTTAACCACAAAAGCAGGATATATGGCATCGGCTGGGCCAGCAATGGACCTATATGATTGAAGATTTTTCTTGATGAATTTGGGAAGAAACAAGCAGATGTTTCAATTGTTCTGTGATAGTCAAAGTGCCATAAACCTTGCAAAGAATCTAGAATTCTATGCAAGATGAAATATATCAAGTAGAATTATCAGTTATTAGAGATTTAGTTTGTGATGACACGTTAAATTTGAAGAAGATACAGAGGACCAATAATACAATGGATATTTTAACTAAGGTGGTTACCTTAGAGAAGTTGAAACTCTACATACTTTCAACTAGACATTTGGTTACTTGATAAGAAAGCGACTGTAACTAGTGAAAAAAAAAGGAAAGATTAAAGAATGTAAGTGAAGACATGTCTATATGATGATACTTGAGTGCAATTAGAAGAAGGTCAAACTGTAGTTTGAAGAGCGTCAAAGCGCTATTTCAAATTATTAAATGATTTCAAGTGGAAGAATTTTTGGGTTGTGGAGGTCTTTCTCAAATATGAGCCCAAATCTATTTTGGGTAATAGCTTTTTGAGTAAGCCTTGAAATAGTAGTTTTTTGAGTAAGCTTTGAAATAATAGCTCTTGAGTAAGTTTTGAAAACCTAGATTTATTTGGCTATATATAGATATAAATGTCATTGTTAATTTTCTTGAACACCTTATCAATATACATACTAGTTGTAATAAAATGGACCTAGATCATACTGATTAAACCACTAAAAATCTTCATGATCATCTTTCTTTTTGATCTCTTGATTTTAGTGATCGTTTAATGTGTTAGGGTGATTGTGGGTTTTTATTGGTCACAAATTTTAGTGGGGTTTGGGTGGGTTTTGGTTGTTGCGGTTTGAGGTTTGGTTGTAGCTAGTATATGGGCCAGTTTGGGGGTTTGAAATTGAAGTTATTACACACTTAATTTTTTTTAACAATTTTCACTTCCCCCTACCTATCTTCAGAATTAATTTTACCCCATCTTCCCTCTTTACTCTTCTTTTTCATCTTCTAAACTCTCCGCAACTTCTTAACTTCTAAAACCTAAGCAAAATTCTTCACTTTTTAAACTTAAATCATCCAAAACCCATATAATTTTCTTACTTTTGTCAAGAGTTTGAATATTGGAGTGATGAGGAGATACATAAAAATTAAATATTGATGAAAAAGGTGATATTCACTTATCATTATGCCTTGTTTTCACAAATTCTTATAATTCTTAGGACTTATTAATACATGTGGTCCCTATGTTTGATTCTATTTTTAATACATCCTGTGAGTTATTCATAATGCGTGAAAAGAAATATGTACCTTTAAGATAACCAACTTTGATCTTGAATCAAAAGTTACTACCCATCTTTTACATAGGAAGATGTAACCACAAATTTATAATTTATGGGTATTATTTTAATCTTCATTGATTTATGTGCAATTGGCACTTCTTGTTTAAGCAAGAAGATGTGTATTTCAGCCACTTGCAACATCATCTTGTCCAAAGCAAGACGAAGGCTCATCTCCTCCTTTTAACATTGTGCCAAATAATGCTTCCTTGGACCGACACTTGTTTCCTATCTTTTGTAAATATTCTCTTGTGCACACCAATTGTTTGTTAAAATACCATAGCAAATTCAACTCTTTTGAATTGTGATTGTATGAAGCTAATCTACACCTTACCCAAATCAAACATGCAATATGTGCACATCTTTAAGAAAACCAAGTTTGCTCTGGATGGGTTGGTTTACACATGTATTTGATTAGTTTAGATATTGTACGTGTATGCTACTTTTTTAGCAATTTGATTACCTTACTATTTGATTACTTATGATATTGCACTTGTATACTATTTAAATAACTCATTATATTATAAAGTGAGCTATAGATATGTCAAAGAGGTAAACGTGGTGTTGGGCATTGTTCTAAAAATTTATGTGAAAATGAAGTGCACGTTGCCTTTGAAAAGAATACCCTACTGACATGAACGAATAAAGCTAACTTTTCTTCATGGTTAGGACTTGCATTAAGAATAAAATTTCCGTATCATATTGATACGAAACGATTTGATAAGAAAGCATAGGAAGAGTTATGATTGGAAATTAAGGTATGGCATTTGATGTTTTGTAAATTTTTGGAAATATTAAAATATCTATTATGTATCAATTTAACTTTCTTTATCTAAATAATTGGGTGCAATGGAATATTGAAGATGATAAGTATACTTAAAAGAGTCATAAAACTCTGTACCAAATGGAGAAGCACACTCAATACAAAATATGTATGTAGAAACAAGCTTTCTTTTGTGGAGTATCATTATCTCAATCCATCAAAAATGAAAGAAATTTGTTGCACTGAAGACTAGCGAAGCATTTTTGGTATGAATGTTCTTAATTATGGGTCATGAGTAGAGCTAAAAAAATAAACATATAGTATTTTTTGAACTTGAAGATATAAATGAAAAAATCAATGGTTTCGTAAGTAGATTTATATTTGTTTATTTATATAAATTTAGTATGATGTTTTACGTTAATATCTTTTTGTAGACTATTATTGAGAGAAAAATGAGACATGATGGTAGTTATTATGAAAGACGTGCTCATCCAATAACCAAATATTTTAGACCTGAACCACGGAGGTCAAACACTGACAGTTTCAAATGATATTGGTAATGACATTATATATATATATATATATATATATATATATATATATATATATATATATATATATATATATATATATATATATATATATATATATATATGTATATGTGTGTGTGTGTGTGTGTGTGTGTGTTTTTTTTTTTTTTTTATGAATTAAGTTTAGATATTGATTTTATAGGTCCAACACAAGTTCCCATAGACCTGTATAAATTTGGACGTGAGAGTGTGAACGTAAACTGAGATAGACTAAGGGTGGACGCGAGCCCGGGTTTTCATGGTTGTGGTTGTGCATCAGGTGGATCGCATATCCAATATCTAGATATTCATGTAATATGTTTGCGTGTGCGTGTGTCTATATGTATATATACACATACAAATGTTAAATATATTAAAATGTTATATGGTTTTATAGAATATCAATGCGTGTGATCTCTTATGGTCGTTTAATTTGAATTTCATTCCAATGATGGCTAAAGGACAGGCGTATGCTACATCAAATAGGATTACATATGAATTGTATACAAGAGGGTTTTTTAAAGTGCAAGTTGATAGTGTAACTCCAAGGTTTGAGAAAATGCTTGTTCCTTATATGACTCGCATTGATGAAGTTTATTTTATAGAGGACACACTTAAAAGATTATTTCAGTGGCCAAGAAACACGATAAAATTATATTTGGTCAGTAAGAAAATTGAATTAGTAATATTACTTCCTTACATTAAAATGTTCAGTTCTAGGTTTTGAACGCCGAGTCACCCCATGGATCTCATAGTGTGTTGAGAATGGCACCGAGTCACAATACATCTAGTCAATTTCAAAGCTCCACACAAAGACGCACTTGTGGTATTGAAACGCATGCTCCAGCCTATATACCTGATATGTAAAAAATAGTTAATAAGACTTGAGGGGTTATTTTGTAATAATGTCATAGTTGTGTAAGAATGTTGTAATAGCGTATTAATGAGGGGCTTGAATATAATATTCGAAAATACCGTTAATGGTCGTTATAAAAGTTGGGTGGGATCTTAACAGATCTCATCTTTGATTTGGTGAATTCTTCTTCTTCTGTCTTCTATTCTAAATTGAAGCTATCATTGGTATCAGAGCTCTGTTCCGATTGAGCTCCGATGACCTGTAATTACTTTCGATCCTTCCGTTTGTTTCAATTTCTGTGAATCGATCATTGTTCCATCGATTCGCCTTCGATTCAGTCCGCTTCGTTTCTAATTCATTGAAATCGATTGTTCCGATTTCAATATTTTGATTCATTGATTGATGGCGAATACACGTCAACAAGAAATGGAGAGAATCAAAAAAACCCTAAAAGAACATGCCCAATTGATCCAAAATTCATAATCGATTCATGAAGATAATCAAATTGCAATAGCTCAATTGAATCTTCAATTGCAGTCTATGTTTGAAATCTTAAGAGTCAAATAGAAGAATTTCAAAAAAAAAATCAATCCAGGAGGAAATGTTGTTCAAGAACCTCGATTAGCAAGATTGGGGCGTCTGGATTTTCCGAATTTTAATGGTGAAGATGTTGATGGGTGGATATACAAGTGTAATCATTTTTTTCTGTAGATAAGACTCCAGAACAAATGAAGGTGTAGTATGCAATAGTCAATCTTGAAGGTCTTGCTTTGAAATGGCATCAGGGGTTTATTACAAGTCAAAATCGTCCAATAGAATTGATTCCTTGGCTTGATTACGTCAGATCTATCACAGCAAGATTCTCTGAACAATTATTGGAAGATGCAATGGAAGAAATCAAAAACTTACATCAAAAGGGTACCTTAAACGACTACTGTAATGCGTTTGATAATTTGATGACAAAAGTAGTCTTATCTGAAGAGTATGCAGTAAGTCTCTGTTTGTTGGTGGGTTAAAACCGGAGATAAGATGTTTGGTGAAGGTTTTCAAACCAAGAACCTTGAGGGAAGCATATTCCATGGCTCGAAAATAGGACAATGTTCATACAACTTTATTTGGGGGAAAAGAATTAAAGAAAGTGCAGGCCAGTAGTAGTTCCAGTTCTTGATCTTTCTCAAGTTTTAATTCTGGTAGTAGAAACAATTTTCAACCAAGAAGTTCTACTGTAAGTGCCACAAATTTACCCCTATTGCCTACTCCTCAAAATAAACTGTTAGAAGGTTGTCTAGTAAAGAAGCAGATGAAAAAAGAGCTAGGGGAGAATGTTTCTTTTGTCCTGAGAAATATTCTACAACTCATAAATGTAAAAATAGACAGTTATTTGTTATAGAAATATTAGATGAGGACAATGGTGATATAAATGAGGAACAAATGGAACTTTTAGATAATGAGAGACAACAGTTAGAAAACACCATACAACCTCATATTTCTATTCATGCTATGAATGTAATCCCTTTGTGACCTTTCGTAATTTTTGTTAAATGTCGTTATCTCTTGTAAGGATGTGTTTTGTCATTAATGCAAATACGATGACTTATTTGTAACTTTTTGTATCCTTATAATATGTAATTAAATAATTAAATAATTAATGATAATAATAATAATAATAATAATAATAATAATAATAATAATAAAATATAACAAGCATAAAAAAAATGTTAATATTAATAATAATAATGAAAATAATAATACTAATAATATTAAATCGTTATAATAAGTGTTAATATTGTAAATAAATAAAAACAATATAAGTTTATATATTTTTTTTAAAAAAACTTGTAAATTAAAGGTTTAAGCATAAAATAATAAACTTTAAACCACAGGGGCTAAAACTGAAAATTTAGTTTAAATTAAAACTTGAATTCTGGTTATAAATAACAAATGCTAAAACCTCAGGGACTTAACTGTAAATTCTTTTAAACTCAACCCTTACCCCCGATTTCCGGGCCAACCTCCGGCCACACTTCCGGTCGACCCCCGGCGACCCCTTAACACCGAAACCCGTCGAATTTAACCCAATTAAAACATCCATTACCATCATAGAGTTAATTCGACATTAACCGTCGGTTTTCAATTCCTTCAACCGAAACCGCAACTCATTCAAAGCAGTTACACTAATCGACATGAAATGGAACTAATCATGTGTATTTAACAAGGGTTAATCATCATTCGAACCTTTCTAAACTATATGTAAATCGAATTTCGTCTAAATTATACGAAATCATCAGTTTAAACACTATGTAGCTTTCGGAACCTGCAACCCAACCAAATTACAACCTCAAGGCTTCTGACAATGAAATTGACAGAGGGTTTTCATTCGTAAGCATCGATCGAAGCTTCTGGTGCGACGAATTGGATTGAAAACGTCCCTAACTCCCTAGATCGAAGCTACACTCATCGGGACTTCAACCCTCCCAATCACCATCGAAACCATCTCTTTACAGGAAATTAAACAGGTGAATATACTCGATTAGCCATGGGGAATCAAAGCCCCATGGTTAATTTCAGTTTCAACATTGAATTCTTGTTCAATTCGATTGATTTGGTTTATGGTTTTCGGGTGAAAATTAGGGATTTTCTGAGATTCATGATTTAAGAAATCTTTTCCATTTTCTGACACAAAACAGGGCACTAGCCCGGTGGTTTGGGTATTATTGGGTGTGGCAAGGGACCCAGGTTCGAACCCGAGTCCCTGCCTTTATTTTTTTAAGACTTTTTTATTAACTTTTAAATCTCAAAAAACATTCTAATATTATTATTAATCTTATAAAAATCATTTTTAGTCAGATATTAAATAAAATTATTTTCTTTTTAAATTTTCTTAAAAATTCAATTAAGAAATTCTTATTTCTTTTAATTTAAAATCAATAAAAATTGTTATAAAATACGATTTATTATTAATTTTAAATATTAATGAATTCTATTATTTTTTTTTAATTTTTAGTAACTTCAATTTAATAGATTCTTTATAAAACATATTCATAAACTCATTTATATGTTTTAAAAGAAATATATATGTACTTATTTAAAATTTACATTTATTGTAATTAATAGAATTATCTTAATCATTTAAATCTATAAAATTACTATTTTATTTAAATAGTAAATAATAACCATTTGATAATAAGAGTTTAACTTTTATTAATAGTGTTAATCACTAAAGTCTTTATTTAATCATTTAAATATCAAAATAATAACAAATTGTATCTATTTAAAAATCATGGGTTAATGGTTTATAAATAATATTATTACAATAGTTATCCAAAATCACCAATTTAAACCATGAATCCCCGTATACCGTTAACACTATAACAATCATGATTAACTTGGCACGTCGTTCATTTAGGTTGAACTTTAACGAATTTTCTGCGATTAAAACAAGACTTCTTATTTGTTCATCGTTATAATCCATGTGAGTTTTCATACCCCTTTTTATATCATTTCACACTTTTGGGGTGAAACATGTTAAACGTATCATAAACACACTTGTAACCACATTTTTAATCTTGTAACACTTAGGCAATTCATCTTATTTTATCATGGTTATTTGGAATCTTGTAACAATCATGTGATGACCCTTGTAAGATACAATCATTAACTATTACTAGCCTGGCGACGTCATAGATCTATGGGCCTGACAAGCCTATTTGGTGCTAAAGCCAAGGTTATTGTCGGCTCCTAGTGTCGTATTCTTGAGCACTATGGGAACCAAGTACACTTAGCTAATCGTTTAATCTTGTAATGGCCATATTTGTCAAGGTTTGATTGTTACATTTGTTCATCCATCTTTATTTACTTTATTCAATAACCTATGACGTGAATTGCCATCTTTTGATATATATTTATGTAAGATAAATCTATGGAAACTCACCAACATATTGTTGACCTTATTTTTAACTTGTTTCAGGAAATGATACCGCTTAAATTGCTCATGAAGACTTGATCACATCTAGGATTGGACCTAGATTATAATAAAATGACTTATATTGTCACATGATGCTATGGAATCTTTTGTATTCTTAATTGCTTGAAACTTATGTTATTCCCTTATTGTTTGTCATGAACCTTGGAAATTAATAATATTTACACCTTGAAAATAGCGTGGTGTGGCATGAACAATCTTAACCCTCACATCTCGACGTTTCCGTCTTTAAGGTTCGAGTGTGACAGATTGGTATCAGAGCCCAAAACTATAGGGATTTAGGTTATTAGAAATGGTGGCCTAGACTATGGTTAAACTAGGGACCCTTTACAAAACATTTGCTATAATCTTTTAAGTATGCTTATATGCCTATCTCATGTTACATGATCAATTCCTTATGTACTATTTGTTTATATTTAGAAAATGGTGCCTTATGAATAGGACTTGAACCTTATATACCCCAACTTCCTAATTCTCTTCTTATGCCTTTAAGTTCTACCGCGTCTAATCTTTTCTAAATCTTATTCTCGACTACGTGTGGAAACCTACGCATCTTATCGAGTGGAAAAATTCCTTAGACGATATATCTAAATCTTGAAAATCTCATCGAGGTTTTAATTCTAATAGCCTTAGGGAAGTGTGGGACGCATAAACACATGTATTCTGGATTTCATGGCAAAAGGCCTTCGGGCTAAGGCAAGCATTTCGTATAAATCTCATTGCGAGACCTTGTTAGACCTTGAAAGGATCATACTTGCCAACTCAAGAAGTGGTTGGAGGTTGTTCTGATTGGAGAACATTAGTTACAAAAAACAACAGAAGAACACAGAAGACATCATCAACAGAAGACAACAGAAGAAAAGAAAAGATTAAGTATAGAGCACCCGCATTTGTTAATGCGGATGACTAGTGAACAAATGCTGACAAGTGTTTGTTCACCCGCATTAACAAATATGGATCAAGACAGCTAATGCTGAACAGAAGTGTTCATCCGCATTTGTTCATGCGGATGAACTGAAGAAATGCTGACAAAGATTGTTCACCCGCATTAGTCCATGCGGATGAACAACAGTAAATCCTGACAAGACTTATTCATCCGCATGAACTAATGTGGGTGAGCAAACACAAATGCTGACTACAAACAAAAAATGCTGATGAAGACTTGTTCATCCGCATGTACTAATGCGGATGAACAACTTACACTTTTATATTTATTTTGTACTTAGACTAGATTCACTTGTATAGATCAGGGTTAGTTTAGTCTTTTGTACAGGCAATGCATACGCCTATAAATAGGGTCACATACCCTAACTTTGTAAGCTTTTGGTCTTTAACAGTTATAACATCAATATTATACATCAGTGACTTCGGTGTTCATGTACTGCATTTACTCAAACACTTATTTGAGGTTCATCTGTTCTGTAATATAGTGATTCAGCAACTATATTACTAACTTAGTCTGCATATTCGATCCTAGGTTGAGTCACATCAATCGAGAATATCATTCTCAAACCCAGTCAATTGGTATCAGAGCCTTGGCTCTTGAATTCATCACAGAATCATCTTGGATTTTGGGTGAAAATCAATTGAACTATAGACTGAGTTGTTCATCAGCAAGATCTACTCTTCTGATAAACAAACATACTGTAATCGAACACCACAAAGTACAAATTCTTCATATCTGCTGCTGTCGAACCCAACAACACAATATCAAGAACTTAGAACTCCTTCAAATCTACAGATCTAAACTTAACAGACCTGTTCTTGACCGAAAACAGAAGATTTGAAGAAAAACACACTGTTCGAACTTAAAATCAACTTAAAACAGTATTCAACAAGTTAAAATCAGTTTAACTAACATGGATTCCTATAATCATTCTGAAATTGGTCAGGCATCTAAACCTCCTATGCTTAAACACAAATATGAGTTTAAGCAATGGAAAATTCATTTTAGAAATTACATTACAGGTGTAGATCCTGACTACTGGATATCGATTTGCAAAGGTCCCCACATTCCACTGTCCCTGAATGCTGATCAGGCTGCTCAATACAAAACTGCAAGAATTCCTATTGAGGATCCCAACTTAAATTTTGATGATGAAGAATACAAGAAAATCAAGATTGATCTTAGAGCTTATTCCATTCTTACACAAGCTCTTAAAATGGATGTTCTCAAAAGATTAGAAAAATATGCTGCATTCTTAACTCTTCTTCAATTGGCATAGGTTTTGAAGGAATTACTACAATAGAATCAGAGGGGGACCTTATGTATTTGATGTAGTCCCAAAACTCTTCATCTATGATTAATTCACTGGAAGAATACCTGTCCAAGTCATCACTCAATTCTTTCATCATAGTAGCATCTGCAGATGAAGGTTCAGAATGAACCACTATTTCCCAGCTGGATTCATCCCTGACTTCTTCTTCCTTTTCTTGTTCTTGTTGTTGTTCTGCTACTTGTTGTTCAATTACATCACTAGATTTCTCATCCTTTTCTTTTATAATTTCATCTTTCAATTTCACAAGGAGTTCTAGTTCATCAACTCTTTTTGTTAAGTCATCATTTCTTTTTGTGAGCTCATCAATTAACTCATTTTGAGATTCAATCAAGTTTTCTTGTTCCTCCATTGCTTCTATTTGTATGGCAACAGTTTCAACAAGCCCATACACTTCTTCTCTTGCCATTTCCAAAAAGGATTTTAGTTTACTGATTTCATCATCCTTCATCCTCATCTCAGCTTCATACTTTTCTTTTGACTCCCTTAGTCCTTTTTCTTTTTCATCTAACTCTTGGAGTCTATCACTGAGTACCCCTGACCTCCTATTTAATGTATTCTCCAGTCTACACACTTTTACCATCAGTTCAGATATCATCTTATCTTTATCATCTGGTCTGTTTATTTCTGATTCAGCAAAGCTCTCAAAAGGAGCATCTTCAGAGACAATTTGTCTCTGTGGAAGAGGTGCAAACTATTGATTATCTTCCTCATCATCAGATGATTGAGAAGAGTTTGTGGAACTGGTAGATTCACCAGAACTTTCAAATACAACAACAGCTTCATGTGCAGGGCTTTCTTGTGATTCTTGATGAGTATGAATAGGAGAACATGATTGTGGGATAATGGGATCAACCCTAAAAGGGGATAAAATATCAGCTTCTTGTATTGTTTCACCAAAGTGAGGATCACCAATCAAAGGTGACACTGTTCTAATGAGTTCTTCAGATTCTGCAAGCTCATCAACATGGTGTTGATCATGAGCAGCAGCCTGCTCCACTGATTGTTCTGGAGCTTCTTCTTGAACATTCACTTCATGAATTGGTTCCTCATCAGGAACATCAGCTGCCATTTCTTGTGCAGGTTCCTCAATATGAACATCATCATGTAAAACAGGTTCTTGTTGTTGTAATTGTTCTTCATCCATTGGCAAATCATTTTGGGGATCTATTTGTTGTTGCATCCAAGGTAAAAGTGCACAAAAAGTGCCACTATAGAAATTTCTTGGATCTCTCTTCTTGATGTACTTCAAAGATCTTGCATTATAATGAGGAATTTCAAGAATAGGGCCTTCTAAAACCAGATCAGGAAAGGCTTCATTAATAAGACACTGAATGAATCTGGGATACATTAAGAACATGTTCCTTCTCCTCTCTTGAATGTTTGCCATCATTCCATTCAAGACATAGGCTGAAAAGTTGTAGAGTCTGTTAGAGCAGAGGGCATAGACCAGTGAAGATATAGTTAATGGTATATCATTCCACCTAGTTTTTCTTTTAGATAAGTAGTATTGGATATAATGAATGAGAAACCTCCACTGCAAATCTACCAATCCTTTCATTATTTGTTTTGCCTCAAATCCACCCTCATATCCAATGTCAGCAAAGAATGACATGATATCTTTTTCATCAAATTTAGTTGGAGAATCAGGTTCATCTTCAAATCTCAAGCATTGTCTTACTGTTTGCTCAGAGATTATCAGTGTATGGTCAGCAGTTATTCTTCCTGAAATTACTTTTTCTCCATCATTGTCTACTACTTCTGCATTACCCCAAAATGATCTGATATAGTTCTCATAGATCACTGGTCTAACTATAATGGCATGGGCCACTCTGGTAGTGGCAACAAATCTGATCATGTCTCTGAGACCTTCTGCTTTAGGGACATCTGGATTGAGAAAACCACTGACATTGTGGAGCTTGCTCCAAGTCAGGTTAGCCATTATGTAATCTGCACACAAAGAGGATGAATTAGTGAGAATTGTGTGTGATTTGTTCAATTTTGACTTTTTAGGTCAAAAATGAATTCTGCTTGTTACTGTTACATTAGGTTATTTGACCTAATTTTGATTTTTCATGAAGAATAGTTCAAAATTTTGTTTCTTTGTGTTGGGATACACTGATTTTGATTGTGTTTTAACAGGTTGTTTTGATGTCAACATTGTTATAAACTATTATCCCCTATTCATCGATGTTTTATGTGTTCTTAGAACCATATGAAATCTTTGATGTTTACACCAATCATTGGTTTTAATGAACTCTGTCATTTATCTAAATCCAGTGTTCTTGAGTGTATTTGAAGCATTTCACAAGATTAGGGTTCCATTTCAAGAAATTTTGTTCGACAGTCGAAGTATGTAAGAAACTGATAATCACCTTTTAGTTGACAATACTTCGATTTAACAGACAATGTTGTTTGT
Source organism: Flaveria sonorensis (assembly GCA_025506505.1). NCBI lineage: Eukaryota > Viridiplantae > Streptophyta > Magnoliopsida > Asterales > Asteraceae > Flaveria > Flaveria sonorensis. The sequence continues at coordinate 22,699,922 of CM046427.1, read as the reverse complement.
TTTGATGTTGGATTTGAACAAAATAAAGCTTGATTAGTGTAGATTTGAACTCCGAAGAAGAACGGTTTTCTTGCACTCGACTCACTATAAAAGTTCACTAAAAAAATTTGAAAAGTAATAAATGACCCACATTAAATGAGTATTTATAGAACATTTCAAAATTTTCACAAAATTTTACAAGTGCAGAAAATTTTACTACTGTAGCAAATGCGGTAATAAGAATTTCAATGGGCGCATTCACTGTATCAAATGCGCAAGAACAAATGACTTGTCCGCATTTACTGTGTCAAATGTGGGTGTACAAAGTTAACTTATCAGCATTCATTGTAGCAAATGCGCAAGAACAAATGATTTGTCCGCATTTTCAGTGAACTGTCCGCATTTACTGTAGCAAATACCGAAGAACACTTTGTACATATGCTGATGAGTTGGACTGTCCGTATTTACTGTAGCAAATGCGAAAGAACACTTTTTTGTCCGTATTAGTTTTACTTGTACAAAAACAGTTACCCGCATTGGCTAAATGACAGGGTTACCTTCACCCGTATTAACCAATGCTCTGACCCGCATTAAATTTTGAACTTGTCAAAAACTAATGTAGTTGCAGTGGATGATTCTGACTGGTTTTGCACAGCTGTTTCTGATTTTATGAAGATAAGTCTGCATCATGGGTGCTTTATGAAGATTTAGCAGATTCTGAGATTGTTAATGCTTGGATTGAATTGTATCCTTGATGTGATACATATTTCCCAACTGATTTTGGGCCATGTGCATCTTCTGAAGCTGTTTATGGTATAATTTCCATACAGACACTATCAATTTTGATTTTAAACAATATTTCCTATTTTACATTTTCAAATTTCATGTTTTTGTAAATATTTCTTTTTAAAATGTTACTACTCCCCCTAAAGTTTTATCCCCCCTAAAGTTTATATCCATATGAGATAAAACTTTACACAAATTTATAAAATTTAAGGACAATATTTCAGAATTTTGATTGTTTTGCTTATCTATAAATGTAGAAATTTTGTACTATTGTTTGAAATTTTGGGATCATATCAATCTTATCTTTCATAAGTGCAAGTTGTCATGAACTTATTGATTGAAGGTATGTTTGTCCTCTTAAACTCATGCTTGATCAATATTGTAATGCATGTGTTTTTTATCATGTTTTGATTTAATTAAACATTCAACATGAACCTCACACTCATAAGCATAGCAAGATCAACTATCCTCATGTACTGTATGGTAGAACCTTTTCACAACTTTCAATACCTGGTCATTTAAATTATGAAACCTCATTCATTTTGGTAATGGGGTTCCACTTTGGGATTCTTTTACCTGATCCTTATTTTGTTTAATCCTCATTGGGATTCTTTTTGCTCTTCACTTTGGAAGGTGATCCACTTTGGGATTTTTTTTGTTATATTCTGTTTTATTTGTCACCCGTATTGGATGTGTTTCTCATTGGGAATCTTTTTGGATCTAGACATCAGCATTATATGCTTGTTTCCCCAGGTCTTTGCTCAGCAAAACAAAGGAGAAAATGATGTGAATGAGATTCATAAGGTATCATGACCTGGTGTGTTTAGGTTACTACATATACATACACTTGGATAGGTCAGATACTTACATGCTCTTGAGATGATGCATTCACAGTTGAATGTGATCTTTAGTTTATCACAGCATTTATCTTCTGTTCCAAGTTGAGCCTACCCACATATCAGGTAAGTCATGTCAGTCTTTCAAGATATTAAATTAAGCACAATGAATGATATAACGACTGTAATTATATCATTTCCCAAGAAGTACAAATCAAGGACTTCAACAAAAATTGATTTCTTTTTGTAATTTTGTGAATTTTTTTAATGTTTTTGTAAATTTTTGAGTTTTTACTCAAGGTTAATCATGCCGATTGATTGGAATAAGAATTCAAACCGACTTGGGTCAAATGCCTTAGAAAACAAATCAGCTAGCTGATTGTCTGTGTTAACGTGAATCAGCTTGATTAAACCTTTTTCAGCACAATCTCTCAAAAAGTGATATCTAATTTTAGGCATATACATTGCCTGTACAAAAGACTAAACTAACCCTGATCTATACAACTGAATCTAGTCTAAGTACAAAATAAATATCAAACTGTAAGTTGTTCATCCACATTAGTTCATGCGGATGAACAAGTCTTCATCAGCATTTGTTGTTTGTAGTCAGCATTTGTGTTTGCTCACCCGCATTAGTTCATGCGGATGAATAAGTCTTGTCAGCATTTACTGTTGTTCATCCGCATGGACTAATGCGGGTGAACAATCTTTGTCAGCATTTCTTCAGTTCATCCGCATGGACAAATGCGGATGAACACTTCTATTTAGCATTAGTTGTCTTGATCCGCATTTGTTAATACGGGTGAACAAACACTTGTCAGCATTTGTTCACTAGTCATCCGCATTAACAAATGCGGGTGCTCTATACTTAATCTTTTCTTGTCTTCTGTTGTCTTCTGTTGATGATGTCATCTGTGTTCTTCTGTTGTTTTCTGTAACTAATGTTCTCCAATCTGAACAACCTCCAACCACTTCTTAAGTTGGCAAGTATGATCCTTTCAGGGTCTAACAGACCTGTTATGCTTACCTGGGGATTTCCGGGATGAGTACAAAATTATGGTAAACACACACATCTTCCTCAAGGTAATTGGGATTAAGTCACCTCGATGTGTCCATGTTCCTATAGGCTATGTGGTACCAAATGGAACCATCCGGATTATATTTAAAAATATCAAAAATTCTTGATTTCTTGAACTGTATATTACCGAATTCTAATATTCTCTTTATTTCTATCTTATAGAATGTTCTCGTTATCATTGAACTCGTTTTACTCCTCCATTCCTATGTTTAAGCGTTATTATACGTTATGTGCCTCATGTGACTACCTCTATACCTTGACCAATGCGTACATAAATTCTAATATATATTTAAGGGCATTGTGTGCCTAAATCAAATGGTTTTTAAAATTTTAAATTGTTACTTATGGTTTTTAAATCTCCTTAAAGTGTGTCCCATAACTGAATTCAAATCTCCTTTGGTTTGCGAATCGAACGTTTACATTTGGAGCATCTCTTTCTTGTTTTCAATCGTTTTTGTCATTGATTCATTTTCTAGATTTAAACCGTTCAAGCTTTGAAAACCCATCACAATTGATTCAGTTATTCCGAACTGTAACCTTGATCCTGGCAAGCATGATTTTTTTTCTCTTGTTAATGTTACATTGAAGTAATTGAAAGTTTCCTGAGTTTCTAACCGATATTTTTTTCTTATCTCTTTTCGTTTGCTAAGTCGAGCTTTGTAATGTTATTGCGTGATGAAATCTTTTAACCGTTCTGCACCATAGGAAATGCAAGAAGTTGCAAGTTAACTTATGACTAAGGACACTCGTATCTTCTAAATGAAATTACCTCACCAAAATAGGAGTGAATCTCGTACTTTGGTGACAAATTTCAATTCTCGATTGTTTTCTTATTATTATGAAATTCCATCATCAAGATAGGAGTGAATTCCATACCTTGATGATAATTTCACTCATCTAAATCTTATGGATTTGTACTTCCCAAAATGAAATGACCTCATCAAAATAGGAGTGAATTATGTACTTTAATGAAGATTTTCAATTTGTTATATTTTGTTTCTACAAAATTTCACCGTTAAGATATGAGTGATTTTCCTTACCTTAATGGTATGTTACCTCATCTTATTCTTATGGATCCTTAATAATGAGTTAGGATCAAACTCTTGTCTTTGTAGTTAAGAGTCATGTTTTGAGAACTACACCACCAAGTTAGGAGTGATATCCACACCTTGGTGACCATTCTCATTCTTTGATTTCTATTCTACCAAGGTCTTAAGACTCCTATTGACAAGAAACATGTGGTAACTTGAAGGGGGGAATATCGTTACCTGATTTATCGGTGATAGTATTCCAACCTATCAAGTCAAAGTATGATTCCTGAACTCGAAAGAGGTCCTGGCCACCTTAGGTTAATTTTAGTTCCAAGACTGGAACATTTAAATCTAAATCAAATTTTCTCACGCCTTTATGTTTCAATTTGTCGTCTGATCTAGCTTTATGGAACCATTTATTTCTTACAAATCGATCTTTAGTCGGGTTATCATCAAACTTAATTGCACGATGATAACACTCCTAAAACAATCTTTCATACAAGATAAAGTTATCCGATCATGAACGACTATATACTGAATTATTTAAATTTTAATCCGATCATGAACGACATCTTTGTTTTATCTTTTAACCATAACTAAAAATGCAATTCCTATTGTTTACATCACTTCTTGGATCGTCTTTGAATTCCTAATCTTGTTAATCTCTAAATCTCTATCATGATTGTGACTTACAAGACTCGTTATTACATTCATCTCGATGCGGATAAAAAATAGGTTCATGAATGTTCGCGATTAGTATTCATGGTTGGCATAAAGGAAAAGAGGACATAGCTTGGTATATATCCAAGTGCCTCACCTGCTCAAAAGTCAAAGCCAAACATTTGTATCCTTATGAAACTTTTGGTTAACTTGAAGTTTCTATGTGCAAAAGAAAATATTTATCGATGGAGTGCATCACCAATTTATCTCTTATTTCTAGACATCCTAATAACATTTGTTTCATCATTGATCGAATGACTAAACCTGTACAATTCATAGCGATTCTTGAGGGAATATCGAGTCAAGAAATTGACTCGTATCTACATCGATGAAATAGTCAGCCACCGTGGTGTGTCTTAAAAATCTTTGATCAGGATGGGCTACTTATCTTTCATTCTGGCCAAACCTTTAAATCGTCTTCGAAAACACAAGCCAATCTTAGTGCAATTCGTCATTCACTAACCGAAGCGGAAAGAACGTTACAACCTTTCAAGATATGCGTTGAGCTGGTGTCATTTTATTTAGTAGCTCTTGGGATTCTCAATTTCCGTTGATCAAACTTTCAAACAATTATAGGTCTGTCCATCAGCATCAAGATGTCATCTTATTTTTTTCATTTAAAATGCTTGAGCGTACTAAAAAAGTGGCTTAAAAGCTTAAACTGCCTTAAGAACTCAGCATTGTTTATCCAACATTTCGTGTGTCAAATCTCAAAAAAAAAAAAAAAAAAAAAAAATTATCTTGTCAACGATGAAAACTTGCTTATGCCTTTGGAGGGAATTCAAATTGACGAGTCGTTGCATTTCGTGGAGAAACCTGTCGAGATCATGGACCGAACGCTGAAAAAGAACCGAGCATCTACCACACCGATCGTCAAAGTTTGTTGGGAAAACAAACGTAGAGCTGAGTTCACCTGGGAATGCAAGGATCACATGAAAAATAAATATCCCTATCTTTTCGTTTAGTCTTGTCTTTAATTTCGGGACGAAATTCCTTAAAGTTGGGGAGACTGTGACCTTTCGGAATTTTTGTTAAATGTTTGTTAAACGTCGTTATCTCTTGTAAGGGTGTGCTTTGTCATTAATGCAAATACGAGGACTTATTTGTAACTTTTTGTATCCTTATAATATGTAATTAAATAATTAAATAATTAATGATAATAATAATAAAATAATAATACTAATAATATTAAATCGTTATAATAAGTGTTAATATTGTAAATAAATAAAAACAATATAAGTTTATATATATATTTTTTTAAAAACTTGTAAATTAAAGGTCTAAGCATAAAATAATAAACTTTAAACCACAGGGGCTAAAACTGAAAATTTATTTTAAATTAAAAATTGAATTCTAGTTATAAATAACAAATGCTAAAACCTCAGGGACTTAACTGTAAATTCTTTTAAACCCAACCCTTACCCCCGATTTCCCGGCCAACCTCCGGCCACACTTTCGGTCAACCCCCGGCGACCCCTTAACACCGAAACCCGTCGAATTTAACCCAATTAAACCATCCATTACCATCATACAACAGTTTCGAACGCCTGCATAGAGTTAATTCGACATTAACCGTCGGTTTTCAATTCCTTCAACTGAAACCGCAACTCATTCAAAGCAATTACACTAATCAACATGAAACGGAACTAATCATGTGTATTCAACAAGGGTTAATCATCATTCGAACCTTTCTAAACTGTATGTAAATCCAATTTCGTCTAAATTATACAAAATCATCAGTTTAAACACCGTGTAGCTTTCTGACCTGCAACCTAACCAAATTACAACCTCAAGGCATCTTACAACGAAATTGACAGAGGGTTTTCATTCGTAAGCATCGATCGAAGCTTCTGGTGCCACGAATTGGATTGAAAACATCCCTAACTTCCTAGATCGAAGATACACCTGTCGAAACTTCAACCCTCTCAATCACCATTGAAACCATCTCTTTACAGGAAATTAAACAGGTGAATATACTCGATTAGCCATGGGGAATCAAATCCCCATGGTTAATTTCAGTTTCAACATTGAATTCTTGTTCAATTCGATCAATTTGGTTTAGGGTTCTTCGGGTGAAAATTGGGAATTTTTTGAGGTTCATGATTTAAGAAATTTTTTCTATTTTCTGACACAAAACAGGGCACTAGCCCGGTGGTTTGGGTATTGTTGGGTGTGGCAAAGGACCCGGGTTCGAACCCGAGTCCCTGTCTTTATTTTTTAAGACTTTTTTATTAACTTTTAAATCTCAAAAAACATTCTAATATTATTATTAATCTTATAAAAATCATTTTTAATCAGAAATTAAATAAAATTATTTTCTTTTTAAATTTTCTTAAAAATTCAATTAAGAAATTCTTATTTCTTTTATTTTAAAAATAATAAAAATTGTTACAAAATACCATTTATTATTAATTTTAAATGTTAATAAATTCTATTAAATTATTATTATTTTTTTAATTTTTAGTAACTTCAATTTAATAGATTCTTTAAAAAACATATTCATAAACTCATTTATATGTTTTAAAAGAAATATATATGTACTTATTTAAAATTTACATTTATTGTAATTAATAGAATTATCTTAATCATTTAAATCTATAAAATTACTATTTTATTTAAATAGTAAATAATAACCATTTGATAATAAGAGTTTAACTTTTATTAATAGTGTTAATCACTAAAGTCCTTATTTAATCATTTAAATATCAAAATAATAACAAATTGTATCTATTTAAAAATCATGGGTTAATAGTTTATAAATTATATTATTACAATAGTTATCCAAAATCACCAATTTAAACCGTGAATCCCCGTATACCGTTAAAACTATAACAATCATGATTAACTTAGCACGTCGTTCATTTAGGTTGAACTTTAACGAATCTTCGGCGATTAAAACAAGACTTCTTATTTGTTCATTGTTATAATCCATGTGAGTTTTCATACCCCTTTTTATATTATTTCACACTTTTGGGGTGAAACATGTTAAACGTATCGTAAACACACTTATAACCACGTTTTTAATCTTGTAACACTTATGCAATTCATCTTATTTTGTCATGGTTATTTGGAATCTTGTAACTATCATGTGATGACCCTTGTAAGATACAATCATTAACTATTGTTAGCCTGGCGACATCATAGATCTATGGGCCTGACAAGCCTATTTGGTGCTAAAGCCGAGGTTATTGTCGGCTCCTAGTGTCGTATTCTTGAGCACTATGGGAACCAAGTACACTTAGCTAATCGTTTAATCTTGTAATGGCCATATTTGTCAAGGTTTGATTGTTACATTTGTTCATCCATCTTTATTTACTTTATTCAATAACCTATGACGTGAATTGCCATCTTTTGATATATATTTATGTATGATAAATCTATGGAAACTCGCCAACATATTGTTGACCTTATTTTTAATATGTTTCAAGAAATGATACCGCTTAAATTGCTCATGAATACTTGATCACATCTAGGATTGGACCTAGATTATAATAAAATGACTTATATTGTCACATGATGCTATGGAATCTTTTGTATTCTTAATTGCTTGAAACTTATGTTATTCCCTTATTGTATGTCATGAACCTTGGAAATTAATAATATTTACACCTTGAAAATAGCGTGGTGTGGCATGAACAATCTTAACCCTCACATCTCGACGTTCCGCCATTAAGGTTGGGGTGTGACACCCTTTTTATTCCACTATGAGGGTCATAGGTTATATTCGTACCAGGAAGCAACACATTTTAATAGATTCAGGGTCAACGCACAACTTCATTAATGACAAGTTAGCTGTGAAGATGCATTGTACTACCTGTGAAATGCCTTCTATGAAAGTAACCGTAGCTAATGGTCATCCAATTTGTTGTGCACAGATTTGTAAACAATTTAAATGGATGATGCAGGGTAAGTGGTTTGAGGCTGATATGTACCTAATTCCTTTAGAAAGTTATGATATGGTCTTGGGTATACAGTGGTTATCAGCCTTGGGTGACATTGTGTGGAATTTTAAAAATCTGAACATGGAGTTTTAGTTAGGAGGAACCAAGCAAGTGTTGAAAGGTGTTACAAATAGTGGGGTTACTTTTTGTTCAATGGAAAAGATGGGTCAGTTATTAGGTCATCCAGATCAACTGAATGAATCTCAAATGTTTAGTCTGCAATTATTAGCTGTAGAAGGTCAAACTTTGCATAATTCTCATGTATCTCAAGAGATAGTTGTTCCTAGGATTGCTGAATTATTAAAGCATTATGATGATGTTTTTCAAGAACCCAATTCTTTACCACCACCTAGAGAATGTGATCATAGGATTCTTTTGAATGATGAGAACAAGGTCATTAACTTGAAATCCTATAGATACCAAGCTATTCAAAAAGATGTTATTGAAAAGATGACCAATGAAATGTTGGAAACTGGTGTCATCAAGAACAGTTCTAGTTCTTTTGTTGCTCCAGTAGTTTTGGTTAAAAAAAGATGGAAGTTGGAGAATGTGTGTTGATTACAGACAATTAAATGAGGCCACAATTAAGAACAGTTTCCCTATTCTATTAATTGATGAGTTGCTGGAAGAGTTACATGGGGCAACTATCTTCTCTAAGTTGGACTTAAGATCTGGGTATCATCAAGTGAGAATGAACCAAAATGACATCCATAAGACAACTTTTAGGACCCATCAGGGGCTGTTTGAGTTTTTGGTGATGCCCTTTGGGCTAACTAATGCTCCTGCAACCTTTCAATCCTTGATGAACCAAACTTTTAAGCAGATTTTAAGGGAATTTTTGCTAGTATTCTTTGATGATATATTGATATATAGCACAAATTTGAATCAATACATTGCTCATCTCCAAGCTGCGTTAGAAGTTTTTAGGCAGTAGCAGTTATATGCCAAAAAGTCAAAATGCTCTTTTGCTGGTCAACAAATTGAATATTTGGGTCTTGTCATTAACAAAGATGGGGTTGGTACAGATCCAGCAAAAATAGAGGCTATTGTCAACTGGCCTGTTCCTACAACAGTCAAACAATTGAGAGGATTCCTTGGTCTAGCAGGGTACTACAGGAAGTTCATTAGATCTTTTGGAATTATTGCAAAGCCATTAACTAAACTTTTTAAAGAAAGAATCAATTAAATGGAATGAGTATGCTCAGCAGGCTTTTGAACAACTGAAAATGGCTTTATGTGAGGCACTAGTGTTAGCATTACCTAACCTCAATAACACCTTCATTGTTAAGACAGATGCATCTTTTAAAGGTATTGGAGCAGTGTTATTACAGGAGGGCCACCATTTGGCATTTTTGAGTAAAGCTTTGTCTCCTAGACAATTGACTTTGTTAGTCTATGAGAAAGAATTGTTAGCTATCCTACTAGCTATCAAACAATGGCACTACTATCTTATCTCAAAACCATTCATTATTAAAACAGATCAGAAAAGCCTGAAACATTTGTTAACACAAAAAATTACCACCCCTTTGCAACATTCATGGTTATCAAAGTTGATGGGCTATAATTATGAATTCAGTATAAAAAGGGGGTGGAAAATGTGACTGTAGATGCCCTATCTAGACTAGAAAGTTCTACACTTTTTAGCTTAGTAGTATCTACTTTTGATCCTATCCTACTGGATAGGATTAAACATAGTTGGGAACAAGATCCTGTGATTCAATAGGTGATTCAAAAGCTGCAGCATGGGCAACAGGTGCATCATTTTACATGGGAATATGATTTGCTTAAAAGAAAGACAAAATTGGTAGTGGGGTTAGATTCTGATTTGAGAAAGGATATCATTAAAATGTGTCATTCTTCAGCTTTAGGAGGTCATTCAGGGGTTCATGCTACTCATCAAAGATTAAAAGGGATGTTCTATTGGAAGGGTCAGATTAAACAGATTAAACAGTTTATAAGAGCTTGTTCTATTTGTCAACAAGCAAAGCATGAGACTGTGGCCTATCCTTGGTTAATACAACTTCTTCCAGTGCCTACTGCGGTTTGGTCTGATATAAGTATGGATTTTATCATGGGGTTGCCTAAATCTCAAGGTAAAGAAGTTATCTTTGTTGTTGTTGATAGACTCACAAAGTACTCTCATGTTATGGCTTTGAGTCATCCATTCTCTGCTGCTAATGTAGCCCAAGTGTTTTTAGATAATGTCTATAAACTACATGGCTGGCCATCAACTATTGTATCTGACAGGGACACAATATTTTTGAGTAATTTTTTGAAAGAATTCACTAGAATTCAGGGAATTGATTCAGCTTTATCAACTGCATACCATCCACCAACGGATGGTCGAACTGAAGTGGTCAACAGGTGTTTGGAAATTTAACTTCGCTGCATGACAATGCACAGGCCTACTTCATGGGTCAAATGGTTGTCTCTTGCTGAATTTTGATATAATACTAATTACCATTCAGCAATCAATACTACAGCTTTTCAGGCTCTTTATGGCTATGCACCACCCATACATGTTCCTTACGTTCATAGAGAATCTATGGTGGAGGTAGTAGATGATTTTATAATGACTAGAGAGGAGACAATCAAAATGCTCAGAGAAACATTATTCAAAGCTCAAAATAGAATGGTTCAAATAGCTAACAAGCATAGAAGTGAAAGATCGTTTGAAGTGGGGAATTGGGTTTATCTCAAATTGTAAAATTACATACAAAGTTCCATCAGAGGTACTGCTTACAACAAATTATCTCCTAAATACTTTGGTCCCTACTTAGTGTTAAAAAAAAATTAGGAATGTAGCCTACAAACTTGATCTTCCTCCTGAGGCTAATATACATCCAACATTCCATGTTTCCTTGCTGAAATTGGCTTCCGTACCACCTGATAAGATCATTCCCATTCCAGCTGCTCCTCGTTTCTCAATGTTACCAGCTGCGATTTTAGACAAAAGAGTTGTTCGAAGGGGCAATAGAGCTGCTGGTCAACTGTTAGTTCAATGGAAAGATAAACCTTTGTCCGAGGCTACATGGGAGTTTAAAGATGATTTCCAGTTGAGGTTTCCTGATTTTCAATTACCAGATCCTTGAGGACAAGGATAAAAGTCAACGGGGGAGTATTGATATGTAAAAAATAGTTAATAAGACTTGAGGGGTTATTTTATAATAATGTCATAGTTGTGTAAGAATATTGTAATAGCGTATTAATGAGGGGCTTGAATGTAATATTGGAAAATACCGTTAATGGTCGTTATAAAAGTTGGGTGGGATCTTAACAGATCTCAGCTTTGATTTGGTGAATTCTTCTTCTTCTGTCTTCTATTCTAAATTGAAGCTATCAATACCTAACGTAGTTTATATTTCATTCATTGGTTTGTTTATATTTATTTTCCATTTTAGTTTGAACAACCACCCGTAATTAATCAAATTCATCGGCAAAGGCAATCTGATTTTCAGATTTTCATATAAATATGATTGATTTTGTTGACTCTATGGTATTTAATCACTCCACTCAAATAATATATCTATATATGTATGTATATGTATTTGTTCACATGTCCATATTATAACAAATTATTTGTTTAGTTATAGTTCGTGCCACCTGATTTCAATCAAATTCAACGATCTAAATTTGAAGTGCAGCTTAATATCCAACCACCACAGGTGAATACCACGAAAAAACACAGATTAAGAGAAACAAGCTGAAAAAATAGAGTAGACTTTGAATATAATAAAAAAAACCTTGAAATATAAAAGCCTTGGTTACTGAATTAAAAGTCATTTTGGTAATGTTGACTTTCCCGATCCTATCTCGTTTTCTACGACCCCTGGAATGTTTCCTGTCGTCATAGATGACATTTTAGAATACAAGGCGTTGTTACAACTCTTTGCCAACGACCGGGTTGATATCATCATCATTCGCTGGCACAAGTCCTAAGCTCCTTTAACTTTTTATTTATACAATAATAGTTTTTTAGATAAATTGTTAATCTTAATTATCACATATATTTCTATATTTAAGACTCCTTTATGAGACGTCCACATATAAAGCCAACCGATGCGGTTTCTTTAATGCAAACTCAATCACCGGTGATATATGCGAAGGTTGACCAGAAGAAGTTAAAAACCACATCCTAAGTGTATATAATCTCATGGGGACAAATAATATTTTCTTTCACCTTATTTAGCCAAGTAAAATATATTTCTTTCTATCGATTTTAATTAATTTTCTTTTATTATATTACTACCATTTTACTTAATTATACTATAACTTTGTGTTTTTTAAACATTGGAGGCTATTTATTGTTTCTTTTGTAAGGAAAGAAATATATATTTTGGACTCTTTGAAAGAATAAAAACAATTATCTTCTGTCGAACATAATTAAAAAAGTTTTTATCGAAATAAAATTTACATGGATAATGGTCGAGCTACGTTTTCTATGAATTAGTTAATTTAGTTTCTTAAATTTTAAATAATTAATTGTTAACTTACTGTAGAGTAAGCAACAAAAAAGCAGATCGGAATGTGGCTAAATTCCAAAAGTTTGTTCCAATTTGTTTTTTCGCTTCAAGAAGATTTTCCTAACCGTGTAAGCATTTTATATTTATCTATATTATTTGAATATTACGCTAAAAATATTTGAAATCAAACTTTTAATATATATTTTTGTTAGAGTTGGAAAACTTATAAGAGGTTGGCTACACAAAAGGAGATTAACGACTAAATTTTAAGGATAAAACCCGTGTTTTTCAGAAAGGTATTGAAAACGGGAATTAGTTTTCGTGTATAACTTTATATCAAACTAGAGGGCTTGGACTTATAACTTTATATCAAACTTAAGGATAATACTCGTGTTTTTCATATCATTGATTTGTATTCAAGCAAAGATTTATGTTAACACTTGACACCACTCGAATTTAGTTTAGTAGTTCTCATACATTAAACTCAAATTATGAGGGACTTCGAACTCCTTTATTACATAACTCGAAACTCACCAAGTCAAAAATCATTTTGTGATGAAAATGACAAAAAGGGAACCTAGAAAACATAGAGAAATCAGAAGGTACTACAAGAATATCAAAAACAATGTAACAATAAAAACATAATATCAAAAGGGTATTAGTGATGGATCGATCTATTGCATTAGTAGACTCCTGATAATGGAAGCTTGAGTGGGGTCTGTGTTTTCCAGCAACTCTGATAGACGCTCACTTAAGTCTTCAACCTCTCTATGCAAGCTTCTAATGTAGCTGCATGTCTCTTGTAACACCCTAGCTGCTGATACCTGCAACCATCAATTAAGCATATTCATGTTTATGTTAATCAATTTCTATGATTGTTTTTGTAGCATTTTTTCATTAGTGTATCAATCTAATTTGTATTAGCATTATGCACTTGCATGAAGAGTTTAAGGTTAATAAGTACCTTGTTAGAGCGGTGATTGCGGATTTCAGGAAGAAGTTGATACAATTTGGAAACAAGATCGTTGATCTGGTCATCAGTGATCATAGTAGACGCTGACTGCCTAGATTTTGACCTTCTGTTCGACATTTTTTCCTGGGATTTTAGTTTATTCAAAGATGAAGAACGGGTTTAGACAATGTATCTGAAATGAGGTAGATGAGTGAAAAACCTGTGGGATATGATTCAATTTATACACCCTCCATACTTACTGTGAAGATATAAGAGGACAGATGGGCTAAAATATTTGATCTAAATCATGAGAAGTGAATTGCATATTAAATATTTTGCCTGTGTATTATCTTATGATGGGGATCAGTGTATGTGTACGTTTAATTGATAAATAAAACATCTGATTAGCTAGACAGCTATATGAAGGCAGATTAATAATTGTTTATTGGATTCAGAGACACTAGCTAGAAACTACAGAATAATGAAAGTGTATGCAGGTCACTAGTCAGCATGTATACATCTAACTCAATGAGGAAGGAGAATAATATGTTAACCTGTAAGGTCACGGGATCTGCATACTAGCACAGTTTTGCCTGAGCATGAGGGTATGCATGCATCGGAGAGTAAATGTTTCTCGTATTGATTGGTTCATTAGTAGCGAGTAATGTATCTATTATGACTACGCGATATTTGTTAACCGGTGTATAAGGAAGGTATTGTAGTAGGTTCGAGTGAACAAGAGTCAGTCCTGTTCAATGTTCATCCGTCATGCAAATGTGCATGCATTGGTGAGAGGTTGAGGTTCGTTCGTCCGGAAGTGTGACCCGAATGGTACATCATCTCATACATAGATGCATTCATAGAGTAAAAACTAGTAACAAAATCATGGTTAACAGGGTGTTAAACATGACCATTCATATTAGCAAGTGTTTTTAATTGTAACACACTAAAAAAAAAAATCAATAACTTTCCCATTTAATATTATTCGAGTTTCCCACTAGATTCCCGGATCACAAGTATGGGCGGTGGTAATGTGAGGAGATGTGTTTGACCGGTCAAAAGGCGTCAAATAACATGAACTTTCCTTAAATGGAAAGTACAGCACATGACACGTACACCATCTCCAACCGTTGCCGATCCTGCTCTTATATAAATAAATAAAAATAAAACATTGAATTGATTCTTATGTTAAATCTACATAATTTTCTTTTGACGGTCACAAAAAGGAAATATGTCTAATGCTAACATTGTATTGTATTACAGTATAAACCGGAGTACCATTCAGGTGTTGTGCTCGGGTTCGGGTTGAGTAGGGTAAGGTAGGTACACCATCCAGGGTCCATTGTACTCACAAATTTGCATATGAACCTGATTTTTTTCTAGAAGTCAAACGGCATTGTAACTATTGAGGGTTTTAAATATTCTTTTTTGCAATTTTACTCTATTAATAGTCACATTCTCCTAACCTTTTTACAGTAGAAAGATTATACGTACATCTTTTCTATTAAATATACACATTAAATGAGTTGCAACTTTATACAATATTTTTTAACTTAGATTTGTCCGAATCTGCCGGCTCAAATTTTTCTCCAAGTACAAACGAAGCAAATGAAAATAAGTTCAACAAAGTACAAGAAAAGATGTCCGAGATCATATTCTATTTTAAAGGTAAATAGTGTGTACTTCAATGAAAGACACGGCTTTTAAACGCAAGAAGATAAGAAACATGATGTACGCATGTTTCTTGTTGCATAATATGATCCTAAAAGATGACGTGAATGCAATCTCACCGGTGCACATAGTCAATCCCCCAATCAGTAAAAATGTTGACAATAATATCATTCCGGAGTTGCGAGATCAAGATACGCATTATAAGTTACGATATGATCTTGTAAAAACACATTGCTAGTATACCAAATTTGATAATCACGAATGAATAGTAAATTTAAACATTTATGATTTTTTTTCTTTATTAAAAGTTGTTTAATATTAACTATGTAATGCTTTTTTATAGTAAATTACATTTTTCGTCCCTTAGTTTTATAGCAAATTTTAGGTTTTGTTCTTAAACTAAAAAAATTACAATAAACATTCTTTACGTTCGAAAAGCTTGCACATTTCGTCCTTTACTCTTATGGACGTTTATTTTTTACTTTAAATGAGTGCATGTGCTTGTCATGTGATGTCGCACCCCGCCTAGGCGGAAACACGGAGGTGCAACGTTTATGGTTTTCAAAGCATAAGGTTAAGCAAACACTAAATGATCAAAAGTTGGATACCAAGAGTGTGAAAGTTTACATCCCAAAAATTAATTTTAAAATAAGATTTGCAGCTATAACATATTTTCATATGTAGTAAAAAAATATTCAAAATGATAGTATCCAATTTGTATGCACGTGCACTACTAGAAAATATATCTTTAATGACACGCGATTTATTTAATGACGCGCAAAACTGTGTGTCATAAAAATATTGTCATTGTTACTAAACACTGAATAAATGATAACAAGCATTCTTGCGTGTCATTGTTTTATCGTCGTAAACAGAAAAAAAAACACGGGCAATGCTTTTAATTAAATGTGTGTCATCTTTTGTTTTCATCTTATAATTTTTGAAGTTAATTACTAATATATTAAAACCCTTTGAAGAAGCTTGCTCTCGATCGATCCCCCACACCATGCCCTAAATCTCCCACCCGCCCCCACCCGGTGACCATCACCTCCCACTCGACGACCACCACCTCCCACCCCCACCGTGCGACCAGCACCTCCTACCTTGCTACCACCGCCGTGTGACCCTGCAACCACCACTTCCCCCATTTTGGGACCACCACCTCCACTCTGCTACCACCATCGTGCGACCCTGCGACCAACACCCCCGCCGTGCGACCGAATCGCCACCCCCGCCGTGCGACCACCACTGCCAATATCCTTCAATCATCACTGGTCAGTTTTTTTTTCTTATCTTGTTTTGTATATTTGTTTCACGAATCAAACTCTTGTTTGCCTACAATCAGTTCATGTTTTGTTAGTTTAGAATCTTGATGTGATCATCTCGTGTTTTGGGATCTGGGTTATCTGTTATACAACTGATGTTTGAGTTTGACTTAAAGTCTGTCTACATAGTTGAATTTGTTTTTTGTTTATACTATGATGATGAGGTTTTGTGAGTTGGGGGTCCTTTTGATACCGATTCAGTGGTGGGTCAAACTGGAATCATACTTGTAAAGTTACTTTGTGTTGTGTTTTACTTCAGTTGGTTTTAATCATCCTCACATATGGGTTTGGTCTGTGTTGTCTGTAAGGTGTTTGATGAAATGATGCGGTGATAGTTGGTTACTTGTTAGTTTCATAAGTGAACTCATGATGTTAAATGAAACTGTAGAAAGTAAACAAAACAAAATGATAACTCTTGTTTGCGGTGGGTTGATTAGAGGGTTTAAGAGGTGTGTTTGGATTTTGTGTATGAATGTTGCTTTAATGGGTATTTAGTTGTTTTAGAAGAATAAAAAGTTTTGATTTATTTGTTATCTATATGGTTAATTATTTGTTCTTGATTGTGGGTTGATTAGAGAGTTTAAGAGGTGTATTTGGATTTTAGGAATGTTACTTTGATTTTGGTTTTTTTGGTATTTAGTTACATGTGGAATGTAGTAGTGATGTAACCTGTTTATAATCTACTGTAGTTTAATCGACAACCTTGAAAAACTGAAGCAAAAGCCACCTCTTAGTGTTTGGGACCGATTTCGATTTCTGCCATGGAAGGTACTAAATGTTGTCTCTTGTTTTGTTTGACAATTATAAATCATAGATTTAGAAATTTATTATTTTGTTACTCTCTTGCTAACTTGGCAATAATATGTTAACTGTTTGTAAGCTTTTAATTAGGTTTATGATGTATTATGGTAATTTCAATGAGAAAATATTACAAATATATGATTATTAATTAGCATTAATTGATAACTACCAGAAATGGTCAGGGATAAATCATGGATTTCATGTGATCGATTATCAAATGCATATGACAAAGGTGTGGAGGCTTTTTTGGAGTTCACGCGAAGTAATAGTACAAAATCAAATGTTATTCCATGTCCTTGTGTAAATTGTATCAATTTGTGTCACCACTCAATTGACTGTGTTCGTTATCATTTGTTTGCCCATGGTTTTGATGAAACTTATAAGGTTTGGTCTTTCCATGGAGAAAAACATTCCAAGCTTGATTCTGGATACCCTAATAAATCTAGACCTCCGGACTTTGATTATACAAAGTAAATGCTACATGATGCCTTCACATATGTAGAGAAGGAACCTGAGTCATTGAAACCACTTCTTGAGGAATGCGATAAGCCACTTTACGAGGAGTTGAAGTATAATGCACTTAGTGGATTATTGAAATTCCAACATTTGAAGGGTCAATATGGCTGGTCTGATGCTAGTTTTGATGCTTTGTTGGGCGTCCTAAAAGATATCTTACCATTAAACAATACAATATCTACGTCGATATATGAGGCTAAGAAGTTGCTAAAAGTAGTAGGTCTATAATATGAAAAGATTCATGAATGTGAAAATGATTGTGTTTTATTCTAGAATGAACATAAGGATGCTTCTGAGTGTCCAACTTGTGGCAAATCATTTTGGAAGAAGAATACCATGAACGTCCCTTCAAAAGTTTTATGGTATTTTCCTCCCATCCCTAGATTTAGAAGAATGTTTTCATCACCATAATTAGCATGTGACTTAACTTGGCATGCACAAGGTCGGGTCAATAATAGTAAACTAACTTATCTCATGATTCCTCATCTTGGAAGCTTGTTGATAGCACATGGAAAGAATTCGAAAAAGAAAATCGAAATCTTAGATCAGCCTTGTCCGCTGATGGTATCAATCCTCACAAGTCATTGAGTTCCAAACATAGTTGTTGGTCGGTTATCCTAATAACATATAATCTACCCTCTTATTTGTGCATGTCAAGAAAACTCATGATGTTGACTTTATTGATATCAGGGCCAAACCAACCTGGTAACAATATTGATGTTTACTTTGCACCATTGATAGCAGATCTAAAGCTCTTATAGGAAACTACCGTTAAGACATATGATGCTTATAAGAAAGAATTCTTCAATCTTAGAGTAGTTTTACTTTGGACTATAAATGATTTCCCCACGTATGGTAATCTTTCAGGGTGTGTTACCAAAGGTTATCATGCTTGTTCGATTTGTTCAGAGAATACTTGTTCACAATGGTTACCAAAGTCCAAAAAGTATGTTTCCTTGAGTATAGAAGATTCCTTCCAGTTGCACATCCTTTTTGTAAAAGAAAAAACATTTCAACAATCAACAAGAGAGTGATGTTGTAAAAAATCCATTATTAAGTGAAGAAATTTACAACTCTCTGGCGGGGTTTCATAATACATAGGGTAAGAAGAAAAAGTCAAAAAAGGAAAAGTTAAAGAAGGAAACGTCAAAGAAGAAACCATCAAATAAGAACAAAGAAAGTATCGATGAGAGAACTAAATTGTGGCATAAAAAATCAATATTTTTGAACTTGAATATTGGAAAAAGTTGCTTGTTTGTCATTAGTTGGATGTTATGCACATAGAAAAAATGTATGTGAGAATGTTTACGGGACATTATTGAATTTGCCTCACAAGATAAAGGATGGGTTAAGAGCACGACAAGATCTTGAGGAGCTCGACATCAAGCCTGAATTACAAACTCAACCATAAAGGAATCAACTTTGGCTTTCACCTGCATGCTACACATTGAATACCTTGGAGAAACGTGTATTTTATGATACATTGTCTAACATAAAAGTGCCTGGTGGGTATTGCTTTAATTTCAAGAACCTTGTATCTGATGATGTTTTAAAGATGAATGGTTTGAAGTCTAATGATTGTCATGTAGTGATGCAACAACTTCTTCCATTTGCAATCAGGGGTGTGCTACATGTTAATATGAGGAAAAAAATCATAAGTTTGTGTTGTCTTTTCAATGAGTTGTGTAGTAAAGTTGTTGATGTTAGTAAGCTAGGCAAGTTGTAAAGTGACATCGTACCAACTTTGTGCTTGTTAGAGAAGTATTTTTCTCCTTCTTTTTTTGATATCATGATTCACTTGATGGTGCATTTAGTTAGAGAGGTGAGGTTATGTGGCCCGGTTTATTTTAGATAGATGTATCCATTTGAGAGATACATGAAAACATTCAAAGGGTATGTACGAAATCATCATCGCCCTGAGGGTTGCATTGCAGAATGTTATGTGGCAGAGGAAGCCTTAGAATTTTGCTCTGACTATTTAAAAAACATGAAATCAATTGGAAATCCTTTTGAATGTGTTGATGAAAAATCCGCATTGGCAAGCCTTTATCGCGAGCTACAAGAGATGTTGTGGATGCTAAGTTACTTGATCAAGCTCATCTTTATGTATTACGAAACACTACTTTTGTGGAGCCGTATATAGAGTAAGAATTACATAATACTATATTTTTCTTTGACTAAATCTATTACATAAAACTTTCACTAACTACTACTATTATTTAGGCAACATATGTTGGAACAATATTGGTTGTAATATATGTAGTTTATTTTATATTATGTTATAAAATAGCTATGACAGACACTCGAATAGGTAATTGTTGTTTTAAAATCCTCGCAGGTAAAAATTTCAAAACAATGATATACATTTACGACACACAAATGCATGTCATTTTTATTTATGACAGAAAAATCCTTGACACGCATTGCGTGTCAAAAATGTATCTCAAGAATGCGTGTCATAAACAGATGACACACAAATATGTATCATCTTCATTTATGATAGGGGCTTCCTTGACACGCTTTTGCATGTCATCTATACCCTTTTATGACACGTATTGCGTGTCATTAAAGGTATACATTCTAGTAGTGGTGCTTGCTAAACCAGTTCCATGACACAATTAGGTACCTGAAAAACATGTTTAAAAAGTATCAACATAAAATTGTTGAGCAATAGGTTTTAATGACAAGATGTAATTAATTTCTTTTGAAAAACCACAATAAACAAAACAAGCCCCAAGTGATCATCGTAGACTAGCTAAAACATACAAAGTAATGTGTACACCAAGAGCCCATAACCAAACCTAGACGTACCATTATTTGCCCCATCCCATGCCTAAACTGACAATGAGGTATACCTTTCAAAATATATGCACTTGTTCGACCAAACCGGTCGGATGTTAGCGCGACTAACCACGAGAGGGTTGTCACAGCCAATAGCGCTATTCATATAATCCAAGGCCACACAAGGGTTAATGGTTATAGTAGTACTAACATGGACTTACACGTAATTACAATAAAGTAGAATAACTCACGACACATATAGTTATCACATATTCGGTTCGCGTCTCATTTTCTTGTTCAAGTAATAGTATTTTCTGGTAATATAATATGTTTTTCCCTCAAGTATGAAAATGATAAAAGAAAATGAGCTATGAACTCACCTGAAAGTAATGTAAGTTCTAGCAATAAGCCCGAAAAGTAGAAGTGTCCGACCTAGCCCCTAACAATTTAAAACACATTAAGGTCTAAAGTAATACACTAGAATCCAAATTAATGAAGTTTAACATTCACCCAACTAACTAGATTCATTTGGAAATCTCTTGTATATAAATATATGACTCAACGACCCGTTGGTGGTATGTCTTAGATTTATACAGAATGTATATATATGAAATATATAATATATTAAATATGGTCATCACGTAATCCATACATGTAGTACATAGATATTAAAATTTGTAAGTTTTCTAACTTAAGTCGTAACTCATCTAGTTTGATAATCAATAATTACGATTATATATATATTTTAGAAGGTATTTATTAAATTATTATTTTGACAAAACTTTATGTACAATATATGCATAAGTTAATTAATATAATCGTTTTTCATCAAAATATATAATATAACAAAGCATTTTTAGTTAACGGTTTATAACTTTTAAATTATATTATGACATAAACTTATACAAGCAAAAATACTTTTATACACCGGTTAGTAGATCTATGAACCAAACATGAAAATATGTATATTCTACTAGATCTACTAAAATAACACCAAATACATATACATGTTTTGAAAGTTTTACGTGTATTAGTACATAAGGTAACACGTTAGTAAAATACATAAATCACCAACTTAGTCATATTTGTAGCTTTTCTTGAAACTTAAAAAGAGACATCTTTATAAGAAAATAACTTTAAATGATTATTTTTCACAAACAAAACAAGCTTATAACGTTCGAATACATGGGTGCTTGTAAACTTTTGAAAACAACTTGTAAATCTAGAAAAAGTAACGTTTAGAGGGTTGATCTTCACCTTAACAAGCAAGAAGAAGGTGGATGAAGAAAAAGAGTGATGCTTGATGATCAAAACACTTGAACAACTTTAACACATTGTAAGCACCTTAGAAGACCTCCATAACATGTGCGAGATCTTGAAACATGAAGATTTGGTTTGTTTCTAGAGTTTTAAAGATGAAAAAGAAAAATATCTAGAGAGAGAGAAGTGGACGGTTGAAAGTGGGGAAAAGGAAAAGGATGGTGATACTTTTGAAAGGTGGTAATGATATAAGTGGAAAATAAGATGTATAAAATCTTGTGTCAAAATTTTAAAGCATGATAATAATATTAAAATAAAAAGTAAGATGTGGTGTGAGGATGATCATGTTTTTAAATATAATTTTGAAAGGTAAGGATGTTGAATTAATGGCTATGGGGTTGTAAGATTTTAGGAATTTCAAGAATGGTGTTTCATATAAAATAATAAAAAATGGGTGTGTAGTTGGATAGATAGTGAATTCTATGGTGATAATCATTAGTTAGTTTATTTATATAACAATTTTTAAAAGTTTTTAATAAAATGTTATCTAGTTATAAAAATACATCCACGTTTGCGTCTAGAGAATAATATATATCTTCATAGTTATATAATCTTATACAAGTAAGAATTTTCAAACGTGATTTAAGAAATGATAAGAATTATTGTGGGTTTTAAATTAATAACCACTAAGTTTGTTAAATAAATGTATAATTAAAATTATTAAAATGTATTTAGTCTAGTTAACATGTTTCAGAAACTATATATTTTTCACCAACGCTCCTGTTCATCATAATATCCCGAAACATGATGGAAAATTTTAAGTGCTACTAGAGATAAAAGTTAGACACGAAATGAGATTGCTAAACAAGAACGACTCAATTATTAAAATTATGTCTAAAATGCATTAACATATCGTATTTTTAGGGGTCATGCGAATTATGATCTGAATTGCCGGTTGTCACATGTGAGGGCAAATTGGTCATTTTATATTTTATATTTTATATTTAAAATTTAAAATTAAACAACTTTAAACCACCATCTACATCACCATAACCACCCAATTTGCACCACCAAACACCATCTTCATTACCATGAACCACCTCCATCACCCCTCATCTACATCACCATAAACCAGCTCCCTCACCCATCTACATCACCAACACCACCAAGCACCATCTTCATCACCGTAAACCACATCCATCACCCCCGTCTGCATCACCAAAAACCACACCTCCATTACCCTATCTACATCACCAACACCACCAGACACCATCTTCATCACCCTAAACCACCGGCACCATCGTCACCTCTATTCAGAGATGAATCAAAGACGTTACTAAGCATTTAGGTTCTTTAGATCTGTAAATCGTGTATATCTACCTTCCCTAACCTTTAAATTGAAACGAGTTATGCCTGTATGGGATGGGGATTTTGGAGAAAGTGGGCCACGTTGGTTAATAGTAATGGCCGTAGTGGACGGGAATGCTAAAGAAAGTGGGTTGTAGGGATGGGGATGCTTGAGAGGTAGCAAGGAAGCTGTGCTCGCCGAAGGGGAAGGGGATGCTACAAGTTAATCACTTCTAAACCATATTACCCTCATATCTGCACAGGTGGTGACTGGTGGCTTGCGGTTTCAGGCAAGGTTAGAGTGTCCCAGTTAGGGTTTGAGGGAGGGAGGGAGGGAGAAGAGGTAAAAAGAGAGATGTGTGTTATATTTAGATTTTAGTTTTTTATTAAATACGTAAAATGACCCTATTACCCTCTCTGCAAGGCGCATGATTAGATTTAATGGACAAATTTAACGTCCATTAGAGGAAAAGACGAAACATGCAAGCTTTTTTTAATGTAAAGGACGTTTACTGTAATTTCTTAGTTTAAGGATGAAATCTGAAATTTGTGATAAAACTAAAGGAAAAAAGTGTAATTTACTCTTTTCTTAATTGCTGAATTACATGGTTTTAAATTTATTTTTAAATAATGGTTGATGTTTTTAAATATATATTTTATTTTTAGTTAATTTTAATTTTAAATACTTAGAGTACTTGTGAGTTGGTTAAGGAGTGACATCTTTTTAAGGTACTTTATGCTAAACATAAGATGATAATTTGTGATTAGATGGGATTTTGGGTGTTTCATGTTAGTTTAGGAGAACTCCTAGTCTCATCTGCTACTACTAAAAACCTACTTCTCATCTTTGAACAAACGTTATCACTTGAGGTCAATACAATTAAAGAATTTTGTAAATAATAATCACAAGCATGTAAGCACAAAGTTATAATTATTTTATGAAAATTAAAACTATATAAACAACAAGTATCTAATTCAAGTGATTTTAATTAAAATTATAAAAAAAAAATCCCTCTTAACTTTAACTAAAGTTATTATTTACGCCCTGCACTTCAAGTTTTGTTTTTAGTCTTTTTTTTCAACCATCTTTTGACATATTGTCTACTCATACTTTGTTGGTTTTATTATTTGTCAAATAACTTTTAACATGAGATGTTTTATAAAATTTTACTATACCATAACAACGCACATCTTTCTATTCACATTTTGGTGTAAATATTTTATTCAAAAAGAAGTTATGTGTAATAATGTATAAATTATTGAATCACAAACATGCATGTCGTTAAAGCTACTTTAAGGTTTAGCTAACTATGATAAATGTGTGTTGACAGGAGTCAAAAGTTAATTTGACTTATATGAATAAAAAATATGTGTTCATTAAAAAGAGTTAAAAGTATATTTTCTATAGAACTCACTCAGCATTGACAACGCACAATTTGACTTTATTTTTATATGCATATTGGTTGGTAGGTGATGAATGAAGCTGAGGATGATATGGGAATCAAGCTGCTTGACATCTAGAGACTGACAATTATCTTTAAATTTAATGTTGTCTACTTATACAATATTAGTGTTTTTTATTGAAAGACAAGTGTTTGATGTTGACAAGTATGGTTATGTAATGAAGGTATTATGTTTTTCCGCTGCAATGTTTAGTTCCAATAATGTATTATGTTATGTTTTATCTTATGACTAACCAACCGTTAGGACTCTTGGGTTCGGGATGTAAAATCCTGGAAAGGACAAGAATATAATCGATCTCAATCCATCAAACGCAGAATGAATGATGATTGGAATGGTAAACACAATCACAAGTCAAATTCAAGTAACACAATCGGCAAATAAAGTTTTCTTCAATATATCAATGATTGCTTATAGCTTGAAAGTAGGAATAATGACAAGTGTTACAAGCTTCAAAACAACTGTTTATATTAATCCACCAAGTTTTCGCCCCACAACACATGTTCTCACACCCAAAAGATCTACTTGACTAGATGTTCTCGCATGGACTTAGAACTTTTCGTATGTATTTATTTTGATTTCTCGAGCCTCTTGGTTTGATCTCTACAATCTCCCCCTAGGCTTGGTGAATCAAACCATCAAAAATCCATATCAACACACTTGTAATCACCTTCATAAGCATGCATCCATTTCTCTAACTCCTTGTTAATCATCCAACCGAATTGAGCTACCACAGAATACACAGATTCATTAGCTTTAATTGGATAAAGTTGAAGCTTTATTTAATCTTCCCTACTAAACTTAAGCGAATCAATTGGATCAACAATTCTATACTCCTTGTTAACATAGTAAATAGCCGCATGGCCAGTTTCTTTCTCACATACCATCTTATTAATTTTAACAAGTTGTTAACTGGAACTAGTGAATGAATTGGAATCTTCTTTACTGTTTATGGATGTTTATAAACTCATTTAATCATAGGAGCATTGGTGTTGGGATCTATTTTGGATTCATATTTAATCACCTTGGATCGGGCAGTCTTAAGGTATTAGAATTTAGATTTACTTTGCCTTTGAATCCAATTCCTAATCCAGTTAGCCTTGCCACAATTGTTTGGGTTCAAAAATGGCACTCTACCACTAGCATATAGATCATATTCATCTTTGTAGTACTCGATTGTGCCAGCTCGTTTTTTAATCACATACATCTTCTTTTCATCGTCGTACATCCAACTTAACATTGGTTCTGAGTTACCATAATGTGTATCTGCTTAGCATATCTCCAAAAGTGATTCTCTTTAGGAAGAGGAGGAGCTTTGATTGTAAGGTTTTTGATCTGTATAACTTCCCATGCACTAGTTTGATCAGATAATATGCTAGAGTATCAGTCTGTTTAGTTTGCTCAACTTCTAAAGATAAAGATATCTCTTTTTCTTCTTCTAACTAATTGTCTTTATACAATCCTTCCAAATTGTTTCTTTTTGTGTATTCCACTTCTTCAATCAAATCATCAAAATCTCTTATCAGTAGATATCTTTAAATCAAGCAACTCCATTTGATCTAACCAATCATAGTTAGTAGTTGTCTAGGAAACCAATGCTTGGTTGTTGTTTGAAGATCATGTTTTATCATTTGATGATTCCATTTTAATATTCACCATTTTCTTGTTTCCATCAGGTTGATTAGTCTTTGGCTTTGTGCATTCCCGAGCATATGCCCTTGTTTGTCATAGTTTTAGAAATAAAGTGAAGCCTTGTCAAAACCTTTCTTACTATTATTGCTCAAACCAAACTTCTTCCTTCTAGTTATTCTCATAAAATTTTTAGCCCTGTAAACCACCATAGCCATTTGATATTTGATGTCATTTTCTTCCATATCATTAGGTTTAACCTGCTGTAAGCCATCTACTAGAATGTTAAGAGCACTAAGTCTTCGTGCAATAAAAGCTTCAAAGCTTGACATGAACGTGGCAAATAAAGCTAAGTGTTCTTAAGCAATTTAAACAGTTTGCTTTGAAAGAACTAAGCTTTGTTTAGCAACATAAGCTTGGTGAATACTTTGTTGTGACTAAGTTGGAGAATACTAAGCTTGAACAAGAGATGAATACTGAGGAACTTGTGGTTCTTTGACTTCTTGGATAATTGAAAAATCAGTTTATTGTTTGTTGGATCATATGAGGCTGGTGCAACCAAAACAAAACTTAGAAGATTTTGATGTACTATTGAAGTGGTCTTTCGAAGAACCAACTATGAACTAGTGGATATAAGTGTGGTCTGTCTGACATCCACTGCAACCTCTGATATACTGCATGGCACTTTCCCACACCCATGTAGTTGACCATACTTTAATCCACTATTCACCCATTATCAGTTAGTAGAGTTGCCACTTTTAGTTGGTGACAAAATATAAGTCATGGACCTGTCATGACTACTTAATCTAGGATAGTATTTTATCTTAGATACTTTACTCTAGCATTGTAGTATTTGTCAAGTTGTAGGTTCCAGCTGGTTATCCAAGTATAACTGGATGTAGATAGTAGTATATATAGTTTCTCATTGTAACTTTGTAACCATGCTTGTAAGAGTCTTGTAATACTGAGTTGAGAAGTAATATATACAAGTTTCTTGAAAAACTATTCTTGTGCTCATTTGTTTTCATTAACTTATTATATTACTTGTGAACTTAGTTAGAGATTATGCTTCATCAAACCGAGTGAGATCAAGTGAGCTTGTGAGATAAACTTGTGTTGTGAAACCAACACCGATCCTGCAATTGGTATCAGAGCTTTTTAGGCCTTGATTGTGAGATCTAACCATCCCAAATCACCCTTTTTTCTTCACACTTACTTCACTCAAATGGCTCTTAACCAGAAATTTTTTGAGTCTGAGATGGGAACCATGACTAATCCTCCTATCATAACCCCTGATGATTTTGGAACCCAATGCAAACGTATTGAAGGCTTTATCAAGTATCAAGACAGCCGCATGTGGAGATCAGTCACTCATGGCCCTTACCAACCAAAGGTGGAATCCCCAGCTGGTAATGGTGCCATGATTGAGACAACTGTTGAAGACTACCCAGATGAAGACTTCAAGAAGATGGACATTGACTGCAAAGCCATGATTGTGTTGCTTACTGCTATACCAAACTCCATAATGGTAGGCTTTTAGCAATACGAGACTGCCTAAGAACTATTTGATGCTTTGAAGTTGATGTACTCTGGTTCTACTGAATCCAAGGAGACCAAGAAAGATGTGTAACACCCGGAAATTTATTAAAAGGAAAAGAAAAGAAGAGTAAAAAGAAAGAAAAGAGAAACATTTCAAACTAAAGGGGGTTAAAGTGTGCAAGTGGCAAACTTGTCAATTATGGGTTCAAAAAGTAGGGGATGGCTGCCCACACCCCCATTTCACT
The DNA here is from genome assembly GCA_025506505.1 of Flaveria sonorensis. NCBI lineage: Eukaryota > Viridiplantae > Streptophyta > Magnoliopsida > Asterales > Asteraceae > Flaveria > Flaveria sonorensis. Next base: position 22,671,561 of record CM046427.1, on the reverse strand, counting down.
TCTGCTTTCGGCTACAAGAAGATAGAAGAAGAAGTTTTAACCGGTTTTAGTGTGAGAAAGCTGGAATTCTCCTAGAGATGAGGTTTTCTTGCATTTTCTATTCGGTTTCAGTTGGATTCGAGCTGCTGGACTGATTTTTATGTGTTCTTTTGTGTTTGGCTGCTTGTTTCGGTGTGTTTAGGTGCTAGAACTCCCAATTGCTCTCAGTCTGAAGAAGTCTTACTCGAAAGCTGCTAGAGGTGAGTTCCAGATTCCCTTATTTTACTTGTTTTAAACTAGTTTGGGGCGGAAATGCATATTTACTAAATTTTTACAACCGAAGCATGAATTTTCCATGTCTTTACATCTGATGTGTATGCGATGTGTGTGTTTTAAATGCCTTCTTTGATGTTGTGTAGTTGTAAGCTCTGTTCTAAGTGTTTATCATGTTAGATCTGTGCTAAGGATATGTTAGAACGAGGATTTGGAACTGGTGGAATAGCCTAAGTAATGTGTTCATCCGCATTTGCATTTTATTCATCCGCATTTGCTGATCTTCATCCGCATTTGCTTAACATTTGGTTCTATGTTTAATAGTTAAGCATTTTTGTTCATCCATATTTTCTTTTGTTCTTCCACATTTGTAAGTGTTCATCCGCATTTGCTGATCTTCATCCGCATTTGCTGAACTTCAACCGCATTGGTTAAGTTCATTCACCTAAGACTTAGCTCATCCGCATTTAGTATTTGTCATCCGCATTTGGACTTGTTCATCCGCATTTGGTTCACCAGCACATCTGTAGACAGATAGAATATTTTCTGAGATTTCCATCCTCATTTGCTTGTCCTTATTTGCTGAACATTCAGTCGCACTGGCCTATGTTCATCCGCATTTCTTTGAGGACTTAGGATTTTCTGAAATCTTGGAAAATAGAATATAGTGTTAAGTTCTGGAACTTTTGATGATTTATGTCTGTTGATGTTATGTATGATGTGGGCTGTGGTTGATGTTCTATATTACGTATTACTATGTGACTTTACATGGTGTGTTAATACTCTGGTACATAAAGTATTATTGTAATGAAAGTGGAAGATAAAGATAATGGAAAGTGGAACGTAATGAATAACTTAAAGTCTTGCAAGCATATAAAAAGGGGTTCACAACTCTTTATGAGTTGCCACCTCGACAGTGTGCCGAGTGCACAACTAACGGTCAGTCTTTGTGACTGATAGAAACGTGCGAAAACAGGGTCCTTGCCACTTGCCCTAAAGACTTTAGTCACTTTGTGTACCGAAGATAGGTTATGGAAGGATCTAGATAGAAGTGAAAGATAATAAAGTACAAAACGAACGATTATGAATGATGATAAAAGATGATAAATGATTATTATCAAGATTATGATGTGTGATCACGAATGAAAGTAAAGGAAAGGTTTTTATTAAAACTAAAGTATTTTATTATATAAACTAGAACTCACTCAGCAATACTGACTTTTTATATGCATTTTCAGTTGGCAGGTAATGTTGTTGCTGAGGATGGCACGGAGTTGAAGCTACTTGGCAAGCAAAGACTGGCATCCATCTCATGCAAAAATAATATTGTTGTTGTGTAATACAACTAAGTATTCTTTTGTAACTTCAAATCAATGATGTATTACTTGGCAAAAGTAATTATTAATGCATGAAATGGTTTTTGATAATTCTTCTGCTGTAATATTTTCTTATGTTCATATATTTTAAATGAGTTTTAATAATGAATGATGCTATGAATGACCAACTGTGGGGTCTCCGGGATCGGGGCCTTACAAGATGTGCTAAAGCAAAAGTTTGAGAACTTCATATACATTGTTAGTGAGACCTTGAGCCAACAATACTTTAGCTACATGGACTTGATCACCTCTTTTCAATCTATGGTAGTGGATCTTGAGAAGAGAGACATAGTGAGAAAATTCATGAGTGCACTTCCTTATGAGTGGACTTTCTACTGTGTCTCAATCAAGAGAACTACGAATCTCAACACTCTCACCATGACTGAACTATATGGAATCCTTGATGGATACCGTATGGAGATGGAAACTCAGAAAGGCCATCAGATGAACAGACCCTCAAACCTTCCTGTTAGCAATGCTTTACATGTTACTGATGGTTCAAGAACTCCCCAACCCCAGTTGTACCTGAACTACCACCAACAGCCATCATCCTCTTCTAGGCCATAGATCACATCCCTTGAGACACCTAGGTCTCAACAGGCTCAACAAAATCCTTTCCAGGATAGTTTTGCTTTTGTTTCAGGGAGTGAGCACTCAGGAGATTTTCAATTCTGCTTTGATGATCTAGAGTGTTTTAGCCCAGATGATGTTGAGTATATGGACATTGTCCAGCAGATGGCTTTTCTGACCTATAAAGAAAAGAAGTTCTCGAAAAGAACTGGAAGGTAATTCCCTCAGAACCCAACCAACAACAAATTTAGGTTTGACAAGTCAAAGGCCAAGTGCTACAACTGCAACCAACTTGGTCACTTTGCAAGAGAATGCAAGGCTCCTAGATCTAATTTTGGAGCAGCTCAAGCCTCCCAAGATCTTGCTACCCCAAAAGCTGCAGCCAAACCTACTAAACAACAGACTGCAGCCAAACCTACTAAACAACAGACTGCAGCTGTTGCTCAAGAAGTTGATTGGAGCTTTATAGTGCAAGATGTCACTCCTGCTCAAGCTCTCATGGCTGGAACTGAAGACAGTAAGGTATATGAACATCTCTAATATTAAGTCCTTAACATATTAAAATCTAATTTTAAGAGACAGAATCTGACTACAAACTCAAAATTGAAGATTTAGAGAAAACTGTGTCCTTTTTAAAACATGAACATTCCAACTACAGGGCTCAAATAAAAGATTTAATATCCAAGTTGACTAAGGCTCAAGCCCAGCTAGTAATAGCTAAGGCTAAAGCAAAGAAGTATGCCATTCAAGAGCATAACTTCAACACCATCATTGCATCATCCTCCGACTCAAAGGTTTGTTATCAAAACAAAAGTGGGTTGGGAACCAATGAAATTGCTCCACCATACTCTTATGTGTCTGCTAGACAGCCAAGATGCGATACTGATGAGCAAGAGGTTCCAGCTGCTGACCCACTACCTAATGAGCAGAAGAATGATGCAATAATGATGACCACCACAGGGAAGGATAAGGTAGAAAACCTCATCCTCACAGCTGTTGATCAACCCTTAACCACCAAAGCCAGAAAGAACAAAATCAGGGCAGCAAGAAAAACTGCCAAGAAGGTGGCTGAGACTAAGTTGAAGATAGACCCAAGGCAAAACGGTGCATTCATTTTAGCTGGATTCCAAGTGGTTGGAAGTTCTGATTTAGGAAAAGAGTGTAGTACCAGCACACCTATCCAGCTGGAGGATTAGAAATTGAAGGGGAAGGCTGTTGAAGAAGAAAAGAAATGCAAGAAACAACAGCCCTCATGCCCCATTAAGAATAACATTGAGTGCATAATCTGTGGTCTGCATAACCACATGGCTAAAGATTGTTACTACGATCCAGCAAGCACACATTATGCAACCAATGTTAAGAAAGAAGGAGTCAAGGATGGTTTCATATTTGGACCTTACCATATGGTCCAAGTAACAAGGAAAGAAAAGCTTGTTTCCAAAGCCAAGTTGCTTTCGGAAGAAACTCATTTTTCCAAAAGGAAAAAAGCTTTGGAAGACAAGCTAAAGAACAAACAAAGAAACAAAAATAATCCCTTGAAACCTTCCAAAAAGAAGACTGCTTCGGAAGAAAAGGTGGTGAAAACTTCTTTCGAGAAGTAAGAAGCCTCGGAAGCAAGTCATGTTGCTCAAGCCTCATCAGGCTCATCTACACTGATCAACCAGAGGATGGAATGGAAGATCAGAAAAGATGTTGCATCCCAAGCCTCTTTATCACAAACCATAATTGAACCCCCATGCATACACTTTGGTTCAATTATATCATCTACATTGGAAGAGCCCAAGACCAACAAGGCTTGGGTTTCCAATAGTAACTAATCTTTTCACCTTATGTGTAGAGACATCCACATGACAAGAATGGAAATATATGGATTGTGGACAGTGGATGCTCCAGGCACATGATAGGGAATAGATCTCTCCTATAACAATTTGAATATTTTGATGGAGGTCCTGTTCAGTTTGGAGGTGAAGCCGGATGATACATTTCTGGTAGAAGTAGTGTATCCAATGGTAAGTTAAAAGTTGACAAAGTAAACTTTGTCAAACAGTTTGAACACAATCTCTTAAGTGTTTCTCAATTCTATGATCAAAAGCACCAAATGCTTTTCACAGAACATGAGTGCATTATCCTCAAACCCGGGATGACAATTCCTCAGGAATTGGTGCTTCTTAGATCTCCCAGGAGAGGGGATATGTACAATTTGGATATAAACAATGCTTCCCCACTGGGTAAAGTATCATGCTCTCTTTCTAAAGCTAATGGTGATGAGTCAACTCTTTGGCATAAAAAAATGTGCCATGTTAATTTTAAAACCATGAATAAATTGGTTAAAAATAATTTGGTATACGGTGTGCCTAAAAAGGAGTTTTTCTGTAAAGATAATTGTGTTGCTTGTCTGAAAGAGAAGCAACACAAGGTCACTCACAAATCCAAAGAGGTTAACTCCATCACCACCCCATTACACTTATTGCACATGGAACTTTTTGGTCCCATAAGTATAATGAGCATTGGAAGGAAATCATATTGCCTTGTGATTGTTGATGATTTTACAAGATTTACGTGGGTTTTTTTTTTAAGAACTAAAGACGAAACTACTAAAATTTTAAAATCTATTATTCTTAAAATTGAAAATCAAAAGGATCACAAGGTAAAAATCATTAGAAGTGATCAAGGGACTGAGTTTAAGAATAAAGTTCTTGACTCATTCTATAACTCAAAAGGGATTGCCAGATAATACAGTGCTCCTAGAACTCCTCAACAAAATGGTGTTGCTGAGAGGAGGAACAGGACACTTATTGAGGCTGCAAGAACTATGTTAGCTGATTCAAAGCTGCCTCTAACTTTTTAGGCAGAGGCAGTCAGCACTGCATGTTATGTGCAGAACAGGGTTCTCATTGTTAAGCCCCATGGAAAGACCCTTTATGAGCTATGGAACAAGTGGCCACCGTTCATTGGCTTTCTTAGGTCCTTTGGCAGCAGCTGCACCATACTTAACACAAAAAGACAATTTAGCAAAATTAGCTGAAAAGTTGGATGATGCTGTCTTTGTTGGATATTCCTCGACCTCTAATGCTTATAGAGTGTATAACATTAAAAATCAACAACTTGAGGAATCATCCAACATTGTTGTCAATGAGCACACTCCTTGTGTTAAGGGAAATGGTCCTGATCGTATCTTCAATTTAGAATTGTTTCCAAACTATTGTAAACCATCTTATGAGAATGTTTCAGCTGGAACAGGAACTCAAAGTGACGCCTATGAAGATCAACTATTTGAGTTACCCAGACCTATTCTTAGTTCTCTGAGAAGAATTGAAGATCAAGCTCCTTCAATTGGAAGTCCTGAAAGCATGAATATCTCAAGAAATAATGGAGGGTCAACAAGTTGTCAGCCAACTGAGCCTAATAACTCAACTATTGACAACTCCAACATTCAACACCAAGCTGATGAAGACAGTGATCTAGAGGAACATTCAACTGTTGATGCTGCTTCACAGTAAAATACCATGATGTTGTCATACATTCATTAAATCAGTACTCACTGAATGAGTGTGAGACATCAGCTAGTCATGGTGTTCAAAATCCTAAGCAAAACTTCTCAAACCTGGATCTATCTATGCAACAAGATGTGATTCCTAGGCTCAGGATACATAACACTCATCCAGTTGAGAACATCACTGGGGATGTCTCAAAAGGTGTGAGAACAAGATGTCAAACCCACAATGGGAATTTTTTCATGTACTCATGCTTTCTCTCTCAAATGGAACCCAAGAAGGTGGAAGAGGCCCTCAAGGACAACAATTGGGTTGAATCAATGCAAAAGGAGTTGCTTTTGTGTAAGAGGCAAAAGGTATGGAACTTGTGTCCATTACCACCTGGCCAAGTCCCCATTGGCACTAAGTGGGTGTTCAGAAACAAAAGAGATGATAGAGGTTTGATCATCAAGAACAAAGCAATACTTGTTGTTCAAGGATACACACAGGAGGAAGCATAGATTACACTGGTGTCTTTGCACATGTTGCAAGACTTGAGGCTGTACGAATCTTCCTTGCTTTTGCAGCATCCAAGATATTTACAGTCTATCAACTTGATTTCAAATGTGTATTCTTGTATGGGGATATTGATAGAGAAGTCTATGTATGCTAGCCACCAAGATTTGAAGACTCACAGCACCCTAACTATGTGTGCAAACTGGATAAAGCTCTTTATGGGTTGCATCAGGCACCTAGGCTGTGGTATGAGACAATCTCTCAGTTTCTTCTGAAGAATGGCTAGACCAAAGGCACCGTAGAGAAGACATTATTCATAAAGAAGTCTAGGAAGGACATGTTGCTTGTTCAAGTCTATGCTGATGACATCATATTTCGATCCTCAAATGACCAAATGTGTAAAGACTTTGAAGGCATCATGAGAAAGAAGTTTGAGATGAGTTCCATGGGAAAGATGGATTTCTTCCTTGGAATTCAAGTGAAGCAGATGGAAGAAGGGTTCTTCATCAGTCAATCTAAGTATGTCAAGGACATCTTAGAGAGATTTGAGATGAAAGATTGTAAGCCAGCCAAGACACCTATACCCAGAAATCACAATCCTTGTCCTGATTTCGAGGGGGAGGATACTGATCAGCATCAGTACAAGGCAATTATTGGGTCTCTGATGTATCTCAATACAAGTAGACTTAATATCATGTTTGCAACTTGCATCTGTGCAAGATATCAGGCTGCTCCAAAGGTGTCTCACCTAATTGCTGCCAAGAGAATCCTTAGATACCTCAAAGGAGCTCCCAAACTAGGTCTCTGATATCCCAAGAATAGGGATTTTAATCTTTATGGTTACACGGAAATTGATTACGGTGGCTGTAACATCAACAAGAAATCAATATCAGGAGGATGTCAATTTCTTGGTGGAAGGATCATCTCCTGGAAATGCAAGAAGCAATCATATGTATCCACATCTATTGCTGAAGCTGAGTATATTATTGCTGCAAGCTGTTGTGCTCAACTGCTTTGGAATTAGAATCAGATGCTGGATTATGGTTTCAACTTCATGGAGACCCCTATCCACATAGACAACAAGAGTGCCATATCTATCATAGAAAATCCAGGCACGCACTCAAAGACAAAGCATATTGACATCAGGTACCATTTCATTTGAGATATTCATGAGAAAAATCTAATCAGACTTTTCAAAGTCAATTTAAATGAGCAATATGCAGATTTGTTCACCAAAGCTTTTGATGAATAAAGATTTAAATACTTAATCACAGCTATTGGGATGATTAACATTGACTAGTCTATCTCTTTTAAAAAATACTTTTAAAATGTGTCTTGTCTATGTTGTCTATATACAATCTAAGCCCTGTTACAAAAAGTTCTTCTTCAAAACTTTTCCAAGTATGAATTCTTCCGAAGAGAAATTTACCCTCGGAAGAGATCTTTATCTATCTTTCGAAGGCAAATTCCTCTGCATAAGTATTCTCTTTCGAAAAGTTTTTAGCCTCGGAAGAAAATTGATCATAGATCAAATCCAATTCCGAAGATTACTAACTTCGTTTCTTGGAAGCAAACTTGTCTTTGAGACATAGTTTGCCTTCAGAAGTAAAAGTGGGTTTGGAAGACAATACTGAGAAACACAAGTGTTTTCTCTCGGAAGAAATTTTACCTTCGAAAGAAAACTTTTACTGTGTAACGGTAATCTTTGGGCCCCACTCTATAAAAAGTAAGATTTTATTGATGATTGTTGGAATATTTTAAATGGTTTATCTTACCGCCCTTGTCAAATCGAAACCTAAACTGTCCTTTCACCTTATCGGTTTGGCTTTTTACCCCCCGTTTAAAAACTTCTGATTCTCTTTCTTTACGTTCTTTATCACTACAAAAGCCCTAAATTTCCATTGTCTTGTTCGCTTACTCTAAAATTCCTTCAATCAAACAGTACTCCCTTAACAATGGCCATGAATCCTCAACATAACTAGGTTGCCATCCTTGATTCTTCAAAGGATGCCAATTTTACCCCTATTGTCGAATTTCTGTCACAATCGACATACTTCACTGCCCACACAATTAACCCCACCATCTACTCAAACCATATGGCTGAATTCTGGGACAATGGTCGAAGCGAGACGATTAACGATGAAAGGGTCATCAGATCGAGGATCTGCGGGCAGGAGATCACAACAACTGAATCAACCATCAGGGAGCATTTGGAGCTTCATGATGAGGGTGCCCCTACTGTATTCCCCAAATCTGAGTTGGAGGATACCTACACTGAGATGGGATATGGTGGTGATGTGAGCTAGTCTACGGTCTATAAGTTTAACTTCTCCTACAATTGGAAGTTCTTGCTGCACATCGTCCTACACTGCCTATCCAACAAGTCCGGGGGATGGGATCAAATCCTATATGATTTGGGCTGCCTAGTCCATGGGTTGGTAAAGGGCTTGCCCTTCAACTACTCAAGATTTGTCCTAAACAACTTAAGAGGCAATCTCACCCTGGGATCCATTCTACATGTATCCCCGGTTCATTCAGCACATAATCAATTGTGAGCTAGACCAGGACAGACTACAATATGCAGATGTTCTACTGGTCCCTCACATGAGGCCTGGCATCTTCAAAACTCTAAAGAAGGTGTCCACCAACTACATTGGAAGATTCGCTGATCTTCTTCCAGGTATGCTTGAGCCAACGACTCCTGGTGACATCCCTGCAAGCCCAACAGGCGATGAACCGACACCAAACACCACCACTCCAAAGCCAATTACTTATTCCCACCCAATTAAGATCACCTACACAAGACGTTCTAAAAGAACCCCAGATCAATCTACTCTGATTGATCAGGTCCCTTTTGCTCAAACCAAAAAGGCTAGAGTGGAACTCAGGGCTCCCACTCAGCCAGAGGTCCAACCATCCTCCACCATTTACCTCAATGTCAGTGTTGAGTCTCCTCAGTCTTAACCTAACAAGCCCACAACCCAAGCCATTAGCCCTCAGGGTGAGCCTCAACACTTCCTTGAGCAGCAAAAAAGGGATAGCCACATCATTGGCTTAACTGTATTGCAGAGGAGCCATTAGGTGCTGACCAAGGTCCCGGGTCACTAGATATAACTTCTCTATCCTTTATTGGCCTATTAACCTGACCTGATTAGTACATTATGTTCCATCTAGGCCATGATGTTGATCTACCACACCACTCTCAAGATCAACTGAGCCCCAGGGAACCTCTGATGTCTAGCCCACATCAGCTAAACCTAACTGAGGTGAGTCCAATCGGTGTGGAGGCGACTCATGTAGGCTTAGCTGCCACTACTGAGAGTGTTTCACTAGCCTTTCAGGAAAGTGGTAACATCAGTGAGACTGAGTCTATGGCAACCTTGCCAACTAATGCCTCTGAAAGAGACATCAGTAAGCAAGGGTATCCAGGGTGCCAAGAAACCACTACTGGTGGTGATGATGAACATACTAGGTATGTTATCTCATCTTCCAATGATTCTTCAAAAGAAGATGAGGGTAGTCTAAAACTCACTATCAAAGACTTGCTTTCTAAAGTCTCAAACCTTGAATTGAAGGTTAAGGCTTTAGAGGACAAGTCTGCCACTCAGCAATTTGAGATTGAACATCTCAAGGCTCAACTAGCTGAAAAACAGATTGAGAAGTTTATTAGGCATGTACCAATTCAAGTTTCTTTAAGTTCTTCCTCCAGCTCATCTACTTCTCAAGATGATGATACCAAAAAGGGGGAGAATGTACAGAAACAAAGACATGTGGAACCCAGCCTTGCCATCACTATTTCGCTTGATGCCATCTCTTCTTTCTATCCTACATAGCAACATCCTACAACCATCTTTCCTCAACCACCACCTATTACCATTCAAGTGGCCCAAGGATGTTTATTGACCTTAACAGATTCTTAACCAAATTTCTAATAAGCTCCTCCCTTGAAAAACCCTCCCCTGATGTTGCCATAACCTATTTTGGAGCTGAAGAGCTACAAAGGTTGAGTGCACTACCTATCTCTGAGGAGGAAGTTGGTCAACCTAAGGTCTCTATTGAACCTAAGATTAACTTCGAAGCGGAAATACAAACTGATGGCCCAGCAACCAACTTAGAAGGGTCAGGTAGTGTAGTTCTAATTACTTCCAAAGCAGAAATCCAAGCTGCCGAAGTAATAATTGAACTATCTTCCTTGTCCGATGACCTGTACATCACAGAGGCCATTCTTGATTTGGCCTCTGAGGTCAATAGTGAGGACTTCCTTACAACTCCCATCTCCCAAGCACCACAAGTTCAAACCCCCTCTCCCCAACGTGAAACCTCTAAGCCCGAGTCTCTAAAGGCTGAATCTTTCTCTGATCCTAAAGGGAAGAGGAAGCTCACTGCTGAAGAGCTTCTAGAGGAAGAAAGGCTAGAGAAGTTGAAAAAGAAAGGAAGAATTGATACTTGGAAGTTGCTAGCTGCAAGCAGCAAAGCAGCAGTAGCCACCCAAGAGAGTATCAACAACCAGAGGAGAGTGGAGGTCATAGACAGGCTCATCAGCCTGGGAGTAGACAATGAAGATATCCTTCTACTCCCACTTGATGAGCTTGTAAAGCTGGAGAAAGCAACCTTACTGCAAAAAGAAAAGGAGGAAGTAGCAATGTTGGCCATAGAGGAGGAAGAGAGGAGAAATAAGGAAGAGGCAATGGAGAAGGAGAGGATGGAGAGAATAGCCTTTCTATGTACTAGAGGCTATTCTCAGAAGGAGCTAGCACCTCATGATTATGATACGATCTTGTTCCTTTTTTACAAAGATCAAGATCAAATCAACAAAGAAAGGAAGAAGGCTGCCAGGGAGAAGCTGAAGGAGGGAAGAAGATGGAGGAAGAGGCAAAGCTTGCAGCTGCCAAGAGTGAAGTTGATAAGGACTGGATGAAAATCTACCTTAAAGCCCATGGATTCACTGGTAGGCAGGTGGGTCCTATGTCCCTAAAGACCCTGCAGCGACATGTCAGCGACATCAAGGCTAACATTCGCTTAGGAAGAAGGCAGGAGGTACTCCAAAGGCAAAGTGTTCAGAGGATGGCACCCAAACCAACTCCCAAACCCAAACCAGCACCCAAACCACAACCTTTGCCTACACCTTTTCCCCTACCCATTAAAACTAAGCCAACCATTGAACCTTACACCCCTGAACCCACACCATCAGCCATACCTACACCTTCACCCACTGCCTCTCAACAACCTCCCCCATCACCTATACTTAAACCCAAAACACAACCCTGAACCCAATCACTACCCAAACCATCTTCTGAATCGTCTAAACCCCTGACCATAGAAGAGTTCAAGGAGATCAAAAGGAAGCTCATTAACTGCACAACCCTGAGTGACATCTCTTGTGAGGAAGAGTCCATAAAGCTAAAATACATTGATGGCTCTTCCTATTCCCTTACAAGAGATGCATTCCTTGATCTACCAAGGGGAACATTAGACCAAGCTCTCCAACTTCTTGCAACCAACTCAGACGTACTTAATGAAGAAGAGAAGAAGTTGAGAAGGAGACTGGTGACTCTACTGGACACAAGAAAAGAGGACAAGCTGCCAACCAATCCCCTCAATCCTAGAAGCCAAATTGTCCAGTGGAGGTTCGATGAAGCTACACACAGATTTGTTGTGGAAAGGGAGAATAGTCAAGTGAACAGACTTGATACATCTGCTCTGCTACACTTTTGCAGGTTTGACATTGCTGATTTAGCAGAGAGACTATTCTCCAATCCCTCCAACTCTCATATAGCGGAATCATCTGAGCAGTCTTCATGTTGAAGAGCTTACAAAGAAAGCCAAGACTCAAGAAGAGTTGAAAAAGAGAGCAAAGGAAGAAGAAGAAGGTGCAATCAGAAAAGGAAGAACATTCCTGCAGATGGTTGAAGGTCCAACTTCAGATCCTATAGTTAGATGGAAATATGACTATAATTCTCATCAACTAACTCTTTTCAAAGGGACGCAGCAAAGGGTACCCATCATCTAGAGCAACAGATTGGATCTATTCTCTACGGATGATTTGTACAAGCTCCTCACCACTGCATCAGGGAAGAACAAAGAGACAGACAAATATCTGCTCTTTATGGTGTTAAAGACATTGGGAAATAGATTGAAGTGAAGTTTTGGTAGCATCAACCTAGGGGGAGTTTGTTGGATCATATGAGGCTGGTGCAACCAAAACAAGACTTAGAAGATTTTGATGTACAATTGAAGTGGTCTTTCAAAGACAAAGCTGCTCTTCCGAAGACAAGTTAAAGATCTTATGAAGCTCAAGGTTGAAGAACTTCCGAAGTGAGAACTCAGTCTTCCGAGACTAAGTAGTTCTCCTTCCGAAGTATACAAGTTAGAAGATCCTAAAGACAAAGTCTTCCGAAGAATAAAGTCCTGAAGACTTGCAAAAGACTCGGAAGAAGTTGATTCTTCTGAAGTATAAATGGCCTCGGAAGAACTTATTCTTCCAAAGCCATTTAGCTTCGGAAGAACCAACTATGAACCAGTGGACATAAGTATGGTCTGTGTGACATCCGCTGCAACCTCTGATATACTGCATGGCGCTTTCCCACACCCATGTAGTTGACCATACTTTGATCCACTGTTTACCCATTATCAGTTAGTAGAGTTCCCACTTTTAGTTGGTGACAAAAGGTAAGTCATGCACCTATCATGAATACCTAATATAGGATAGTATTGTATGTTAGATACTTTACTTCTAGCAATGTAGTATTTGTTTAGTTATAGATTCTAGCTGGTTATCCAAGTATAACCGGCTGTAGATAGTAGTATCTATGGTTTCTTATTGTAACTTTGTAACCATGCTTGTAAGAGTCTTGTAATACTGAGTTGAGAAGTGATATATACAAGTATCTTGAAAAACTATTCTTTTGTCCATTTGTTTTCATTAACTTATTATATTACTTGTAAACTTAGTTAGAGATTCTGCTTCATCAAACCGAGTGAGATTAAGTGAGCTTGTGAGATAAACTTGTGTTGTGAAACCAACACCGATTCTGCATTGTTGCTAACACATCTGAATATTGCCCGTGTAGTAATTGGGATTACTTGCCATCATTGCATATAGTGTGACATCCAGTAATTTTCCATTACCAAAACTCTGTTAGTTCCGCTAAGATTTGCATACACATGTAGTAAGCTCACACTAGTTGTTGTTGAATATTGGTGACTTAGCAAATAAATAATATTGCTTATGTTATATTAACGATTAATAATTTTGATTATTATCATATGATTACGTGAATTCAAGATGTTGAGTATTACTTTGTGAATTACCCTTTATAACGAGACTATGTGAATCATATAATGTTCATGAAAGGTGATTATTAGTTAACTTGCATGTAATTAGTTGGTTTATTAGAATTCTAACTTATGGAATGAAAAATGATTTAAAAACTTTAAAAAATGAAGTTTGCAATTTATAAATTAAACATGGGATCAAAAGGAAATTTTATTACCATATATATGTTTTAAAAAAAAACCCTAGAACCCCTACAACCCCTCCCCCCTTGCGGCCGATAACTCTCCCAAACATCCTTCCCTTGTGATTTTCATCTTCCACACACAAGAACACTTGATTTTGGATTGATTCGATTAATACTATGTGATAGCAAGCTTTATGGTTGATCAATAACGCGATTAAGGTGAGTTTTTCAACTCGATTTTATTGTGTTTTATCTAAGAAAAAACCCTTGTTCAATTGTGCATGAAAACATGAAATTGATGTTATTAGATGATGTTACTATGTTAGTTTGATAATACTGTTGATGGTTTATGTGAGTTATTCACAAAATTCATGGTTTTAACGTCTCGTTCATATGTTACTAAAAGTAGAAACTTTAATTCTCAAGAACTTAGGGTTTTGTGATTCCTTGATGTTCCTTGTGTTTTTATGATTGCTATGATATATTTTAAGTGTATGAATGATAAATTAATGATTTGTTTAATGAAAGTTAGGTTGTAGGATATTACTTTCCCGAAGTGGAAACTTTATTAACATGTTTGGTAGAATAATATTACTAGATCATATGGATGCTACTTGGGAATATTGGATGGTCTAGTGTTTGTGAGGTAATTGTATAATATGATAGAACTATGTTAGAAAATTAGGATTTTAAGTTTTAATAATAATGTTGATCAATATGGTATGTTTAAATTGTTTTGCTAGTATAAATCATGTTCGGGAATATGATGATCTAAGGCCCTTACTTAGTAGGATTGGTAGGGTTTAGGATGTGAAGTAGTAAGTTACTTCATATGGCATGTAGTGCGTGATTAAACTCAATGCGTGATTAGGTATTTGAGATTTTTTCTATTTGTAATGAACATGGTGATTAGCATGTGTTGTATGATAAGTTATGCTAGTACTATAATCTTGCTAGAACTTAAGGTTCATTGTGTGCTATATGTGAATGGTTTTGTGTTGTGATTATGAGTAATGGATTATTAAATTTGAGAAAACATGATTTCACTTAACATGTCACCAACGGGTCAACTGGGTCAAATGTGTCTATGTTTTCAAAATCACTTAAATCAATGAGTTTGATTGAATGCTTAGGGTTTGCTAAACTATTATGGTTTGCACATACTTATGTACTCACGTATTCTAAGTAACCTTTGACGGGTTGTCTATTATTTCCTTGTTAGGATTCATTACTTCTACTTACGCTTCAGGTGAGTTTAATGTCGCACTTTTATATACTCCTTTTGGGGGAGAAAACATATCTATTACAAACACTTTAATTATTATAAGTTGTGTATAGCATGAACATAGTGTATTATACCATTGAAATCCCTTACACTTTCCAGGACCGGGTAAGGGTACTTAACACTTAGTTTCACACTGAGGAGAGATCTTAGATCACATAACAATTCAAATAGGGAACTAGTAACTTAAAACAAATGATACTAAGAACATAAGTAAATTAAAGAGACAAAACTAAGAAAACACAAGATTGGTTTTCAAGGATGTTGTATATTGATCTCAAGTTCTTTTACAAGTGTTACAAAGCATAAAGAAATTACAAGGACCTGAGACACTTTTATACTACAACCTAAAACCATCACTTACATGTAAAGATAGTTGGGATTTGACTAATCTAGACAACAAGATTAATCTAAAGTCAAAAGGAAAATTGCCTTTTGACTAGTGACTATGACATGCCATAGCTCACTGACTTTTCCTAATACAAAAAGTCTACAGGAACAAGTAAGGTAAGTTACAGACAAAGACCATTCCTACTTTTTGATAAAGCATGAAAGTTTCACCAACTTGTGTAAAGTAGGTGAACCACCAGAGCAGGAAGCGGAAAATGTGTCAGCTTTATCAAAAGTTGATTCAGAGAAAGCATATTTTCTCTGTCCTCTGAAGAAATCAGTCTTCACGGCTTCGGAAGACTTTGTCTCTGAAGCTTCGGAAGATTTCATCTTTGGCTTCGGAAGATGCTGGTCTTTGGCTTCGAAAGATTTCACACTTAGAATATTTTTCTGTTTGAGTGTGAAACTTCTGAAGTAACTCCTTCTGAACTGTTAGCTTTGGAAGATCTTACACTTAGACACATTTGAGAGTGTAAGACTTCCAAAGCTAGTTCATCTTTGTTCCTTAGTGCATGCATGGAAGACTTGGTTGTTCTGGCTTGTTGGTTGCATCAGCCTCATAATCTTTAGATGATCTTACAAACTCCCCCTAGGCTGATGCTACCAAAACAGTGAAGTTCTTCAGATTTTGATAGTCCATATTAGGATCCTCCGCATACCTTTCTTCATCATTAGGTCTGGATCCTTCAGACTAACATAGAACCTTCTCATGTCAAAGACATTATACAGAGGAAGATTAAGCATGTCTTCTGAGGAATAGACATGCATGCCATCCTGATCTTTTATGACATACCATCTGTCTTGATCTTCATCATAAGACCATGACATAATTTGTCTTCCAACAGCAAGAGGCTCTACTATGATTGGAGTTTGTTGAGAGACCTCTTCATGCACTCCCTCAGGATGCTCTGACTCATCCTGAGGTTGGGAGGTGGATGCCTTTCTTCTTTTTCTCTTTGAGGTTGATCTTCTGGCCATCCTTTTTCTTCTCCCTGATGATTTTAACTGAGGGGACTGGTCTTGAGTACTAGGTTGTTTAGTTGAGTCCCCCTTAGTTGGGATCTCCTCTCTCATAGGTTCAGAAGGAGAGAGAGGAGGACCCTGTTATGGATTAAAAGATGAAGTTGGCTGAGATGCAGCTCCAGGTTCAGGTTGTATTGTCTCAGTGGGTTCACCCTTCACCTCAACTTCAGGTTGAGGTAGACTTGGTGGAGAATGCAAGTCCACCAGCTCTCCCTTCTTTATCTTCTGCTTGATTACCCTGATATGCTCATCCATTGTGGATAGAGACATAGGGCCAAGCCTCCTTCTGGAGAATCCATACAGCTTCAAGAAGCTCATCATCCTTTGTCTGTCAGCAGACTTCTTTTGGCTTTGTGGATGATGGTCCTTGACTTTGCAGCTTCTTCCCTTAATCTTTTTTTTCAGCTTGTTTTTCTCTTTTAGCTTTTTCTTCCATCTGCTTATTGTATTCAAATAATATGTACTCAGATGGTAAGGGAAGAAGTGCATCTGCCTGATAGAGACCTATGGCACTCAGGTAACTGATCATCTTTAGTCTTTCTTCTTCAGTTGCTACCTGAGGTTGTTCAATGGCCACAGTCTCTGGTTCAGGACTTTCTTGAAGTGGGGAGAGGACAGGAATGTTCTTGTAGAGTCTTTTCAGCCTCATTTCTTCCTTGTGCTTGAGGAGCCATGCTGCATCCTCAGCTTCCTTCCCCTTCTTTGACAACTCTGTGTCAGCCAGTTCATTCAACTCATCTAAGGGGAGAGAGATGAGTTCATCAACATTATAGTTTTTGGTTCCCAGGTAGTTTAGCCTGGCTGCCCATAACTCATCTTCCTGAGTGTTTAGCCTGGGAGCAGCCCTGATTGCAGCTTCCATAAACCTTGGGGAACCACTTGAACTCTCTCCCCTCAGCTTCCTCTTCATCTCTCTCTTCTCCTCAATCTCCTCAGGAGTTAGTTTCCTTTTGCCTTTGTCAACCACAGGCTTTGGTGACTCAGGCTGGAGAGAGCTTTGGCCTTCATTGCTTGGTTCAGCTGTCAAGCTCTGGCCAGAGAGAGGTTGTGAAACACCATCACCAGCTGGTGTTTGATTGAGGATAATGGGTGCAGAGGGAGATCCTGTCTCAAGGTTCATAGGTTCAACCTTTGGGCCTTCAGTCAAGATTTTCCATTCGAAGCTAATCCTTGGGTCTACTTCAACATCCAGTTGACCAAAGATCTCACCTGTTAGCCTCTGTCTATATAATTTTGATCTCAATTTAAACTCCTCTAGCACCCTGTCTTGGATTCTTTCTGCCAATCTTGCTGCTTGTCTGTTATTGCTTGGGTTGACAAGTGGTAGATCTACCAAGTTGATGCTCTCATAGAAACTCAGGTGTGAAATGTTGAGAACTTCTAGTTGACCCTGAGCTCTAGAGATCATAAGAGCTCTCCTATTACTGTCATACCCCCAACCCTAGATTGGGTTCTCAGAAGGGGTAGACATTGCTCTTGGTATTCCCTCCTCAAACTGTTATTGAATGAGCAAATATAGATCACTGTCTAGAGGAGGTTGCTGAGTATGAACATCTGCAAGAGAGGATGGTGATTCCTCTATGTCCATACTCTGGGAAGAACTCCCAGGTTCTGTGATTTTCAGAATTTTCTCCCCCTTTTTGGTAGCATCACCCTCTTTCATAGGTGAGCTGGGAGATTGATCCATGACATCCACAGGTTCTTGTGGACCTAGATGAGTTGTCCTCATGGGTCTCTCAGCCAACTTGCCCTTAAGATCGGTGATCTCAAGTTACTGGTCATTGACCCTCTTCTGTAAGATAGTCACCTGAGATTCCAGGTGAGCTATCTTTAAAACAAAATAGGTACAAAGATGTGATAGTTTGTGCACCTTTTGTTGCAGACTCCCCTCATCTTCAGATGAAGAATCATTGGGGGATGAGAGAATTGGACCTAAGTCTTCTTCCTCACCACCAGCATGGGTTTCTTGGCTGCTGGATTTCCCCTGCCCAATGACAACTTCCAGAGAAGTGTCAAGAGGCTGGGTTGCCATGGTTGAGGTCTTAGTTATGTAATCACTTTCTAAAGTGAGAGCCTCTTCCATATGGATCTCCCTAATAGATTCAGAAGGATCCACCTCAGTAGAGGGTTGCTGATGTGGGCTAGAGATAGGGGAGACAGGGGTACTCATCTCTCCTTGAGTGTGGGAAGAGAGGAGAGACTCATGGTACTCATTGAAGCCCAAATCTTCATCAGAATAGAAGTCAAGGCTGGGAATGGGGCGGTTTAGATCAAGAGGTTGGGGATGGTAGCTTTCCCCAGAAGGTTGATCACTAGAGTATTGAGACTCAGAGTGATGGCTTAAGGATGTTTGTGGAGTTGTGAGCTCATCAGGCTGAGCATGAGGAACTTTAGCACTGATTGGTTGAAAGATGGGAGTGGTCTGTTCCTCAGGGGAAGTGGGAGCTCGAGATTCCACTTCCTCCCGTATGGGTACTGATATGGGGGCCAGCACATGCTCAGTAGCAAGTGCAGGGGCGTTGGGATTTTCTTTTGTAGGTGATGGGGATGATAGGCTGTGTTTGAGGTGGGTGAGAGGTAGAGGGTGTTGTCACTAGCTGGTGCTGCTAGGATGTCACACTGAGCAATGAGCTCAAACATTTTTAGGACAAGGGCTGTTTCTACCCCAGAGAAGCTGATAGTTGGCTTCTTCAAGATTTTGAAGATGCCGGGCCTCATTTGTACTATTTTAAAAATATTACCTATTCCCCTCTACTATGGTCCCAACTCACAGTTGAGAATGTGTTGAACATACCTAGAGAATATGTAATACTCTAAGGAGTCCAAGTTTGCAAGTAAATTAGTATATACAAATTGAGAGTACCTGAACTTGACCCCTTGTACCATCCCATGGACTATAAAGGAGAGGTCTTCTGGAACTTGATCCCATCCTCCATGCTTGTTAGAAAGGCTGTGAATGATGACATGGAAGAGGTATTTCCATGGTGATGAGACCTTCCCCTTCCTAAAGGTTTTGACTGAGAAATCACCTTCATAGCCCATCTGCTGAAAGGAGTGGTTGATAGCAGATTTGGGAAAGGATAGCTCACCTGCTTCATCATCCAGCTACAAATGGGTGTTTATGATGGCCGGAGTGATAAAAACTGTCCTCCCCTGCACTGTAGCAGACAGTGCCTTCTCTCCGTCCATGGTGACCTCTTGACAGGTCCTCAAGAACTCAAGCAACTGATCCTCATAGAGAGGAGGATCAATTATAAGGGAGATGAAGTAGTAAGATGAAGAAAGGTACCTACACACATCTGAGAAACTTGGATCCTTCTCAGAGTGTAACAGGGCAACCTGATTGTGTTGCCTGTGTAAGTGCATGGAAAAATTAGGGTCGTTGCGACGATCAATGTTGGCCATTTGAGGAAACTTTACAGTGAAGAAACGAAGAAGAAGATGAAATTTGGGGGTAAATTTAGGGTAAGGATCAGTGAGAGTAGATAGACGAAATAGAACCGTTTGGAAGATATATGTTATGGATTTGAGACAAAGTTATGACAAAAAGATAAACTTTGAAATCCGCAAGTGGGTCCTACTTCTGAAAAAGGTGCCCAAAAAGTTAGTTTTCTTGAAAGTTATAAAACTTTCGAAGACAATTTTGGCTTCTGAAGCTTTATAGCAAATCTTCCAAAGGCAATTTGTGCTTCGGAAGATATTTCAAAGAATTTTAAAAATTTGGCTTCGGAAGAAGTGAACAAGTCTTCCGAGACTTAGTTGCTTTCGGAAGATATTTGTTCTTTGAATGCATTTAAGTGCTTATATACAAGTTTAAGCTTCAAAAGATACTCCAATAATATCTTTTGAAGGCAAATCTTAGATAAGCTGTTAAATGATTTAAAGACATAAATTTCTTCTGAAGGCAATTTGAGTTCTTTCGAAGGTAAATTTTCACAAGTCTAAGGAATATCAGTTAAAAGTTAGTTTTCTTCCAAAGAGAACTGGGCTTATGAGGTGATCTAATAGACAACTTAGGACACACAATTTCAGGAAATAAAGTTGATTAAGTTATTAAAGAAAATCTATTCAAATTTAATCATCCCAATAGCTAATACAAGATATTTAAATCTCTGTTCATCAAATGCCTTTGTGAACAAATCACATATTGTTCATTTGTGTTAACTTTGATTATTTTGATCAATCCCTTTTCAAAATTATCCCTAATCAGATGATACCTGATGTTGATGTGTTTGGTCCTTGAGTGCTGCATAGGATTCTCTGTAATAAAGATGGCACTGTTGTTGTCTATGTGGATGGGAGTCTCCTTGAAGTTGAACCCATAGTCTAGCATCTGATTCTGAATTCAAAGCACTTGAGCATGGCAGCTTGTAGTAGCAATGTATTTAGCTTCAGCAGTTGATGCAGACACACAAGATTGCTTCTTGGATTACCAAGAGACTATCCTTCCACCAAGGAATTGACATCCCCCAGATGTACACTTTGTAGTCATGTTGTAGCCACCATAATCACTATCTGTATAAGTAAACAGATTAAAGTCTGAATTCTTTGGATACCAAAGGCCTAGATTTGGAGCACCTTTGAGGTATCTGAGAATCCTTTTGATAGTGATTAGGTGTGACATCTTGGGGTTGGATTGATATCTTGCACATATACATGTGGCAAACATAATATCAGGCCTGCTAGCAGTAAGGTACATAAGTGACCCAATCATAGCCCTATAGAGATGTTCATCAACACACTCCCCCTCAAGATCAAAACCAAGGGAGTGTTTTTTGGCTATGGGTGTATTTGCAACCTTACAGTCAGTCATCTTGAATCTTGTAAGTATGTCTTGTACATACTTTGACTGACTAATAAAGATGCCATCTTCAACCTGCTTCACTTGAATTCCTAGAAAGAAACTGAGTTCCCCCATGGCACTCATTTCAAATCTATTCTTCATCAGCATCTCAAAGTCTTTGCAGAGCTTTGGATTAGTTGAACCAAAGATGATGTCATCTATATATATTTGAACTAGCAGTGTGTCATTCCCTGTTTCTTTAATGAAGAGAGTCCCATCAATAGTACCTCTTTTGTATCCATGTTGACAGAGGTATGTTGATAGTGTCTCATACCACTTTCTTGGAGCTTGATGCAATCCATATAGAGCTTTATCAAGCTTGCAGACATAATCTGGATGATCTGGGTCTACAAAGCCAGGTGGTTGTTTGATATAAACTTCTTCATCAATCACCCCATAGAAAAAAGCACATTTCACATCAAGCTGGTAGACCTTGAAATCCTTAGATGCAGCATAAGCCAGGAATATTCTTACAGCTTCAAGTCTTGCAACTGGAGCAAAGACATTAGTGTAATCAATCCCTTCTTCTTAAGTGTATCCTTGGATAACCAGTCTAGCCTTGTTCTTGATGATAATCCCTCTATCATCCTTCTTGTTCCTGAATACCCATTTGGTACCTATGACAGTCTTCCCTTGAGGAAGAGGTCATAAGTTCCACACCTTCTGTCTTCTGATTTGAAGCAGCTCATCTTGCATAGCTTCAATCTAGCTTCCATCCTTCAAAGCCTCATTAACTTTCTTCAGCTCTATCTAGGATAAGAAACAAGAATGTAGACAAACATGGCTGTCATGAGTTTGTCCTCTTGTTCTTACCCCTGAGTCAACATTTCCAATGATGTTTGTGGTGGGATGTGACTTGTGAATCCGTAGTTGAGGGATCACAGCAAGTTAGTTGGATAGATCTAAATTAGAAAAATTCTAATCTGGCAATGAGGTGTTTCCCACCACATCAGCACACTTATCAAGAGAAAATTGATCCAATGAGTGTGTGACATCATTCATGTTGTCTTTAATGGAGTGGCTATCAGCATCAAGAAATTCTTGATCACTGTCAACTCCTCCAGTTCCTCTTACATTAGAAGTTTTTTCTCCTGAATTCTGAGCCTCTGAGCTGGAATTTGAAGGCAATTCAGTTGAATCAGTATTTTTCATGCTTGTGCTGATAGGAGCCTCAATTACAGGGTTAGTCACTAATGGAGCTGAAGTAGTCTTCTTGGTTGGTCTTCTCAGCTCAAATCTTAGATCAGGATCTTCTGTTGATCTGTTATCTATAGATCCTGAAACATTTTCACAAGACTTGTTAAAACAGTTGGAAACTAAATTAAGATCAAACAGCCAATCCGGACCAGAACCTTTCACACAGGGTGTGCGTTCATTGAAAGTCACATTGGCTGACTCCTTAATGATTCTAGTTCTGAGATTGTATACTCTATAAGCCTTAGCTTGAGAAGAGTATCCAACAAAGTGTCCATCATCTGATTTCTCAGTAAACTTGGCTATTTGATCTTTGGTATTCAAGATGGTGCAAGGACATCCAAATGTTCTGAGAAAACCAATGAATAGTCTCCTTTTATGCCACAGTTCATAGGGAGTCTTACCATGTGTCTTAACCACTAAAACTTTGTTCTGCACATAGTAGGCTATGTTGACAGCCTCTGTCCAGAAGGTGATAGGTAGTTTAGAGTCAGACAACATGGTTCTAACAGCTTCAATAAGTGTCACGTTTCTCCTCTCAGCAATACCATTTTACTGAGGAGTCTTGGGAGCACTATATTGTCTTGAAATACCTTTTTCATCACAAAATGTATCAAGGATTTGGTTTTTAAATTCAGTTCCTTGATCACATCTTATGGTCTTGACCTTATGATCAGATTGATTCTCAATTTTTAGAATGAAGTTCTTTAAGATTTCAGGGGTTTCATCCTTAGTTCTAAGGAAAAACACCCAAGTGAATCTTGTGAAATCATCTGTGATCACTAAACAGTAAGAGGTCCTTTCTAGACTTATTACATTGTTAGGCCAAACAGATCCATATGTAACAAGTGTAGGGGAGTAGTGATAGAGTTTATTTCCTTTAGCTTGTGAGACACTTTATGTTGCTTCCCTTTCAGGCATGCAACACAGTGGTCATCACTTGTAAACTCTTTCTTTGGCATTCCAATTACCAAATCATTCTTAATCAATTTCTTCATGTTTTTAAAGTTTACATGGCACATTCTTTTATGCCAAAGGAAAGACTCATCACTATTTGCTTTAGACAGAAAGCAAGAAACTTCTCCAGAGGGAGATGTTTCCTGCAGATCCATCTTGTACATGTTCCCTCTCCTGGGGGCTCTGAGCAGAATATGCTCTTGAAGAATGTCAACCCCGAGCTTGAGAACAATGCACTCATGCTCAATAAAGAGCATGTGATGTTTTTGGTCACAAAATTAGGACACACTCAAAAGATTGTATCCAAGCTCCCTGACAAAGTTTACCTTCTCAATGCTGAGCTTACCATTTGTAACATTTCCCCTGCCAGTAATGTAACCTCCTGCATCTCCAACAAAAGCAACTGGTCCTCCATCAAATCTTTCAAAGTTTTGAAGTAAGGACTCATTGCCTGTCATGTGCCTGGAGCAGCCACTATTAATGATCCGCACATTTCTATTTGCCTTTGGCTGTCCCTGCACAAAAAGAGATGATTTAGTTACATTTGGAAACCCAAGCCTCATTGGTCTTGGGCTTGTTAAAATGAGTTGAAGGCAATGAAAAAGTAAGTGATCCTATGTTCAGGCTCTGAGGATCATTTGCTGTTGCTAATGAAGAATCTTCAGTCACATGGTCTTCCTTCATCTTCCACACCACCTTTGGGAAATTTGGCTTGACCTTCAAAGCTTCGGAAGCTTTTGCAGCTTTGAAAGATTTGGAGACTGGACCTTCAGAAGATCTTGCTTTCACTGCAGCAAGCTTCAGTACTTCGAAAGCATTCCTTTCTTCCAAGACCAAATTTTCTTCCGAAGGCAATTTTTTGTTTGCCTTCTTATTCATTTTGGAGCTTCCGAAGGAAACAGATTTTCCTTCCGAAGCTTTCTTTTCCTTCTTCTTCCCAGAAGCCATCTCTTTGACCATGTGGATAGTACTTTTAGGATTATAGATGCAATCCTTAGCCAGATGAGAAGTACTACCACACATGATGCAGTCCATTTGCTTCCTTCTGGGAGTCTTCTTCTGAGAGCAAGACTGAACTTGAACACTTTCTTTCTCCAGCTTCTTCTTCACAGATGATGCAGAAATTTTCTTAGGGAGAGAATTGCTCTTGGAGGAGGATGGTTCAGACTGTGTAGCAGTGGTACATAACAATTCAGCCTTCTCTTTGCTAGAATTAGTAGGAACTGTAATAAAACTCCTGGTACTAGATTTTGTAGTTGATTCCTCAGCTTTACCACTTCAAACCCTGCAAACATGAACACTTTTTTTTGCTTGGAGTCAAAAGTGGCCTTGATCTCTTGAGCCTTCTTTGATCTTCTCTTTGCTCTTCTGATCAAGTTCTTCCTCTTTGTCTTTGTCATACCAGCCTTCTTACTCCCTCAGGAGCATGGTGACCCTTTTTGGATTGACTCTCTTCACTCATTTCAAAGTCATTCCTCACCATCTCCTCTTCATCCTCTTCATCACTGGGGTCTATAGAGGGCAGCTCATCTTGACTAGTTCCAGACCTTGGAGATCTTACTGATAGTAGGATGTGTGGAGGAGCTATCTCACAAGATCCCAGCCCCTGCTTATTCTGATAATAAACTTTTGCATGCAGAGATGAGGATATTATGTTCTTGAAGGTCTCTTCTTCAAGAACACATTTTTCTGCCCTGGCTTTGCTGATCACAAGCTCAGCCTGGCATTCTGTCAACTTAGTAACAAGATCTTTTATTTGAGTCTTATTGTTTGTTTGCTCATGTTTAAGAGTTGAAATTGTTTTCTCTAGATCTTTTATTTTAAGCTTATAATCATTTTCAGCTCTTTTAAAATCAGCTTTTAAAATGTTTAAAGACTCAATATCAGATCTTATTTCTAAGTTGTAGGACCTGTATCTGTTTACTTTAGCAATACATTTAGGAGAGCAAAGATGTTCTAATACCTTGGCTTCATCATGGTCAGCCATGAGTGCTTGATTTAGAGAAGCATCTTCAGCTTGGAAGCTCCAGTCAAAGCCTGCTTCTTTAACAGCAACTGCAGCTTGCTGTCTTGGCTTCTCATTCTGGTGCCCTCCTTCAGTGTAGTTTGTCCTGGATGATGCTTGGCCACCATTTGACTTAGGTGCCTTGCATTCTCTTGCAAAGTGTCCCATCTGGTTACAGTTGTAACACTTTACTTTGCTTTTGTCCAGCCCAAACTTGCCACTGGCTGAATTGCTAGGAAACCTTCTCCCAGACCTCTTGTAGAACTTTTGGGCTCTGTGAGTGAGAAGAGCCATCTGCTAGACTATCTCCATATATTCCAGATCATCTGGATGGATACAGTTCAGTCTTCAAGAGTGAAGAGAAAGTTGCCTGAACTTTCATCAGTGGAGACAAAGGCTTGAGAGGAACTTGTCTCTTGGAAGGGACTTCCTTGGATGTAGCTCTCTCTGGGTGTCTCTGGGAAGGTAATGAAAGGACCCTTTTATGAAGTTTCAGGGTAGCAAATAAGATGATGTTGTGGTTCTCTGCTATCCCTTTCACCCACATGAAGGGCTGAACTCTGGTGAGTATTGGAGTTACCAGATGAATTTTGCATGTTCATCTCCATCTGCTATCCACTGAGTATCCCATAAAACTCAGTGAAAGTAAGGGTCTTGAGGTTTTCAATCCTCTTAATGATCATACAGTAGTGTGTCCATTGTCTGGGAAGAGAGGACATGAACTTCCTAATAATATCCCTGTTCTTAATAGTTACTCCAACATCAGCCAGAGTATCCATAATCTCAACATACCTAAAGTATTGTTGAGTCATGGTTTCACCTGTCTTGAAGGTGAAGTTTTCAAACTACTGCTTCAGGAGGTCCTTCTTGTTTTCCTTGGCTTCATTGGACCCCTCATACATCAGTTTCAGTGCATCCCATAGCTGTTTAGCGGTCTTGCACTTCTTGAAACCTCTGTAGATGGAGTTTGGAAGAGCAGTTTGAAGGGCTGTCATGGCTTTCTGATCAATATCAATCCTTTTCCAGTCTTCATCAGAAAAGTCAGTCCTCTCCTTTGGTATCATGCCACCACCACCAGCAGCTGAAGAGGTGCATGGTACATGAGGTCTATTGACAACAGACTCCCACATCCTGGAATCTTGAGACTTGATGAAGCCTTCCATTCTTTGGCACCAAGTGTCAAAATCCTCAGTAGTGATTAGTGGGGAATTTTTCATAGTTCCAATTTCCATATCAGCCTTAGAGATAGCTGTCATTTGAAGAGTTAAGTGATGTGTGAAGCTAAGAGGATTAAAGATGGTGAGATCTTACAATCAAGAGCCTGGAATGCTCTGATACCAAATGCAGGACCGGGTAAGGGTACTTAACACTTAGTTTCACACTGAGGAGAGATCTTAGATCACTTAATAATTCAAATAGGGAACTGGTAACTAAAAATAGATGATACTAAGAACACAAGTAAATTAAAGAGACAGAACTACGAACAACACAAGATTGGTTTTCAAGGATGTTTGTTGGTCCTGATGATCGATTCAACAGTGCACTTGATGTATAACAAAGAATTCCCACTAATTTAACACAATAAACTCAATAACACAATGAACTATTTTGAATCTAAACAATAATAATCAACCAAAAGGCTCAATGATAATGATAATAAGCTTCCAGTCACACACGCACAATTGCAACAATGATATTTTGTATTAGGGTTTTTGCCAAAAGTCTTTTACAAAGATAGAAAAATTACAATATAAAAGCAACCCTAGATTCGCTGGCAATTTCGCTGACTAGCGAAACTGCCTGACTATCTACTAGATTCACCCGGCAGCGAACTACAGTTTCGCCTGGTGATCAGAAATAGCTTACTCCGGGCGAAACTATAGTTTCGCCCGTAGTTTCGCTGGAACACAAAAGTACATCAAAAATACAAAATACAAGAGAAAACTAACATTTATCCTATTACATAACAAAATAAACCTATCAACTATAGTGAGTCCAACCTATATAGATTATCAGTTCTCCCCCTAGGTTGGACCTCACTCTCGGTCTTCTGGCTCCTCTCTTGCTTCCTCTTCAGCTTTATCAGATGTTTCTTGATCTGCTCCTGCTGTACTCTCCTCTTTGGCCCTTGCACTTGCTCTTGCGAACTGTCTTGTAAGATCCTGCATGTCCAACTTTAGCTCGTCAGCTTTAGATACTTTCTCAGTTAGTCCCTGACCTCTGCCCTGACTCCATGAGCTTTATTCACCATGTTCATAAACAAACTAGCTTCTTTCCTTGTTTCAGCTCCAGCTCCCGCTTTGATGTGATTCTCACATAGAATCACTAAGTCCTCATCACAAAAAGAAAACACCTCCATTGGATCAAAAAGTTTAATCTCAGCTCCACCTTGCACTCTAATTACTGCTTCCCTAGTATTGTTGTCATAGAACCATTTCTCAAACTTTTGTAGTCTAGGGGGAAGTGGATTGGGCACTCTTATCCTGTTCACAGTTTTAGCTGGCTTTAGTTTCAAAACAATCTTTCCATTGCCAGTTTCTCAATCCAAGTCTTTCTTCGACCTTCTTCATTCAGTCCGCATAAACCCAAAAGCTTCAAAATTATCATTCATTCCTGCCTTGATTTCCTTCTCCAACATCATAGCACATTCACTTAAATGTGCATCCAAAAGTGGAATCTCAGATAATCTCCTCAAATCCCATCTAGGCAAGGTCTTGAACGCCTTCCTTTTATGCATATAAGAGATATCCCCACCCCTTCGTTTAATCATAAACATTTTCAATTCGGGGTTGTATTTCCAACTTACAATTTTTTTATCAGATATCTTCTTGCTTGGTTTGCTGATGTTTTGGAATAATGGTGTCAGCTGTTCTGGTTCTTTCTCTTTCTCGAACCAGTCTTCTTTACTCAATTCAAAACATCTCCTTCAACAGAACCCATTTGTGCCACATGTCATTGGACGCTCATCCACTTCATAATATTCGGGTTCTGAATCATAGTCAACCAACTGTTCCTCGTATTCTTCTTCTTCATCAATAAGGCTCTTCCCTGTATCCTTCTTATTTCCTTCAGTAGTATCTTCTCTAAGCACCTCATCCCCAGTCAAGTCTGTTTCTATGTCAAACCTCAAATCAACAAACTCAGCTTCAACAATCACAGGCTCCTCTCTCAAATTACTTCCTTCACCAACTCTCTTCTCAGCCTCTGTTTCAACAACCTTTGGACCTCCATCACCACTACCACTTGCATCACCTCCTACTGTACTTGCTTCTCCCCCTATCCCAGATGACTTTCCTACTTTCAGGAATAAATACTTAGATGTGTCAATCAGATCATCTAGCTCCTCTTGTGATAAGTGGTTTGGATGACTAACTTTGCCCTTGAGCTCATTAACTTTCTTTAGTAGTTTTTTAATCAATTCCTGCTGGTCAATCATCATTATTTTCATGCTTTCCATTTGCTCATCTTTCTCTTTTTCTCTCAATTCTTGATTGACCAGCTTAGTCTTTATCATGCTCAATTCATTTGCCAACGATGCATTCACATTTCTAATGATATCTTGGTCCAATTCAGATCGGGAATCCCTCCTTTCTTCAAACACTGGCTGCTTATGCTTCGTTCTCCTTTCAGTTTCATGAGCCGGTTCCCCTTGATCAGACCTCTTTTTGGACCTTCTCTCTCTTTGAGCCTGTAGCTCCTCTTCAACCTCATCAATCTCAGCTTCTAGATCATATTCCTTCTCCTTTGCATACTTCTTTCTCTTCTTTATTGCTTCAGGTTGTTTTTCACGGTTTTCTTCAGCATTCTTGTTTTCATTTTCAATCAGCCTTTTAATGTAGTTCCACCTCTCAGCTGGGTACATGTTTTCAGCAAATAAGTTATTTTCCCACTGAAGTCATGCCTAACTGCTGAGCAATCTGCAAATATTCTGGTATTCATCTGCATCAGCCTCTTAACCTCTCCATGTCTTGGCGAACTGGGTTTCTCATCATTAATGATCATCTGGATAAACGTTGGATATAACAGCCATTTGTCCTTCTTTAAAGCTATAACATTCTCAGTCATACAGTCAAAAATTAATCTGGCAATGTTGGCCTTTTGTCCTTTACAGAATACAATCATAGCATTAGCCCAGTGTGCATTCAATCTATCTGATCCTCCCTTTCTGTGATCCAAGCACATAATAAATACATGAGCAATGTATCTCCACTCCTTGGACAGAAAAGACTTTTTGATTTCCTTTTTGGATCCAAAAGAAGGTCCTTCATACCCAATACTTCTGTAAGCGTTAAGGACTTCAGCATCTGTCATGACAACCTCATCACCACAGTCTTCTTCTAACCTCAAAACCCTCGTAACAGTCTCAGCACTAACAACTATATCCTCCCCAAGGACTCTGGAAGTAATTCTGTGTGGAGTTGATCCCAGATCACATTCTGTATTTACCCAGAAGTCTCTTATTTGAATGTCATAGATTGTGGGTAAATGAGATATGGCATAGTGAATAGGAGACTTCTTCAACCACCTTAGACAGTCTTGGAATCCAACAGTCTTTGGATTGCTATCATCTAATAATGCCACAAGATTAGTCTTATCGTCGAACTTTAAGTTTGCCATATGAACTGTAAAATATAAACATAGGTAAGTTAGTTATAACATAAAGACAATAAAACAAGAAAAACAAAAAAAAATAGTTTCGCCGTCATGGCGAAACTATAGTTTTGCCATGCACAGCAAGACAGCATCGCTGTGGTTTAAAACTAAGTTCAACAGTTTCGCTGACAAGCAAAACTATAGTTTCGCTAAGCACAACATAATAGATAAGCTGTTGATTGAACCTAAGTTTCGACCAATCAAAAGTTAACATTCGCTATAACTCAGCCCTAGACCATGAGTTTAAGCGATTCTACACTTTCGCTGAGGACAAACTTATGATTCATACGACAGCGAAGTTGTAAGTTTGCTGAGCCCAACATGACAGATTATGTGCTAAGCGAATGTATAGTTTCATTGGAATTGATCGAGTGAAACTGTCAAATATGCTTGGACAGCATAACAAGATAGATTCGCTCGCAACAGTGAACTTTCGTTTAGTTTCGCTGGAAAGTTTGATAGATTCGCTGAATGAATCAGGCGAACTTTCGAACCAGCGAATCAATATAAAACCACTGATTAAGGATTAAAACCGCGATTAAACCATAGAAACAAAGTCGCAATGCCTACCAGATAGTTTTGAATCAAACAAACGCGACGGAAATCATGCAAATGAAATCAAGTAGTTTCGTTCACAGAGAAACTAAGGTTTAGATTTGCACAAAATTATGTGAAACGAGTTTCACACTGTGAAATATATAAGACCTAGTTTCGCTGGTAGCGAAACTATAGTTTCGCTCGGCATCACAAAAGAAATCATGTGTTCAGTGAACAACGATACTGCCGGGTGATTCTATAGATTAGGTTGGCGAAACTGCCAGCGAAACTGTAGTTTCGCTGAAACCTAAAACTTAAAAAAATTAAATAAAAAAATAAAATTTTGAATTTATAAAACCTTTATGAAAAACATCCTTCATCCCACAACATCAGCACAAAATAAAAATAAAAAAAAATAAGAAAGAAAAGTAAAAGGATATAGAAACTTCTTTTTCAAGACATTGGTCCAGAGAGTCAAAGATTTGCGGGATTGCTAATATGTTTGTCCTTTTAAACCCATGCCTTCCTCTTTTCAACAAGTAATCTGCAGCTATTTTATCATGTTTTGGATTCATTTGATAAACTCAGATGACTTGGTTCCAAAGATATTCAGCAAAGTACTAATCCTGTTATTCATGGTTTATTGAGCAATATAATTCACTCTGCTTGAAATCTTAAATATTTCAACAATGATTCTTAATTTAAGAATCGTTGTGTCTTTATTTTGGGGACAGATGATAAGAGCTCCAGGTCTATACTTACGTATAACAGAGGAGATGATCATTTTATCTCGCTGATGAGAGCTTCAGGTCTATACTTACGTATAACAAAGAAGATCATCAGAATGTGCTGATGAGAGCTCCAGGTCTATACTCACGTATAACAGAGGAGATCATCACTCCAGGTCAATCTTCACACATAGCAGAGGAGATAAGCATGAGATATGTCACCCATTTTATAATAATATTTTGTTTTTGCATCAAAGCAAAGATTTGAAACTCTCAACCCATTTTAGACAAGGCCTTGTAGCTTTGAGCAGGCTGAGATATCATGAGGATAATCCTTGTCGTCAAGTTCTTAGACTTTAATTAAGCTACACGATCATTATTTACTTTGATATCAGGCTGAGCCTACCATGCATATCCCAAACAATGCTATTGATTCTCCTTCAAACTTCTTTTCCATGAAATTCCTGAAAAGATAAAAAATAAATCTTTATTCTCCCCCGAAATTTCTTTTTAGCAGCCACGAAACAAAAAGAAATTTTCTTCTCTTAATTTTTGTGTTTTTAATGTAAGTTGAAACAAACAAAGCAAAGATGTGAAGACATATAGGACTCAGAAGTTTATCAGTAAAAGTTTATAAACAAAAAAAGAGTTATTTACAGAACTATACACAGAATGGTTAGAAAAGAGGTTTTAAAAAGATATTAGACCTAACATAGAGATCAATTCATAAAAACGCGGTTTATCAAATGTTTTTGTGAAAAGATCCTTTCGTTGATTTTTTGTGTCAATCGAAATAATATCTATAAAACCCTTTTTCTGAGCGTCCCGGATAGCATGAATTCTCGTTTCAATGTGCTTGGTACGAGTATGATGAATTGGATTTTTGGCAATCCCAATAGCAGCTTCATTATCATAGAAAAGTGGTGTATGAAGAAATTTTATCCCATAATCCATCATTTGATGTTGTATCCACAGCACTTGGCAACAGCAACTAGAGGCAGTAACATATTCAGCTTCTCCCGTAGACAAAGATACTGTAGTTTGCTTCTTACTTTGCCAAGAAACGAGACAATCTCCCAGATATTGACATCCACCAGTGACGGATTTCCGGTTGACCCTGCAACCACCATGATCACTGTCAGAATATGCATGTAAGTCAAAGTTACCTTCTTTTGAGTACCAAAGACCCAAACGGGAGGAACCCTTTAAGTAAAAAAAAATTCTTTTAACAGCTTTTTCATGAGATTCTTTTGGGTTGGCCTGAAAATGAGCACAATAGCACACAGCGAATGTAAATATTAGGACGACTGGCCGTAAGATACATGAGGGATCCGATCATAGAACGATAGCGATGAGCATCCATGGATTTCCCATTATCATCTGGAGTTAAATAGGTCTGAGCAGTAAATGGAGTAATTTCTGGATAAGAATCATCCATTTTGAACTTTTTGAGAATCTCCAGAACAAACTTTTCTTGATGAATCAAAATACCAGACTGCTTTTGTTCAACTTGTAATCCCAAGAAAAAGCATTACTCCCCCATCATGCTCATTTCGAAACGATCCTTAATGACCTCTTCAAATTCTCTGCATAGTTTCTCATTTGTTGACCCGAAAATGATGTCATCAACGTACACTTGAACAATCAACATTTCACCATCAACTTCTTTCTTGAACAGAGTCATGTCTATCGAACCACGAGAGAAACCTTTGCTAAGCAGATACTGTGTCAAAGTTTCATACAAGATCCGAGGGGCTTGATGTAATCCATATAAGGATTTGTCAAGTTTATACACTTTGTCTGGAAAATTTGGATCCTCGAAACCTGGAGGTTGACAAACATAAATCTCCTCATCGATGTTCTCGTAGAGAAATACGCATTTCACGTCCATCTGAAAAACTTTAAAGTTTTTGTGAGCCGCATGAGCAAGAAAGATTCTGATGGCTTCAATGCGAGCAACTGGAGCAAACAATTTAGTATAGTTAATTTCCTCCTCCTGAGCAAAACCCTGAACAACCAACCGGGATTTGTTTCAAACTATTACTCCCCGGTCATCTAGTTTGTTCCAGAATACCCATTTAGTACCAATAGGAAACTTGTTTGGAGGAAGATCAACTAATTGCCAAACTTTTAGTTTCCTGAACTGTTGAAGCTCCATTTGCATAGATTCAACCCAACTTGGGTCTTAAAGTCTTGCTGAGACATTTTTAGGAACAGTTTGAGACAAGAAACATGCATAGAGACATTCATTTATCAATCCAGATTGACTCCGTGTCCTCACTCCATCAGTAATGGAACCAATGATGTAATCGTGTAGGTGATCTTTTAAGGTTTTAAAATTAGTGTTAAGGGTTAACGAATTGGATGAAGATGAGAAGGTGGTTAGTGATGGTTATGATAGGGAAGTGGGTTGTGAAGGTTGTGATGGGGAAGTGGGTTGTGAAGGCTGTGATGGGGAAGTGAGTGGTGAAGGAGAAGGTGGAACATCAAATGGAGAAGGTGGTTGTGGTGGAGGTGTAGATGGAACATCAAATGGAGGTTGAGGGTGATGGTTGATTGGTGGTTGTGGATGAGGTGCAGGTGGAAGGGGTTCAGTTGGAGGTATGATTTCTACATTGGTTTGAGGAACAACATCATCGTCAAAAACTGGAAGATTGAAAGATTTGAAGACAGTATTTGAGTCATAGAACCATGCAGGATCAGATCCCATGTTAGTAGAATTTGACTCTTGCCAATCAACATAGAATGATTCCTGCATAATACGCGTTCTTTGTTGTAGACCCAATATGCTATTTGTGAGGAAGAATAGCCAACGAAGAAACATTCATCAGAAACTGCACCAAACTTTGACTTCTGAGCTTGAGTGTTTAGCAAGGTACATGAGTAACCAAAAGGGCGAAAGAAGTTAATCAAGGGTTTTCGTTTATGAAGAAGCTCATAGGAAGACTTCATTTTGCCTTTCACAATGAGAACCCTGTTAAGTACATAAGAAGCACCGTTGACAGCTTCAGCCCAGAAAATTATTAGAAGCTTTGACTCAATCAGCATAGTTCTTGCTGCTTCGATGAGTGTCTGATTCTTCCGCTCAGCAACACCGTTTTGCTGAGGTGTCCTAGCAGCACTGAACTGTCTGAGAATCCCCTTGCTTGCACAGAATGAGTCAAAGATATGATTCCTGAATTCAGTACCGTTATCGCTTCAGACGGCTATAACATTCCTTTTGTTGACAGTCTCAATAGAAAGGATCAGCTTTTGAAGCTCTTCGGCAGTATCTCCCTTGCTTGCTAGAAATCTCACCCAAGAATATCTGGAATAATCATCTGTAACAACCAAGCAATAAGATTTCTTAGCAATTGATTTAACACTGATAGGACCAAATAAATCAGTATGTAACAATTCTAGGGGTTTTTAAATTGTGTTTTCAAGCTTAAGCTTATGTGGCTTTTTGTGCTGTTTGCCTTGAGCACAAGCCATGCATTTTTCTACCACTGAAAAATCTTTAAGTGGTAGTCCCCTCACAAGATTGTTCTTAACTAATTTATTTATATTTTTAAAATTAACATGTCCTAATCTTCTATGCCACAAGAAGGATTCGAAAGAAGAGGCTTTGGACAGAAGACATGTCACATTGGATGTAGACTCTTGTGATCTCATATCAAGAAGATAAGTATCATTCTTTCTTGGAGCACGCATGATCACTAAATCTTCTGGAATAATGAACTCTGGTTTAAGAAACAAGCATTCATTTGACATAAACAGCACTGGTATATCTTTATCACAAATTTGTGATACGCTTAGTAGATTGAATGCTAATTCGGGAACATATTTTACTTTCTCCAGAGTTAAGGAACCATTTGAGACTTCTCCCTGACCAATCATTTTTCCACCCTTCTTATCTCCAGCAAAAGCGACATATCCTCCATTAATTATTCGATAATTTGTGAGTAAGTCCTTCAGCCCGGTCATAAGCCTTGAACATCCACTGTCAACATGCCAAAAACTATTGATAGCTCTTCTGGAATGTTCCTGGCATAAAAAAAAAATTGTTAAGACTTGGAAATTGGGACCCAAGTCTTGACTGACTTAGGTCTTGGAACAGAAGACTTTTTACAAAAGAAATTATTTACAAAATGATTTAATCTACTTCCTAAGAAACTATTATTTATATTTCTATTAATAAAAGCAGGACAAGTTTTAATAATATGATCATCCTTTCCACATCTAAAACATCGAGACTTTAAACCTTTCTTATTACATTTTAAAATAGATGCTTGATCTGTTAAGATTTCTTCCTCATATTCAGACTTGTGAGAATCTGAATTGCTACACGAGAAATATGATTCTTTTAATATTTCCTTTGTGACCTTTATTTTAGCAAATCTTGATTCATTTTCGTTAATATTGTTAACGTTTGAGAAAGTTGTCTCAATATCTTTAGGGTTAGAAATCCGACTTGGTGTGAAAGATAGGATAGGATGAGAAAGAAATTTTTCAAAATAATCTGGGTGAGAATGTCTGTTTGAACCTTTACTTAAACAATTATCATTACCATTAACAAGAGAATTTAAAACATCATCGTTTGATTCATCAACATCTGAGGATAAACAAGATGAACTAGAACTAGAACTACATAAACTACTGTCTGTAACAGACGTTTGGGAAACAAATCTACTTAAACTATTGTCTATGGAAGACTTTTTGGAATCTGAAATGTTAAAACTAGAGCTGCCCAGACCACTACTTGCACCATAATTATATTCCTCTCGAATCTCCTTATGATTACTCCTTCTAAACCTGCATACAAACTGTCAGTATCTTTTTGAATTAATTTATTAGTTGGATGAGGTGTAGGCATAGGAGAATAACAATAAGTGCTAGGTGGAGGATAAACATGAGTGGTTTCTTTGCTTCCCAAACCAGTCTTAATTCTAGCCCCCCTTTGATTCTTGCAAAGCTCCTTAAGTTTCATCCTAGAGATTGT
Organism: Flaveria sonorensis; assembly: GCA_025506505.1. Lineage (NCBI taxonomy): Eukaryota > Viridiplantae > Streptophyta > Magnoliopsida > Asterales > Asteraceae > Flaveria > Flaveria sonorensis. Next base: position 22,635,321 of record CM046427.1, on the reverse strand, counting down.
CCATTTTTCAAGTTTGGTTTTTAATTTGCTTGTTTCAAATTCAGCAAGTGCTACACGTTCAGTTAAAGCATTTATTTCAATATTTCTTTCCAAAAGATTTCTTTTTAAATGCTCATTTTCTTTTAACGCTTCATTTAACTTAACAAAATATTTAGACTCATTTGTTTTAAGTTCCTTATTAATTTGTTTTAATTATTTTTCATTATCTAAGAGCAGTCTGTTTGCCTTATAAACCCCAAATAAACAAATTTTGCATGGAGGAGAGCACATGTCTTGAATTACCTCATAAGGGCGACCCATAACTACCTTTTCAGCAGCCAGGGCCTTGTCACACTGACAAACCGGAGTGTTCTTCTTGTTTTCTTCATCCTCCATTGCTTTCCTGCAAATCTCCTTAGCTTCATTTTCCTCCTTTGATTCTTATTTTGATTCACCTGTCTTCTTTCCATAATCTTCACTAACTGTTACCTTCTTTTCAACTGCAAAACCAGCTTTCTCAAACTTTATCCCTTCAACCTGAACCCTTTGCTCGTTACTTTCACCAATAACCTTTTGAGTCTCACTCTTGAACTCTCTAAAAGGATCAAAGTCCTCAATAGAATCCACATCACTGTTCACTAACTCAGCCACTAGTGCATGATTGATTTCTTCTTTAGTTTCCTTAATCTCAGCACTCCAATCAAAGTTTGAGATGAGAGTTGTTTCCTTTTTTGACTTGACTTCTTCCTTGTTAGTGATTGGGATAACTTTAGAAGTTCCAGAAGTTCCTGGTTCAGTAATGATAGGATTTGAACATTCTCTTTTAAAGTGCCCCAGCTGTTTGCAATTGAAGCATCTTAATTTTGACTTATCAAAACCAAGCTTAGAATTTTGATTCTGATTTCCGAAGCTCCTTCTACCAGTTCATTCCATGAATCTTCTTGCACGTAGTGTGAGCATGGCCATTTGCCATTAGATGTCTGTTTCTTCTAAGTCATTTGGATCGACTTAATACATTTCTTCAACAGTTATTCCTTTTCCCTTTAACTCACCAGCAACTAGAGCCTCATAACTATGCACAAACATCCCAAATAATGTCATAGTATCTGATGGAATCTGAGCAGTGACAGATGGCTTTGAGCTTGAACCAACACCTGTAGACCCCCCACTGGACATATTTGAAGCACCAAATCCTGCAGAACCACCATAAGCTGAACCATACATCGACGAGTTTGCAGCGGATGACATTAATGCAACATTTTGTGGATATACAGTGGTTGGCATCATGGATTGATTGTATTCTCTCCTCTTTAAATCCAAATCAAAAGATTTCAATTTGTTGATTACATCTATAAGTTTGTAATCAGCAAAGTTTCTTTCCTGCTTCAACATCCTAACTTGAGGCTCCATTGAGGTGGGAGTGAGTCCAAGAGTTTAGAGACTTGTTCATGATTTCCCAACTGCTCATCATATTTCTTTAAGGTGCTTGAGATGGACAAAAATCGATTTGTTATGTCAGTAAGGCTTTTATTTTTGCGTCCTACAAATGAATTAAACTCCTTTTCAGCTTGAGCTTTCCTGTCTTTCCTCAAATGCTCATTTCCATCATAGAATTCACACAAGGAGTCATACAAAGATTTTGCATTCTTGTGTTCAGCAAAGCGGTTATAGATATCTCGGGATAAGCAGAGAGTTAAAGCTCCAAAAGCTTTCTGATCACGATCAATTAGCTTGAGATCGCTTTCAGTGAAGGTAGATGGATCGGTATTTGGTGAAGTAACTTGACCGACAGTGACAGTTGGAGTGTGATGACCATTTACAATTGATTCCCATTGATTATGATTAGTGTAGTAAAAGAAAGCTTTCAAACATCTTTTCCAGTCCTCAAAGTTATCACCATTTATAAGCCTCGGTGGCCTATTAGGAGCAACACTCTCTAAGTCAGATATGGTGATATTGGTGGACGTCATTTGCTAAAAGGAGAGTATCGCTGAAAAAAAGCAGTTTCGCTGGTAAATTCGCTTGTACAATCACTGGTAACTTCGCTAACAAATTCGCTCCTAGATTCGCTGGCAAACAAGCAGCAGTTTCGCCCGAACCAATGATCGAGAACTCTAGTTTCGGCGATACTTTCGCTGAGACTAGTAGAACTTTCGTTCTAAAATGAATTCGACAGCACTTTCGCTTGTAATGACTAGCAGGAAGTTGAACTTTCGTTCAAAAGTGGGCTACTTTCGTTGACAATAACACCTGAATTGAAAATCACCAAATCCTTAGATTCGCTGGTAAATTTGCTGGACGAATTGTAAATTCGCCTGATGAATCTGAAAAGCCTTTTCAGAACAAAATCAACCCTATCTCATTCAAAACACAACGAATTTGAAATCTGATGATTATAGTAGCTTTGCACATTCAAAACGTACAATCCTCAATCAATTTCCATAACAAAAACACGCAAATCAGTAGTCAAAATCGATTGAACAGTAACTAGTCTTCGATATAGCAAAAAAAACAACTAATCAAGAGCACAATGGCTCTGATACCATATTGTTGGTCCTGATGATCGATTCAACAGTGCACTTGATGTATAACAAAGATTTCCCACTGATTTAACATAATAAACTCAATAACACAATGAACTATTTTGAATCTAAACAATAATAATCAACCAAAAGGCTTAATGATAATGATAATAAACTTCCAGCCATAGACACACAATTGCAACAATGATATTTCGTATTAGGGTTTTTGCCAAAAGTCTTTTACAAAGATAGAAAAATTACAATATATAAGCAACCCTAGATTCGTTGTAGTTTCGCTGACTAGTGAAACTGCCTCACTCTCTACTAGATTCACCCGGCAGCGAACTACAGTTTCACCGGGTGATCAGAAACAACTTACTCCGGGCGAAACTATAGTTTCGCCCGGAGTTTCGCTGGAACACAAAAGTACATCAAAAATACAAAATACAAGAGAAAACTAACATTTATCCTATTACATAACAAAATAAACCTATCAACTATAGTGAGTCGAACCTATACTAGATTATCAATGTTGTATATTGATCTCAAGTTCTTTTACAAGTGTTACAAAGCATAAAGAAATTACAAGGACCTGAGACACTTTTATACTACAACCTACAACCGTCGCTTACATGTAAAGACAGTTGGGATTTGACTAATCTAGACAACAAGATCAATCTAAATTCAAAAAGCAGATTGCCTTTTGACTAGTGACTATGACATGCCATAGCTCACTAACTTTTCCTAATACAAAAAGTCTACAGGAACAAGTAAGGTAAGTTACAGACAAAGACCATTCCTAATTTTTGATAACGCATGGAAGTTTCACCAACTTGTGTAAAGTAGGTGAACCACTAGAGCAGGCAGCAGAAAGTGTGTCAGGTTTATCAAAAGTTGATTCAGAGAAAGCATATTTTCTCTGTCCTCTGAAGAAATTAGTCTTCACGGCTTCGGAAGACTTTTTCTTTGAAGCTTCGGAAGATTTCATCTTTGGCTTCGGAAGATGCTGGTCTCTGGCTTCGAAAGATTTCACACTTAGAATATTTTTCTGTTTGAGTGTGAAACTTCCGAAGTAACTCCTTCTGAACAGTTAGCTTCGGAAGATCTTACACTTAGACACATTTGAGAGTGTAAGACTTCCAAAGCTAGTACATCTTTGTTCCTTAGTGCATGCATGGAAGACTTGGTTGTTCTGGCTTGTTGGTTGCATCAGCCTTATAATCTTCAAATAATCTTACACACTTTCAGATCATTAATTAAGGAAACTAGCAGGAAATATTAGGTAGTACTACTGGGTCTGACAAGTTCCACCCGTACGACTGGAGATCAAGCAGGTGCAACATTTTCCTAAATGACCAACATTTGTTATGAATTAGTAAGTCATTGCAGAAGGCAAACAAATGAGCATAGTCACCTTCGATTGTCAAATCACTATTGTTTTTGCTTATGATTTAAACTAGCTATCTCGTTCAATACATTTACTTATGTTTTACAAACGCTACTGCTTGTGCTTACTTATAAACTCTTGAACTCATCAACCTTTATATTGACAATTTAGTATACTTTCCTCAGGTCGTTAACAAAGGGTGCAGATAGGAGCACATCACGGATCAAGCATGAATTCGAACAATCATTTACTAATGTTTGGTTTTACATTTACATTTAAACTATGGTGTGGACGCGTGTTTTGCGCAATTACATTTAAATATTTGGGTTTGAATATTTATCTTATGCTTCTGTAATGTTTTAAACTTATAAAATCTAAGATTCTATTTCTAAAGTTTATATAGAAATGTTCATAGTAACTAATGACTTGGATCCTGGTTTGTTCACACGCCTAGCAGTAAAACCTCGCACATGGATTTTGAGGGTGTGATAGATAGGGTTGTAGCATCAAGATCCATTGAATTCAGATGAGTGACAGCTTTTTGTTTGTCATCTATGTCATAAGATTATAGTGGAAATAAAGTTACTCAAGGAAAAACTAAACAAGTCTTTGGTTCTTTTAATGTATGTACAGTTGTTGTTCCAACTGTAAGGCAACAAGTTAAACAGCTTTTTTTCTGCAACAATTTTTTCAAACATAATCCCTACACTCTTCGTATTTGTCATAAGCTCATGAATCGAGCAATTTGAGCTTCGCGACCCCAATAACATGATTGAACATGTTAAATTCTTGAATGGGCATGACTTTTTAGCTTTCCCTCAAATCTTTGTTTCCCATGATTTGAGTTTCTAGTGCATCCCATAAGACCTTTACATGTCTGAATCCTTTGTAGTTATGAGAAATTTTAGTAGAGAATGCCATTGTGATTGCGACATAAGCTTTGTTAACAAGCTCAAATTTCTTTATATCATCTTCATCCCATAAATGCTCAGGCTTCTTTATCAATTCCCCTATATTATTTTTATAAACAGGCACATAAGGTCCAAACTTAATTGACCTCCACATGCACAATTCAGTGTAAATGACATAATTTTTGAAATGATATGACCAGCTGGCATAATCATTTATTTATGAATAATGTTGGTGGTTTAGTACTTGTACCAATCTTAGTATCAAGATTTAATGAAGCACTGATGTTCATCATGCATGTTGATGTTAGATGCCATTTCTAAAATTGAATTGACTTTGACAAATTTATCAACAGTTTTAAAGTTTTCACAAGTTTCAAAGTTTTCATACCAACTTCTTGCGCAAAAACATAGTGAGTGTAACAACCTCAAGGAAAACTAGCTCTAGTAACCGTTTTTTATGAAAACTCCTAATTCTCGCACAAAAAATAAAGTTTTCGCACCATTTCTTCATTTTTTTTTAATGTTTTCGCTTGGTTAGATTTCTTCAATTTGGCTAGAATTCAACTGTTTTATCCAACCAAATTATCCAAAAACAAGTTTAGATGTTAAGTGATGTTAACTGTGTTCAATTAAACACATAATTGTCTCTATATTGATTCAAATTGTCCAATTTTCAACTACAAAATAGCCAACTCCAAACCCAAACCTTTTTTATCCAAATAGTAGCTTCAAAATCAAGCTTCAAAGTGTCACCAAATCGATCAAGAGCACCATATCTCTGATACCAATTGTAAAATCTAGGAAAGGACAATAATATGATTAATCTCAATCCATCAAACACGGAATGAATGATGATTAGAAAGGTAAACACAATCACAAGTTGTAAGAGTTATCTTAGAGGCTGATGCTAACCAAAGATCTCTAAGCATGCACTAAGGTGTAAGGAAGTTACTTCGGAAAATTTGACCATGCACCAAGAAAATTAACTAAGTGTCAAATCTTCCGAAGCCAAAGACAAAAATCTTCCAAAGCTAAAAGTGAAGTCTTCTAAAGCTTAAAGACAAAGTCTTTCAAAGCTTGAAGACTGATTTCTTCCGAAGACTCAGAAGCATGTGTACCTGACACATTTTTTACAAAAGCTGAAGACCTTTCAACTGCCAGCTCTGAAGACTCACCAACTTATATAAGTTGGTGATTACCTTTTACTTTTGTCAAGTGTTCAGTATGGTGTCTGTGTTTGTAACTTTCTACTCTTGTACTTTTATCCTTTTTGTAATACAATAGGTTGTGAGCTATGGCATGTCTTAGTCACTTGACAAAAGTCAATCTACCTTTTGACTTTACGTTGGCCTTGTTGTCTAGATTAGTGTCCAGCTGGCCTTCAAAGTATGGCTGGCTGTAGGATGTAGTATAAATTATCTCATGTAACTAGTCTTAGGAATGAGCATTATAACACTTGTAAAATACTTGAGAGCAATATAGATCATCCTTGTAAACCAATCTTTGTGTTCTAAAGTTTTTTTACTTGTTTGTTGTTTGTTTCTTTGTCTGGTTTCCTATTTGATCTAGTAACTGTGTCTTCTCCAACTGTGAGACTGTTGTTGAACAAACCATAACCAGTCCTACAATTGGTATTAGAGCTTCTTATGCTCTTGATTGTAAGATCTCACCATCTTAAATCACTCTTCAGTTTCAAAACACTTACTTGCTCAAATAGCAGCTCTCACTAAAGCTGATATAGAAACCAACACTATGACTAAGTCTCCACTAATCACTCCTGATGACTTTGATACTTGGTGCATAAGGATGGAAGGCTTCATCAAGTCTCAAGATAGCAGGATGTGGAGATCTGTAGTCTCGATACCTCACATCCCAAGTACTACTTTAACAACTACTGGAGGTGGGATGATACCAAAGGAAGTGGTTGATTATTCTAAGGAAGATCGGAAGAAAATTGATATTGATCAGAAATCCATGACCGCTCTTCAAACTGCTATTCCAAACTCCATCTAAAGAGGCTTCAAGAAGTGCAAGACCTTAAAAGATTTCTAGGATGCACTGAAGTTGATGTATGAAGGATCTGTGGAAGCTAAAGAAAACAATAAAGACATCATAAAGTAGCATTTTGAAAACTTCACCTTCAAGACAGGTGAAACTATGACTCAACAATACTTTAGGTATGTTGAGATTATAGTACTCTGGTGGATGTTGGAGTGAAACTTGAAAATAGGGGCATAGTGAGGAAGTTCATGTTCTCTCTTCCCGAAGAATTGACACACTATTGTGTGACCAATAAGAGAACTGAGAATCTCACTACCCTTACTCTCACTGAGCTGTATGGTATCCTGAGTGGTTACCAAATGGAGATGAACATGAAAAACCCATCTTATAGCTCATCCAGCACCCAAGAGAGTTCAGTCCTTCATGTGGTTGAAAGGGTAAGCAGAGAACCACAACATCATCTCATCTGCTACCCTGACAACTCACTAAAGGGTCCTTTCATCACCTTCCTAGAGACACCAAGGGAGAGCTATAGTCAAGGAAGCCTATTCCAAGAGCCTAGCTCCTCTCAGGCCTTTGTGTCTTCAGATGAAAGTTGTGGCAACTTTCTCTTCATCCTTGAAGACCTGGACTGCATCCATCCAGATGATCTGGAGTACATGAAAATAGTCCAACAGATGGCACTTCTCACTCACAGAGCCAAGAAGTTTTGCAAGAGGACGGGGAAGAAGTTTCCAAGCAATGTGTCTAGTGGAAAGTTTGGGCTGGAAAATAGAAAAGTAAAGTGTTACAACTGTCACTAAATAGGATACTTTGCTAGGGAGTGTAAGGCACCAAGAACAAATAGTGGCCAAACACAGTCCAGACCAAACTACATTGATGCAACTCTAAGAACTAAGAAGCCCAACCAACCAAACCAGTAAGCTGTAGTTGCTATTGAAGAAGGAGGCTTTGAATAGAGCTTTAAAGTAGAAGATGTCTCTCCAAACCAAGCACTGATGGCAGATCATGATGAAACTAAGGTATTGGAACATCTTTGTACTCCTAAATGCATTGCTAAAGTAAACATGTATAGGTCCTACAACTTGGAAGTAAGATCTGATCTTGAGTCCTTGAACATTTTAAAATCTGATTTTAAAAGAGCAAAAAATGATTATAAGCTTAAAATGGAATACTTAGAGAAAACTATTTCTACTCTAAAACATGAGCACACAAACTACAGGACTCAGATCAAAGATCTTGTTACCAAGTTAACTGAATGCTAGGATGAGTTTGTGATGAGCAAAGCCAAGGCAGAAAACTGTGTTCTTGAAGAGGAAACCTTCAAGAACATCATATATTCATCCTTGCATTCAAAAGTTTGTTATCAAAACAGGCAGGGACTTGGATCAAATGAAATAGCTCCTTCACACATATTATTATCAGTTAGAGAACCAAGGTGTTAAACTTGTGAAGATGAGCTGCCTTCCATTGATCCTATCCAAGAAAAAGATGAAGATGAAGAGGATATACTGAAGAATGAACAAGAAATGAGTGAAGAGGTTCATTCTAAGAAGGGTCACTGTATTCCTGGAGAGAAGAAGATACCAGGGATGGCTAAGTCTGCAAGAAAGAATTTGATCAGGGCTGTAAAGAGAAGATCAAAGAAAATGCAGGAGATCAAGCCCACCTTCAACCCCAAGAAAAAAAAAGTTTTCATCTCTGCTGGGTTTGAGGTAAGGAAGACAGAGGACTTAAAGACAAGCTATTATGCACCACTACTGCACAAGCTGGACCATCCAACTCTAAAGACAAGCTTCACCCTTAGGAGCAAGCTGCATCATCTAAGAAGATAAAGAAGGGGCTAGAAAAGGATCAAATCAAACCTTCTCCTTAGGACAAGATTCTTAGAAGGAAGCCTATGGAATGCATCATGTGTGGTGGTACAACTCATTATGCCAAGGATTGCATTTACAATCCTAAGAGTACCATCCACATGAACAACAAAAAGACTTTTAAGAAGAAGAAGAAAATAGCTTCGAAAGGAAAACCATTTTCCTTTGGAAGCATCAAGGAGAACCAAAAGAAGATAGGTGAAAAACTGTCTTCAGAAGCAAGTTTGGTCCCGAAAGAAAGGAATGCTTCCGAAGCACTGAAGCCTGCTGTAGTTGATGCAAAAGCTTCCGAAGGTTCAGTCTCCAAAACTTTCAAAGTCATAAAAACTTTTGAAGTTTTGAAGGCCAAGTCTAACAGATGGTGTGGAAGATGAAGGAAGTCCATACGAATACAGATTCTTCATCAATAACAGCCAAGGATCCTCAAAGCTTGCATATAGGATCAAAAACTATTGAACTATCTCTAGTTCATCTTGATAAGACCAAGACCAGCAAGGCTTGGGTGTCCAAATATAACTAATAATCTCTTTTTATGTGCAGGAATAATGAAAGATCAAAAGAAATGTATGGATCATTGATTGTGGTTGATCTAGGCACAAGACTGGCAATGGCTCTTTGATTCAAGAGTTTGAGAAAATTGATGGAGGGCTAGTTGCTTTTGGAGGTGAATCAAGTGGTTACATCATTGAAATGGTCAGGGTCATAAATTGTAATGCCCGGAATAAAGTCGAAATGAGCAAATTAATAATAATGGGCTTAGCCGGGATTATTTAAAGAAAATAAGCAGGAAATGGAGTATGGACCGAGTAGACCTCGCGGGTTATGTGTTCGGCTAGTTTAAGGTCCCGGGAACGCCCGGTATATATAAACGGGTCAGCTTGAGCAACTCTCATTTGCAACTCAACACCAACTTTTAGAGAGAGAGTGTAGAGAGAGAAAGTGGAGAGAAAGTGGTGATCCAAGGCTCGGTTGATCAAGAGATTGAAGATCGGTGTTTGTGGGCATCCAAACAACAAGAAAAGACCAAGAATCCAGGTAAGAAACATCGTTTAATCGGTTCTTTTAGGGTAAACCCGGATTATAGGGTTTGGGGTTTTTGAAAGTGGCAAAGAATCACCCAAAACTCACTTTTTTGTGTAAGAAAACATGTAAGAAGCTTAGATATAGCTTCTTGCGTGATAAACCAAGGATTTGGGTGTAAAAGATTGAAGTTTTGGGTCAAAAATGGGTTGGTTCGTAATTTCAGCCCGTTCTACGAAACTGGGTGTTCATCCAACGAAATTATGTAGTCGTCCAGCGAAACTATGAAGACTTTCTGCGAAACTATAGTTTCATAGACCTGGATTTCCAACGAAAGTTGGAAGAAACTGGCAGCAAAGATGCCAGCGAAACTGCCAGCGAAGGTGGCAGCGAAACTGCTGGCGAAACTAGCAGCGAAACTGCTGATCATGCAGCGAAATTAGCAGTGAAATTAGGCAGAAATTAACTCCTTTGAGTGTTAACTTATCTGTAGGCTGTGTAGTGCGACCCTTGCTTAGAAAGCTTGATTGAGAAGCTACTCACTGAGTCCAGATGAGTTCTAGATCCCCTATTTTAAAGGTTTTAAACTTGTTTGGGGCTGGAAATGCATATTTAACGTTTTTATAAGATTTGGGTGCATACGCGTATGTGCATATGTATGTGAATGGATGATGCATGATGTTTATGATGATGTGTGATGGGGTATGTGATGTTTATGTGATGCTATGTATGAATGTGTTATGTTGACTTTATGTTCCTATTATGTATTATTCCATGACTTACGTGTTTTGAGTATGAAATGAATGAAAAGTATTATGTAACATAAAGCGGAAATTAATGAAATTGATGAGTGGAACGTAAAGAAAGAATGAATGCATGCATTAATGAACGAACAGATGTAAGAAAAGTCTTGCAAGCAATGTATGGAGGTTCACACCCAATGAAGGGTGTTAGCTCAACTGTGTGTGGGTTAGCTACCCCGGAAGGATGCACACTGGGGTCTAGTCTTTGTGACTGACCAAATGTATGGGACCCTTGTCGCTTACCCCGGTACTGTGGTCAGGCCACCGAGCACAATGTACGGGAGTCTATTTATAGACTTCGGCCCAGTACCCGCTTTATGCATGACGGTGGGGTATAGCACATGGCATTGGTCCAAATGAATTTACCCCGGTACTATGGTCAGGCCACCGGGCCCAATGTACGGGAGTCTATTTATTGACTTCGGCCCAGTACCCGCTTTATGCATGACGGTGGGCTATAGCTCGTGGCATTAGCCTGGAGCGTAGAGAAGTAAGTGATGTATGTACATAAGGTACGAAAAGGAAGGTAACGAATGATAATGATGACGTGCGATGATGAATGAATGTAAGTTAACGAATGATGTTGGAAGATAATAATAATAATATTATCTATGTGTACATATGATGTATGATCGCAAATGAACGTAAAGAATGGTTTTAAGCGAAAGAAAAGTATTTTATTTATAAAACTAGAACTCACTCAGCAACGCTGACTTTTTATGTATTTTCCAGTTGGCGGGTAATCTTGCTGAGGATGGCACGGGGCAGCTACTTGGTGTTTTTTAGGATGGCATCCATTGTTTAAATTATGATGTTTTTGCATTGTAATGCGAACAAACAATATTTTGTAACGATTATGAATGTTGTATTATTTTGCAAAAGCAATGAATGAAATGATTTTAAATTATTCCGCTGCGTTGTTTTAGTACACTTAAATATATGTTTTATGTTTTATGTGCAATAATTGACCAGCTGTAAGCGTCCCGGGAACGGGGCCTTACACAAATGGTAAGCTTAGCATCAAGAAGGCAAACTTTGTCAAGGAGCTTGAGTATAATCTTTTGAGTCTATCTCAATTTTGTGACCAAAGACATAACATGCTCTTTACTAAGCATGAGTGCATTATTAACAAGCCCAGGGTGATCATTCCTCAAGAGCACACTTATGGAGGCTGCAATAACCATGCTCTCTGATTCTAAACTGCCTATCACGTTCTGGGCAGAGGCAGTCAACACTACCTGCTATGTGCAGAACAGAGTTTTAGTAGTAAAAAATCATGGTAAGACACCTTATGAACTATGGCACAAAAGGAGTCCTTTCATTGGTTTCCTCAGGTCATATGGATATCCATGCACCATCTTGAATACCAAAGATCACATAGCCAAATTTGTTGAGAAGGCAGATAATGGACACTTCATTGGATACTCTTCTTATGCTAAGGCTTATAGAGTATACAATCTCAGAACTAGAGTAGCTGAGGAGTCAGCCAATGTGACCTTCAATGAACACACTCTAAGTATGAAAGGTTCTAGTCCTGATTGGCTACTTGATCTTGATTTAGTTACCAACTGTTTTAACAAATCTTGTGAAGATATTTTTGGAACAACAGCTAATATATCTGCAGGAGATCCTGATCCAAGATTTGAGCTGAGAAGACCAAATGTTCAAATTTCTTTAGCACCAGTGGTAACGAACTCTGCAAGTGGAAATTTTGTCAGCACAACCATGACAAATTCTTTAGCTTATACATCTGAGGTGCCAACCAATTCCAGCAATGAGGCACAAAACTCGAATGAAGGGGTTTCCAATGTAGGAGGAGATGGAGATGGTGAAAGTGATCAAGAATTTCATGATGCTGACAACCACTCCACTGAAGACAACATCAATGATGTTACACACTCTCTGGATCAAGTCACACTTGATGGGTGTGCTGATGTGGTAGGTGATACTCAATCACCAGATCTAAATTTCTCAAATTTGGATTTGTCAAACCAACTTGCTGTGATTACTCAGCTACAACAAACATCATTGGAGATGGTGAGACTAGGGTGAGAACAAGAGGACAAACCTATGATAAAAATGTTTGTCTACACTCTTGCTCCCATATTAAGTAAAAGAAAATTGAAAAGGCTTTGAGAGAAGAAAGCTGGATTGAAGCAATGTAGGAGGAACTACTTCAGTTCAAAAGACAAGGTGTTTGGAACCTATGTCCTCTTCCTCCTGGGAAGATGCCAATAGGTACCAAGTGGGTTTTCAAAAACAAGAAAGATGATAGAGGACTTTTCATCTGGAACAAGGCAAGACAGGTAGTCTAAGGTTACACTCAAGAGGAAGGTATTGACTACACAGATGTCTTGGCTCTTGTAACAAGACTTGAAGCTATCAGAATATTCATTTCTTTTGTTGCATCTAAGGATTTCAAGGTCTACTAACTTGATGTAAAGTGTGCTTTTCTATATGGGGTGATAGATAACAAAGTGTATGTCAAGAAACCACCTAACTTTGCATATCCAGATCATCTGGATTATGTCTAAAGCTTGACAAAGCTCTTTATGGGTTGCATTAAGCTGCAAGGAAGTGATATGACACACTGTCATAGTACCTAGTTCAACATGGTTAGAAAAGAGGTACCATTGATAGCACACTCTTAATCAAAACAACAGAGAATGACTTGATGTTGGTTCAAGACTATGTTAATGACATTATCTTTGGGTCAACTAATGAAATACTCTGCAAAGTGTTTGAGAAGCTGATGAAGAACAGGTTTGAAATGAGTGCCATAGGGGAACTTAATTTCTTTTAAGTAATTCAAGTTAAGTAAGTTGATAATGGCATCTTTATAACGTTTCAAAGACTCCTATATCTAGAAACCACTCCCTAGGACCTGATCTTGAGGGGGAGTACGTGAATGAACATCTATATCAGGCTATGATTAGGTCTCTTATGTACCTAACAGCTAGCAGACCTGATATCATGTTTGCTACATACATTTGTGCAAGATATCAAGCCAACCCCAAGATGTCACTCCTAGTTGCTTTCAAGAGGATTCTTAGATATCTCAAAGGAGCTCCCACACTAGGACTTTGGTATCCAAAGAATTCTGACTTCTATGTATATACAGATAGTGACTATGGTGGCTGCAACATGATTGTAAAGTCTACATCAAGGGGATGTCAATTCCTTGGTGGAAGGATAGTCTCATGGCAATGCAAGAAGCAATCCTATGTATTTGCATTAACTGCTAAAGCTGAATACATTGCTACTGCAAGCTGTTGTGCTTAAGTGCTTTGGATTCAGAATCATATACTAGATTATGAATTCAACTTCAAGAAGAATCCTATCCACATAGACAACAATAGTGTTATCTCCATTAAAGAGAATCCAGTGCAACACTCAAAGACAAAGCACATCAACATCAGGTATCATTTGATCAGAGATAATTTTGAAAAAGGATTGATTAAACTAGTCAAAGTTAATACAAATGAAAAATATCCTGATCTGATCACAAAAGCATTTGATGAACAGAGATTTAAATATCTTGTATCAGCTATTGGGATGATTAACTTTAAGTAGATTTTCTTAAATTAATTTCAAAATTGGTTTTCAAATAATTTGTGTCTTTAATGATGTCTAAATTATCACTCATATAATCCCAGTTAATCTCGGAAGAATTTTTTCAAGATATATATTCCTTAGAATTTTAAGAAGTATAAACATATTTTCTCTCGGAAGACATTGATTTGACTTTGGAAGAAAATTATGTCTTCAAAACCAATAACTACTTATTAAAGAATTTAACTTCAAAAGAAATTCTAATATATTTTCCGAAGCTTAAATCTGCTTCTAAGTACTAATATGTTTTGAAGGATAATTTTCTTCTATAAGCAATTTAGTCTCGCAAGTTTTATTTACTCTTAAGTAAAACTTCTGAAACTTAATCTCTTTCGCAACCAAATCTGTCTTGGAAGCAAAATTACTCTAAGTACATTTTCTTCCAAAGCGCTTCTTCTCAAACTAAGGAACATCTTCTGATGTCAATTTAGCCTCGAAAGTTTTCTTTAAACTTCTGAAGGAAAATTACCCTTCGGATGATTTTCAACTTCCAAGATAACTACCTTTTTAGGAACTTCTTCAGAGGTGGGACCGAAATCCGGATTTCAAAGTTTATCTTTTGTAATAACTTTGTCTCAAATCCAAGCATATAAATATCTTTTCCAACTGGTATCCCTCTCTCCTCTTCTTCTTCATCTACAATCTTCTAGCCCTAAATCACTCCACAAACCCTTGTTGTTCTTTCATTCTCTCTCACAAAAGCTTTATAAAATGGCCAACCCTGAACCCGAAAATCAGCCAGCTTTTGTCATGCACCTTCACAGGCAACATAACCAGGTTGCTCTGTTATCCATTGAGAAGATCTTGGGATCTGCAGCTTTCTTTCCCGCTCTTCTTACCTCACCGCCCTTACCATAGACCCTCATCTTTATGAAGATCAACTATTAGAGTTCTGGAGGACCTGCCAAGAGGTTATAATGGATGGTAAGAAGGAACTATCTGCCATGGTGCAGGGAAGGATAGTGTTCATCACTCCAGCCACCATTAACCAACATTTGAGGCTGGATGATGAAGATGGTGAACTATCCTTCACCAAGGAGGCAGTCAATGGATCATTCTAGCTGATGGGCTATGAAGGTGACTTCTCAGTCAAGACCTTCAGAAAAAAGAAGGTCTCCTCTTAATGAAAATACCTTATCCATGTTGTCATCCACTCTTTATCCAACAAGCATGGAGGATAGGATCAAGTTTTTAAAGACCTTTCCTACATAGTTCATGGAATGGTCCAGCGGATCAAGTTCAGGTATTCACAATTTATCTATACAAATTTACTTGCTAACTCAAATTCCTTGAATATTACATGTTCCATAGATATGTCCAGCACATTCTAAACTATGAACCGGGCCCACAGTTGAGGGGAACAGGTAATGTTCTAAAGTTAGGATAGATGAAGCCCGACATCTTTAAGATAATGAGGAAAACCACTGTTGGTTTTTCCGGGGTAGAAACAACCCTTGTCCCAAAAAATGATAGAGCAACCTACTCAAGGTGACAACTTGGTAATCCTAGCCAATGTTGAACCCACACCTTCTTCATCTTTAACACTCCATAGCCTCAAATCACCATCACCTACAAAAGAAAATTCAAACAAACTCCTGCTCAATCTACTCAGATTGAGCAGGCCCCCATATACCCACCCATACAGGAGCAAGTAGAACCAAGAGCTCCCACTTCTCCTAAGGAGCAGACTACTACCATTCCTTCTATGATCAGTGCTAAGGTTCCTCATGCTTAGCCTGATGAGCTCATAGCCCCAGCCTCAAGCCTTCATCTTGAGTCTCAAAACTCAGATGAACAACCTTTAAGAGAAAGCTACCATCCCCAACCGTTAGATCTTAACCAACCAATCCCCAATCTAGAATTCTATGATAATGAAGACATGGGATTCAATGAGTACCATGAGTCTCTCTTCTCCTCCCCTACTTAAGGAGAGATGAGTGCTCCTGCCACTCCCATGTCTAGCCCACATCATCCACCTACTACTTAGGTGGATCACTCTAAACAAGTTTAAGAGGTCCATGTGGAAGAGGCTTTCACTTCTGAAAGTGATTACATACTTAAGACCTCTACCACGACAACCTAGCTCCTTAACACTTCTTATGAAGCTGTCATTGGGCAGGGGAGATCCAGAGACCAAGAACAAATATTTGGTGGTGAGAGGGATGATTTTGGTTATGTCCTCTCATGCCCCCATGATTCTTCTGATAAAGATGAGGGGAGTATGCAACAAAAGGTGAAACAATTGACAAAAACTTGGACATATCTGGTCTTTAAGTTTAGTTACCTAGAATCTCAGGTAGCTACCTTACAAAGGCAGGTGCTTAATCAGTAACTTGAGATCACCGATTTCAAGGGCAAGCTAGTTGAGAGGCCTGCTAGGCATGCTCAACCATGTCCATAAGAACCTGTGGATATGGTGGACCTAACCTCTAGCTCACTTGTGCAAGTAAGTGATGCTACCAAAATGGGGGAGAAAGTCACCACAGTCATAGAACATGGGAGCACTGCCCAGAGTATGTACACTAAGGATTCACCACCCTCACTTGCATTGTCCAGACTCAACAACCTCCTCGGCCCACATCAATATGGATGTCATATTTCAAAGTTTATTTGAGGAGGGTGTTGTACCAAGGGCTATGTCACCTCCATCCAACCCTGCTGACAATCCAATAGTAGGATGGAGGTTTGACACTGATAGAAAAGCCCTGGTGTTTTCTTGATTCCTAGGTCAACAAGAGATCTTTAACATACAACCTAGGTTTCTATGAAAGCTTCCCTTTAGTTAACCTACAGCTTGTCAACCCAAGCCAACACAGACAGGTTGACAGGTTAGCTGAGAGGATGCAAATGAGGGTGTCTAAGGAGTTCAAAAAGAGAACAAGCTTATATAGACAGAGGCTAGCAGAAAAAACAATTGGTCAACTGGATACCGAGTTGGACCTTAAGATTAGCTTCAAAGGGGAAACCTCAGTTGAAGGCCCAGCTATGGAACCTATGAACCTTGAGATTCATTCTCCTTCAGCACCAATTACCCTTAGTGAGACACCAGTTGGTGAAGGTGTCTCACAGCCTCTCTCTGGCCAGAGCTCAAGTGCAGAACAAGCTCAAAAAGGCCAAAGCTCTCTCCTCCCTAAGTCACACTGGCTAGTGATTGACAAAGGAAAGAAAGTCTTAACTTCAGAGGAGATTGAGGAGGAGTAGAGGGAGAGGAAGAGGAAGGCAAGGGAAGAAAGAATGAGAGAGATTCCTAGTTTCATACAAGCTGCAATCAGGGTTGCCCATAGGCCAAACACTCAAGAAGATGAGTTAAGGGTAGCCAGATTGAACTACCTAGGAACTAGGAACTACAATATAGATGATCTAATCTCTCTTCCCTTGGAGGAATTAAATGAACTAGCAGACACAGAGATGTCAAGAGAGAGGAAGGAGGCTGAGGATGTTGCTTTGCTCCTCAAAATCAAAGAAGAAAGAAAGAAAAGGAGATTATATAAAGCCCTTGTCCTCTCCCCAGTTCAAGAAAGGCCTGAGGTAGAATCTGTAGCTGTAGAAGAAGAAGCTCAAGTAGATAAGGAAAAAGATAGACAAATGATGATCAACTACTTGAGTGTTACAGGTCTCTACCAAGTAGAAGCTTTACTCCCTCTATCTTATGAGTACATATAGTTTGAGTATCTTAAGCAGCTGTAACAAGAAGCTATCAAAGAAAGAAAAACTGGTAAGAGAAAGATAAGGGAGGAAGCAACAAAATCAAGGGCCACCATCAAAGCCAACAAGAAGAAATCTAAAAATAGACAGAGGATGGTGAGCTTCTTGAAGCTGTATGGGTTCTTCGAAAGGAGGCTTGGTCCCATGTCTCTATCCATAATGGATGAGCATATTAGGGTGATCAAGCAGAAGATCAAGAGGGGTGAGCTTCAAGATTTGCATTCTCCACCAAGTCAAGCTGCACCTAAAGTTGAGGTCAAGGTTGAACCCCAACAGACAACACAACCAAGACCTAGTGCTGATCCACAGTCAGCTTCATCTTCTAACCCATAACAGGGGAAGGACCAAACTAAGAAGGATAAAGAAGGAAGACAAGGTGATCAAGACCAACCTTCTCAGTTGAAGTATAGAAAGAGGAAAATGATGGCTATTAGAAGAGATTTTAAGTAAAAGAAGAAGAAGAAATCTAATGCATCCACCTCTGCACCTCAGGATGAGTCAAAACATCCTGAGGGTGAACCAATAGAGGCTACTCAACCAACTTCATTACAAGTAGAGCCTCTTGCTGCTGAGAGACCCATCCTATCTTAGGTGTACTCTCCAAACCTAGACAGATGATATATCACAAGAGATCAAGGAGGTCCACAAGTATACTTCTAGCAGAATATACTTGACCTTCCTAATCTCTTGGACATTAGGAGATACTATAAGAGCCTGAGGAATCCAGACCAACTGATGAAGAGAGGAATGGCTTTGATTCTGATAATGGTTGTAAACAAGTGAAGGATCAAGATTTATTGTAATCTTCAAGTTTTGGTATCATCAGCCTAGGGGGAGTTTGTAAGAGTTATCTTAGAGGCTGATGCTAACCAAATATCTCTCAGCATGCACTGAAGTACAAGGAAGTTACTTCGGAAGATTTGACCATGCATAAAGAAAATTAACTAAGTGTCAAATCTTCAGAAGCCAAAGACAGAAATCTTTCAAAGCCAAAAGTGAAGTCTTTCGAAGCTTGAAGACTGATTTCTTCCGAAGACTCAGAAGACATGTGTCCCTGACACACTATTGACAAAAGCTGAATACATTTCCGCTGCCAGCTTTGAAGACTCACCAACTTATATAAGTTGGTGATTACCTTTTACTTTTGTCAACTGTTCAGTATGGTGTATGTGTCTGTAACTTTCTACTCTTGTACATTTATCCTTTTTGTAATACAATAGGATGCGAACTATGGCATGTCATAGTCACTTGTCAAAACACAGTCTGACTTTTAACTTTACATTTATCTTGTTGTCTAGATTAGTGTCCAGCTGGCCGGCTGTAGGATGTAGTATAAGTATCTCATGTAACCAGTCTTAGGACTAAGCATTGTAACACTTGTAAAATACTTGAGAGCAATATACATCATCCTTGAAAACCAATCTTTGTGTTCTAGAGTTCTTTACTTGTTTGTTCTTTGTTTCTTTGCTTGGTTCCCTATTTGATCTAGTAAGTGTGTCTTCTCTAACTGTGAGACTGTTGTTGTACAAACCATAACTGGTCATGCACAAGTCAAATTCAAGTAACACAATCAAAAATCAAACTTTTCATCGATATATCACTAACTGTTTATAGCTTACAAAGTAGGAATAATGACAAGTGTTACAATGCAAAGCTTCATATTTATACTAATCCACCAAGATTTCGCCCCACATCACATGTTTTGGCACCCAAAAGTTTTCACTGGACCAGATGTTTTCACATGGACTTGGAAGTTTTCGCATGTCTTGATTTTGATTACCCGAGACTCTTGATTTAATCTTGTTGCGTTGTTTCGGATCCTAATAAAGTCTTATGACTTGCATTAAGAAAATGCTCTAGGAAAATCGCAGAGCAAATCCAAAACTACCCGAAAAAAAAAAGAAAATTGAAATCACTAACTAAGCATAGAAGTCTTCAAAGATGCCACGACAGACTAGCACATAGTATAATCTCTAGTTATGTTAAACCAACTCTCAACAGAACAACACCGAGCATCCAAAGTGTTGCTACAAAGAACTTTGAAATTAAACAAGGAGTCATTCAACTCATAGCAAACACGTATCAATTTGACGGACATCATGGTGACAATCCAAATACACATATAGCCAACTTCTTAGAAATCTATAACACATTCAAAATCAAGAGAGCTAGTGAAGATGTTGTTAGATTCCATCCATATCCATTCTCGCTACGTGATTATAAGAAATCTTGGTTAAAATCTTGTTCATCTGGTTGCATCACATCATGAGATGAAATGACTGAAATATTATGGTTAAAATACTTCTCACCATTAAACACTGCTAAATCGAAACATTCTCACCCAGATTACAAGACGATATTAACAATCATTTTTATAAATTCAAAACAAGACAGGTTGATACCCAAACATATTTTATGTATATCCACACACACGTCATGTATCATCTTGAATCCTATATTTTTACTAAAATACCATTTAGTCCCACAACTTTATAATTTCATAATTTGAGAATCACTTGATTTATATATTCATATTTACCCCAATGTAAATAAATATACTTTAGAGTTTCATATCCATTTAATAAGCTCAAATCAACCTAACAATAAGTATTTGATCGTTTAGCTTAGATTCAAACTATTACATGTTAGTCAATAATAATTCATATTATTAATTTGTCCAGTGACACAACTTTCATTTTTATTACCAATATAAATCTCAATAACATAATTAATATATATTTACAATTGATTTAACGGGGCTAAGCAATCTGCCGAAGCTGTGGATGTAAAAATACATCGGTAGGGGAGCGTTCCGCCTTAGAATTAAGTACCTGCGCGAGCGGTAGTGGACGAAGCGGAATTGTTTGTTTTTTCATTTTGTGTATACTCATTATTGCGAGTGAAATCGCATAAAAACAAGTGTAAATATTTGATTATTATGCTATGAAAATTAATTTTGATAACAAAACTAAAAGTTTGGAGTATACCGATGAAATTGTTAGTATGTATTTTTCTCG
This sequence comes from Flaveria sonorensis, assembly GCA_025506505.1. Classification (NCBI taxonomy): domain Eukaryota; kingdom Viridiplantae; phylum Streptophyta; class Magnoliopsida; order Asterales; family Asteraceae; genus Flaveria; species Flaveria sonorensis. The sequence goes on along the minus strand of CM046427.1, from coordinate 22,614,490 downwards.
CTCGATACGTAATAGTTTGAATTATTAAAATTTATTTTTCTTTTACTTAAATACTTTAATGATAACCACTATATAATCTCACAAAAATATTGATCGTTACAAATTATACTGAAATGATCTTTAAGACGCATAAATAACCAAAAGATTCACACAAATGTTTACCATGTTATCAGTACTCGTAACCATTTAAGAAGAAACACATTTGCTACATATCATGATAACGCTAATATGTGATCACCTTGATTAATATTGTATATGAATAAACCTTTTCTAAGATAATATTATCTATACCATTAATTAGCAATACATGTGAATGGTAATGTATAAGTGATGGGAGTAAAGTCCTTAAACATATTTAGTTGTTTTGTTATATTTTTTAAATCTAATTACAAAATTTTGAATTAACGTTTTCGTCTTTATTCATGTTTCCATATCAATTTTATTTAAAATCGAAAGTAGTAAAAGGCAACTAATAATTTTTAGCTTTATTTTAAATACAGTTTCGTTTTCCTTTGTAACCTTTTATATGTAATGTTTTATTAAATTCGAATATAGGTTACACGTTTGATTTGTATCTATGTTTTAATATAATCATTATCTAGTGGTGATTTTTTTCCCAAACTTTATTCCGACACGTCATACGTTTGAGTCTGTATCCTAACATTTTTTCTCTCTTTTATAAGTAATCAAAAGTTGTAAACACAACTTAAATGTTTATCTTTTTTAGTGAGAGCTCATATTATAATATTGTAGGGATAGCAATGAGATGTGTAAGAGCAATCCCAATCCCATACAAATTAGAAAAGTGTGCCATTACACGGTCTAAAACCAGTCAGATATGTATCGGTTATTTAACCACTAGGTATCTGTTCATACCTATACGTAATCAAGTATACTTGTTAGCTTCATAAAAAAATACTCGTTGGGCATACCCTTCAGATATCTCTTCGATATTTAGCCAAGACTCTTCTGCGTTTTCTCTCTACACCCAAATATGTTCAAGTTTATAATCGGAACGTGCATGCTTAATCGGGTAATCATGTCGGGTACAAAGGTAAATCATGTAATACAATATCCGTTCAATACCCGCTCAAAATAAAAAGTAATCTCATACTAGGACCCGTACATGCTTACCCAACCCCATACACGTCTTAGATGTCTCGAGTTTCGGGTATTCTTATCGGGTTCAAGTTTGACTAACATCTCTAAATATTTGTACCGCATCACGTGAGTAACCTTTTAGTTAACTATATCTTAAAAGGTAAGGTTGGTGGGGTTCTTACTAGCCTATCATCGTCCTCGCTTAATTGGTCCACAAATATATTTGTTCCTTTCTTATTTTTTTTCGAATTTTTCAGACTTCGTTAGTGTATAAATTTCTTTGAGAACATTAGCATCAAAATTAAAGGGGCGGAAGTCGTTTTTTTGGTTATTTTTGTATTTCTTTACTATGATAACGAAGTTAATAAACATACATTTAACCACGTTAATTACACGACGCGCTCATCGGACGGGTCTTTTAACTCTGGTCTGACTTAAATAATAATGAACCGTTACAGCAAATAAGACGCCATTGGGGCGAGTAGGTGGGCCTCGACGTAGAGGATTTTAGAGTCACCCAAAACCCTAAACTAATATTCTTGTTTGATTAACATCCCAAAACCCTAAACTAAACATCAAGGCTTCCTCCCTCTTCTCAATCAAGAAATCAAACAATGGCTGGTGACAAAGGTAAAAAGCCCAAGATTGCAGAGAAGACAGTGGACGACGCCCAACAAATTGACGCGGAGCTCATTCAATCCATCGAGAAAATGCAAGAGCTCCAAGATGAACTCGAGAAGGTACTCACCATTTATAAAATTCAATTTGAAATATGTCTGCTAATCATTTTCACTGTTTGAAGTTTTATGTTCATTTGATGCACTTGAAATTAAGTTTCTTTTTGTTATCGTGTGTTTTTATGATATATAAATTTCAAGTTCTTTGGTAATTTTCTGTATGATCAATCTTTTTTGTTGAAAGTGTGGTCTTGTGGTTGATTGTATATTTGTATTTCTCATTACATTACACTTTTATTAAATCCATATGTTTTACATGGTCAACCAAAAATCATCTCTATTTTGGTATTGTGTAATCTGTTGTCTTGTTGTTGTTATATTCTAGAAAGATGTAGATTCAACTTTGAATAGGGATGGCAGAAAAGCCCCAAATCGGAACATTTGGGGCGAGGTATGGGATTAATTACAATTTATTTGTGGGTTTGGGACAGGTATGATATTTGATGATACTTGCTTGGTTACCAGAAATTGATCCATAGCCTTTTACCTTCATTGAAGTCGAATATATTAATATATATCTGTAATTTAGAAAATTATAATAAATAATAAAGTTAAAAAACTTTTAAGTAAAAACAGACTATACTACTAAATCCAATATCTGTGATCATAATTGTCAAATGAAACAAAGACAAACAATTTAGTTAAACTTGAACTTCTGTGTTTTCGTTCTTCAGATTAACGAGGAGGCAAGTGATAAAGTCTTGGAAATTGAACAGAAGTACAATGAGATTCGGAAGCCAGTTTATGATAAACGAAATGAAATCATCAAATCAATCCCAGATTTTTGGCCAACTGCTGTGAGTGACTCATCTTGATTTGTCACTTTTGAGTGGTTGAGATTTTCCCAACCCAAATCTAATCTCTACTTGTTATTCCAGTTCTTGAGCCACCCTGTTCTCTCTGATCTTTTGAGTGAAGAAGACCAAAAGGTTATAACTTTAGACTTTAAAAGATATTTTTTGATCTCTTTTTTTTATGGTTTTTATTTCTGCAATTGTTTCTTTTAGATCTTCAAGCATTTAACCTCTTTGGAAGTGGAAGATTTCAAAGATGTGAAATTGGGTTACTCAATCTCATTTGTAAGCAATTAGTCAAGATTCATTATTTATATCCATTTGCTTAATAATCTTTCACGTAATGATGATTATGCGACTTTATACTTCTTTCTTCAGAACTTCGGTCCTAACCCGTATTTCGAAGACACAAAACTCACAAAGACTTTTACATTTCTTGATGAGGGTACTACAAAAGTTACTGCTACCTCCATAAAGTGGAAAGAGGGCGAGGTAACTTATTTTTGCTCGTTTTACTCAATAGTAAAGTATCTATGTAGCTTGATTGTAATCTTATTTCATTCCTTACTTGTTAAAGGGCGTTTCTAATGGGGTTTGCCATGAGAAGAAAGGAAACAAGCGGTGCCATGACTCCCATGAGGACGACAGGTTGCTAGCCTTTTTTGTTAATTTAGGGTAATATAATGTTATATAGTTAATACTTCTTTTAATCTAATCTCACAAGACATGATATCTACTTCTTTCACGGGAATGTCGTTATTGATTGTTTAATGTTCTAATTTATTACTTAATTAGGATTTGCCAAACACTCAAACAAGTGAATATATCAATTTTGAGATACATTCAAACACCATCTTCTAGTACCAAATAATTTGATTTTGACGATTCAAGAACACACTGGATCATCATCTTACTACCGCCATGTATTTGAATTTTTTTTAATGTTTTGGTGCAGCTTCTTTAGCTGGTTCAATGGAAATCAAGAGAAAGACGAGGTGGAGGAATTCCATGATGAAGTATGGTCTTTGTGTATTAATTGAGTGGACTTAATCTTTTGTTGACTGACAATTATTTACTATTCACTTTTTTTATGTAATTTTTTTCAGGTTGCTGAAATAATCAGGGAAGATTTGTGGGCTAACCCTCTTACATATTTCAATAATGTATTTTCTTAATCCTTCTTTTATAAATCAATTGATGTTTTTTAGCTTATATTTTGATTTACTAATTGGGTTTTCGACAATTTTAAGGATGCTGATGAAGAGTTTGGCGATGAAGAGGTAAAATATTTCGTTTTCATATTCTTTCTCCTTCAAGATTAACTCGATTATTGTTCGAGTTAAAATCACATTTAATTAAACTAACAAGATTAGATTGTAATCCAAAATCATGTATAAAAACGTCTCCCTAGATTTAAATTTGTTGTTTTTACCTGTTACTCTTGCACACATCACAACAGAAGATAGAGGTTGAGTAACAGGTCAACACTGTACCAGGTCAAATTTAGTTGCGCCAATCTACCAATATTTTTGTCTGTTTATTTTTTAAATAATTTAAATTTCTTTAAAAAGTTGATTTAAACATTTGTTGCTCAACAGGAAGACGGGACAGATGACTCTGAAGAAGATGAGGATCAAGAAGATGATGAAGGGAAGTGAAGGTGTAAAGTGTCTTATAACAGTCAAAAGTTTTCAACTTTAGGTGGTTACTTAAATATTTCTTTACAACTATGTTTATCGGTCGATTTATAGTTCATTTTGTGGGTTTTGTGGTACGTTAGGAGTTAGAAGTTTCTTAATCATATGCATGTGAACAAAGCAAACCAGAGAAGTTTCATAGCCTTTTGAATATTTTATATGTATTAGGTATTGAAAATTTGGTATCTTGAATCTGGTCATTTGCTGCATGATGTGCGCCTCCTGGTAGAAATTTCTTCATTAAAAAAACCAATATGCAAAGTACTTTTAAACCACAATAACATTAACAATACAAGGTACACAATAATAAACTATATAATGTACATATCAAGTTTCTGCCATAGTGCTACTAGGTACAAGTTTATTTCAGAAACAATTACACTTGGTCGTGAAAATTACTAGTTTGGTCCTTATGTCTGTCCCCTGGTAATACTTTTGGTTTTGTGTTGGATGGTCGTTTAACGTTTGTTTGGTTTTAATAGAGTGACTACTAATCCTTTATTATTTTGAAAAAGGATGAAATGAAAACTTAACACCCCTTGATCTCCCACCCTCCTTTTCATGTGAAACCTTTCCTTTCTTTTCTTGCCCATGGTCACAACACCCATCAATGCGGGCAAAAGAGAACCTCCAGTAACTAGACTGGCAACATGGTTAATGTGGGGTCTTGAATTTTCTTAATTTCATAAAAACTAACGGCGTTTTAGCAATGACCAAATGTGTTGAACCGTGATATTGATAGTGTGATTTTCAGAAAGTTGGAAGCAAAACTAGTGTGTTTACTTTTGCTTACATGCTAATTATTTAGTTTGACAGCTAAGACAAAAATCTGGATTGGCATGCAAGTTTGAGCTTTTAAATCTCATTTGTCCAAGTTATAAGCTCTCAAATCTCGTTAACCTAAGGTTAATTGATGTCTTTACATTAAGCAGATGATTATGTAAAAATAAATGTTTCTATAAAACTCTCAAGCTCTTTATTTGATAAAATAAAGCAAAGTTCTATAAGACATTCGGATGATTATAAAAGCATTTTCTAATAGATAAATAGACAGAAGGAATATCCCACTTATATATAGATCCCAACATAATCTATGAAGCATACAGTCTAGATTGATATTGGAAAAGTAATCTCCATGCTACGTACTATTTTATCACATTAGAGAGAAATTTTTAAAGATTTATACCAGATTAGAAAGAGCAAAACATAAACACTAATACAACACATATTATGGAACTTTTTTATATGTTTTTTTAAACAATCACCATTATAAATAAAACAAGATCACAAATTCTCTCAACATAATGTAGCATAATTACAATGATGATTTATATTCACAAAACTCAACTAATTTTGTTATCCACAGATGGCATACAAAAACATAACAGGGTGCAAGTAGCTTCCCAATATGTAATCTAAACATTGCTTAACAAATACAAAACGAGGAAGGCATTCAAGGACAGCCTCAACGTGATGGTAAATTCTAGATAAGATTCGAAAAGTTGTAAGAGCTTATGATAACCAAATAAGTTTGATAGCTTATTCTTTTGAATTATTGCTAACTTTGGTGGTGACACTGATAGAGGATATAGACCCGCTCTTGCGTGAAGCAGAAAAGGGGGCCCAGTAACAGCGCAAAGGGACAGCAGAATCTAAGCATTGCTAACTTTGGTGGTGACCCTGTGATAGAGGATAGAGACCCTTAAGCAGGTTAAACTCCAAAGAAATAGAAATAAGAACTCAGAGATTTTGCCTCAGCTTTCTTCTTATTTCCGAATGCAACGTACAAGGAAGTAAATATGCAAAACAAAAACTTCTTGCTAAAAATAAGGAAATCATGGATGCAGAAATGTAAAGATGGCCCTAACTTAATGCAGTAAAAGGGAAACAATTGCAGAATTGGAGACAAGCTTAGGGGTATGCGAAAAGCATGGGTGATTTGGCATGGTGGTGTGTTTTCTGCACGTATCACACTGTATGGTGGCTTATGTAGTAGGAAGGTGTTAAGTGGCGGCGGCAACTGAGTATTAGGTCGGCTACGTTGGCCATGAACGATAGCTTGGAGACTCTAGTTGGCCATGAACGTAGGTAAATATATGCTTGGAGACTCTAGAGAAGCAAGTAAATGTTTTGTGCGTCGTATGTCTACCTTCTATGATGCATTTCCAGGAATAAACCACCAATCAGTGGCTCTTATTTTACCATAATTTTTGAAAAGGCCCACCGGACACGTTCTACTAGGTAGGACTCAAATCAGAAAAGGAAAATAAGTATAAATTTTCACCCATGCCATAATTGGTTTATAGAAAACATGTAACTCCCAGAAAAACAGAATTATACCTCAACTCAGAAGCTGCTAATATCCAAATGGTCATGGTGTTTTAGTTCACTACTATCATGTTGCACTCTGCCACTAATTTCCAAGCACAAGCCTGTAGATATTCCTTTTCTCACATGATTTGCCTTCACATCGCTGTTTTTCTTGCTGTGGCTCGGGTCTATGAAGATTGGTTGTATCTCAAGGGTTGGATTGGGCTTGATCCGGTTCACTTCTCGTTCATTAGAAGGTTTTAGTAAGATACTTTTCTGCAGTTCATCTGAAGCTTCATCTTCATTCAGAAGCACCTAAAATGAATTTCCAACAGTTCAATACATGTAATGATATATGACTTCATCAATTATCTTTTTTTTCTTCACAATATCGCCTTCCATAAACCATTAATACCAACAGACCCCTCCAAATTAAATCCAATCAGCCGGTTCGGTCAGTTTGAGATTTATGTTTGGTTTTGACAATTTAATGATCCAGCTAACGTTTTGAACACTTGGAACCGGCCATGTAAAGCGAGCCGACCTTTTAGCCTTTTTCAATAATTTACTTATTTATTTTTGGAGTATAAAATGTTGTATGTGTATTATACTAAGTGTTGTAAAAGCGCTAGGGGCTAGTTGGGCGGTGGGGTACCGACTAGCGATTAATCGGGATTAATCGGAATGGAATTTTTATATATAATTTTCAGTTATATATATATATATATATATATATATATATATATATATATATACACACACACACACACACACATTTTCATATGTAAATTTAATAAAAAATTTCTGTTTTATATATAAATACACATATTTGGCTGGAACTTCAAGTTTAAGCCAGAATTTTCAATTTTTGGCCGCATATTTTTAAGTCCTCGCCAGGACCCTACCGGAATTTTGCCGGAATCACAGATTTTTGGCTGATTAAGACCGCCTAGGGTCTGATTTTGACCACCGTTGACCGCCTAGTGATTAATTGGCCGATTAGCAAAAAATTAGTAGGTGAGTGGCCGATTTCCGATTAATAGCCTAGCGATTAATCCCGATTTTTGCAACACTGATTATACTCACAAACCATTATTTTCAATTTAGATTTTTTGCTACAAACTAACGACTTTGAAAACAAAAGGACAAAAACGATTTGTTGGTTAATTCCGAATGGTTCAAAAGAATAAAAATAAAAAAATACTGACATCAAGCTACAGCTAGTTACAGCTGTAAATTGACAGTAAGGCTGCAGCTTTTTTCTTTGCAATAAAGTTGCAGCTGCCGGTTGTTTTTATTTCAATTGATTTGTGCTTTATTACCTTCCAAAAGGTAGAGTTTTATTTTTGTCAATAGATTGTTTCCATGTCCTTTTTCCATTATAAATAGAGATAGGTCATTCGATGTTGATGTACTGTTTTTCCCTTCTTGTTTTCTCAATAATAATCTGTGCTCTTAAGTTTCTTCTTTGTTCTACTTAGTTCTTGTGCCAATTGTTTATCCCAACAATTGGTATCAGAGCCATCTTCAATCCTTAAGAACCTGTTTCTGCCATCAAAGAGGAAGTGCTGCACCTATGGCTGATATTCCACAAAACAATCAGCTTGTTCAAGTCAGGGAAGGAGGAGGTTCAACCTCCTATCAATGTCCGATGCTGAGCGCAACGAATTATACTTCGTGGGCCATTAGAATGGAATCTTTTATGGATGCCCAAGGTCTTTGGGATGCCATAGAACCTCCGGCGGGTGCTAACATTGATGTTAAACTCGGGAAGAAGGCGAGGGCCTTCATATTCCAAGCATTGCCCGAAGAAATTCTGTTGCAAGTTGCTGGTCATACTGAAGCGAAGGATGTTTGGGAAGCCCTTAAAACTCGGTTCCTTGGAGCGGACAGAGTGCAACAAGCACGAATCCAAAATTTGAACCGCGAGTTTGAATTGTTGAATATGAAGGAAACAGATAGCATTGATGATTTTGCTAGCAAAATTGGTGGAATGGTATCCAAGTTTCGGACACTTGGAACCACGATGGATGAGAAGACCAAAGTCAAGAAACTTCTAAGCGCTGCTCCAACTAAATTTCTGCCAGTTGTTGCTGCGATAGAGCAGTTTTCTGACCTAGAAACCATGGTTTTTGAGGACCTTGTTGGCCGCCTCAAAGCCTATGAAGAAAGCGTAAAACCAGCCAATCTTGAATCAACAAGGAAATTACTGTTGACCAAAGAAGAATGGCAGCGAACAGATGGGAAAACTGCCGGCAGGGGCCGGGGTTCCAGTTCATCCGACCATCGAGGGCATGGTCGCGGTCGAGGCAGATTTAACAGCCGTGGTAGGGGTGGTAGACACCCTTCAAACAGTCGCAAAACAGAACAAAAAGAACAGGGCAGTGGCAAACGTGACCGTAAGAATTTACGGTGCTACAATTGCGACAAAACGGGTCATCTTTCAGCCGAGTGCCGTGCTCCCAGGAAGACCGAAGCAGAAGCATTTTTGGCACAGGAAGATGACGATCAAACACTTCTTATGATGAAGATCACACAAGAACATGTGTTACTCAATGAAGAAAAGGTTTTCCCAAGTGAATATGCTAAAGATGGCAGTGAAGATGATACTTGGTACCTAGACAACGGTGCAAGTAATCACATGACCGGGGAGCGAGACTACTTCAGTGAACTTGATGAAAAAACGGCGGGGCGTGTGAAGTTTGGAGATGGATCAGCTGAGGAAATTAAAGGAAAGGGGTCAATTCTGTTGCAGTGCAAGAATGGCAACCAACGACTCATCACCAATGTGTACTACATCCCGGACTTATGTAACAACATACTAAGTCTTGGACAACTTGATGAGGTAGGATGCAAAATACATATGGAGAATGGTTTCTTGTGGCTTTATGATCGATCCGGCAACACTCTCATGAAAGTTAAAAGATCTCAAAACCGACTCTATAAGGTACACCTAAACATTATACCACCAACCTGTCTATTTTCTAAAATGGACGAGGCGGCTTGGATTTCGCATGCCCGCCTCGGCCATTTGAATTTCGAAGCCTTAAAGATCATGACAGGAGAAAAAATGGTGTTTGGAGTCCCAAACATAAACCAAAAATCACAAATTTGTGAGAATTGTTTGGCTGGAAAACAACGAAGGCTACCATTTCCATCTAAAAGTTCCTATCGGGTAAAACAGCCCCTGGAACTTATTTTTGCTGACCTGTGTGGTCCAATTACACCCTGTACTCCATCTGAAAACAGGTATTTTTACTACTTGTTGATGATTTTTCAAGATTTATGTGGGTTTATGTGCTTAAAACTAAAGACTAGACATTCGAGGCATTTAAAAAGTTCAAGAATTCTGTTGAAACCGAAAGTGGCTACAAGATCAAGGCTTTAAGAACGGATCGAGGTGGAGAGTTTATTTCCACAAGCTTTGAACAATTATGTAGTAAGGATGGCATAAATCGGTTTCTAACCGCACCGTATTCTCCACAACAAAACGGTGTGGTTGAACGCCGAAATCAAACCATTCTTGGCATGACACGTTCCATGTTGAAAACAATGAAGCTACCCCAATGGTTGTGGGGTGAAGTCGTTCGACACTCGGTTTACATTTTAAACCGAACACCTACAAAAGCCCTTGAAAAAAAGACTCCATATGAAGCCTTTAAGGGGAAGAAGCCGAATTTGGAACACCTAAAAGTGTTTGGTTGTACGGCACATGTAAAAGTTCCAACAGTCAAACTCACCAAGTTGGATGATAGAAGCAAGATGATGGTTCACCTTGGAAATGAACTAGGAAGTAAAGCGTATCGGCTCTACAACCCAATAAGTAAAAGAGAATGTATTAGCAGGGATGTTTGTTTTGAAGAAACCAAACCATGGGATTGGGCTAAAGAAGAGAACAGTGATGATCAAAAATGGACTGATTTCACTATTGTAGCAGCAGATGGCTGCTCATCACCCTATCAAAAGATAGTTTCAGGTACTCAAAACACCCAAAATGGACCTGATTCAGTTCCGGTGACAGCAGGTCCAGAAGATGGGTTGTTAATTCTGAACAGGAGGCCCCAAAAGGAGAATCCAGCAGCCCGTATACACCTGGCCTGACACAGAACAGTTCAGGCGGCCTATTCAGCAGCCCAACTAGCCCAGTTAGCTTGGGCAGCCCATTCAATGTTTCATCAGGTACTAATTCGGCCTCAAGTACAAGTTCTTTTTATGATGACACACCGATGCAGGGTTTTCAATCAGTGAATCAAGTGTACTCAAGAACAGAACCAATTCAACAAGTTGAGTTTGAACGAAGATTAATGTTACATGAGGAAGAGCCAAGAACATTTGATGAAGCAAAAACCAGCAAAGAATGGAGAAATGCTATGCAGGAAGAACTAAAGTCCATTGAACAGAATGGTACGTGGCGCCTGGTCCAGCCTCCAAATGGTGTCAAACTGATTGGTTTGAAGTGGATGTTCAAAGTCAAACGAGATGCAAAAGGAAACATCACTCGTTACAAGGCAAGACTTGTGGCAAAGGGCTATGTTCAAAAGCATGGCATTGACTATGAAGAAGTGTTCGCCCCTGTTACTCGAATGGAATCCGTTCGATTAATCCTCTCTCTAGCCGCAACAAACGGGTGGCAAGTTCATCACCTTGACGTCAAGACCGCTTTCTTGAATGGAGATTTGAAGGAGGATGTCTACGTATCTCAACCCGAGGGGTATGAGAAACCAGGAAAGGAGCACCTCGTGTACAAACTTGTTAAAGCCCTATATGGCTTGAAACAAGCACCAAGGGCGTGGAATTCAAAGCTGGATGCAACTCTAAAACAACTTGGATTTGACCGATGTCCAAGAGAACATGCAGTGTACAAAAGGGTTGCCAAATCGGGACCATTAATAGTGGGAATTTATGTTGATGATTTGATTATTACAGGGCCATGTAAAGAAGAGATCAGCAAGTTCAAAACTCAGATGAAAAGTCACTTTCAAATGAGCGATTTGGGGCTGCTGACCTACTACTTGGGAATTGAGGTGAGCCAAGATGAAGCTGGAATTACTTTGAAGCAATCTGGGTATGCTACAAAGATCCTAAAGGAAGCAAACTTGTGGGAGTGTAACCCCACAAAGTTCCCCATGGATCCCGGAATAAAACTTGGAAAAGATGAAGATCAAGAGAGTGTTGATGCAACTCAATACAGAAGACTTATAGGGTGCCTTCAATACCTTACACACACTCGGCCTGACATTAGCTACGCAGTTGGTATTGCTAGCAGGTTCATGGAGACCCCAAAAACATCACACTTACAAGCTGTTAAACAGATTATGCGTTATGTGAAAGGCACGGTTAATTTTGGGATCTGCTATCGTAGAAATGGAGAACGTAACCTGATTGGGTATAGCGACAGCTCACACGCCACAGATAGAACTGATGGAAGGATCACCACAGGGATGATTTTTTATTATGGGGGTGGTCCAGTCGCCTGGTGCAGTCAAAAGCAACAAACTGTTGCTTTATCTTCCTGCGAAGCAGAATTTATGGCGGCAGCTGCTGCTGCCTGCCAAAGTGTGTGGCTGAAAGGTTTACTCGAAGAGTTAATGGGTCGGATTATGGAGGCAGTCACTATTCATGTGGACAACAAGTCTGCGATTTTGTTGATAAAAAATCCTGTTTTTCATGGACGTAGTAAACATATTGACACGAAGTATCACTTTATTCGTGAATGTGTTGAAAACGGTTTAGTAAAGATTGAATATGCCAGAGGGAATGAACAAAAGGCAGATATATTGACCAAAGCTTTACCTAGGGTCAAGTTTATTGAAATGAGGGAATTTTTTGGAGTTCAAGACCTATCGGAGGTGAAGACCGGAATTAAGGGGGTGAATGTTGGTTAATTCCGAATGGTTCAAAAGAATAAAAATAAAAAAATACTGACATCAAGCTACAGCTAGTTACAGCTGTAAATTGACAGTAAGGCTGCAGCTGTTTTTCTTTGCAATAAAGTTGCAGCTGCTGGTTGTTTTTATTTCGATTGATTTGTGCTTTATTACCTTCCAAAAGGTAGAGTTTTATTTTTGTCAGTAGATTGTTTCCATGTCCTTTTTCCATTATAAATAGAGATAGGTCATTCGATGTTGATGTACTGTTTTTCCCTTGTTTTCTCAATAATAATCTGTGCTTTTAAGTTTCTTCTCTGTTCTACTTAGTTCTTGTGCCAATTGTTTTTCCCAACACAATTCAGCCATAGAGGCAAGGAGTTGGAGCAACTGGTAAAGTTGCTGCTTTGTGACCTTGAGGTCATAGGTTCAAGCCCTAGGAAACAACCTTCTACACAAAGTGTAAGGTAAAGCGTACGTCAAATCACAAACCGAACAGGCCCCTATTTGTAGTGGGAGCAAAGTCAACTACTGGGTATTCCCTTTTTTATTCCCAAGGAAGAACCGTCACTCAAACCACTAAAACCGAATGGTCTGGCCACGGTTCGATTTGTTGTTTTCAGAAACCGTAGTTAGCGGTTTAGTCCAAAATTCTTGTAAACACCGGCCAACTAACTGTGGATACCCTTATTATCAGTGAAAATTAAGAGTAGAAAGTCTTAAAAAGGGTAGGTAATCTGGAGTAATAGTTTTTCCTTAAAATAATAAGATGGAATGGAACTCATTACTTAAAATTGTTTGACCCCTAAATAATCAAATGAACACTTTATCGAAACACTAAAAACTGCTTATTTGTAACTTGAATGCACGTCCAAACACCCACTTTACACCTTACATTTTGATCATAAGAAAAAAGAGACAATGCAAAAAAAAAGAACACAGGTTAAATAGTACATAATTAAGTAAACTAAAACAAAAAGTTTACCTTACGGCCAACCAGATCGAAAGATATGATAACTTTGTTGCGCTTAGCACGTTCAGCCTCTTCTATCTCCTCTTTTTTCTTCCTCAAAAGTTCCTTTTCCTGCGTGCAGTTAAATGTTTAATGTTAAAATCCTTATATTCATACTTGTTTGTTTAATGATTGACGAATTAACAATTGAGATACCTCCATTGACAGCCAAGTGTTCCCTTCCATCTCATAATAATCACTTTGATCATCAATCACTGTTGTACGTGCAGCAGAGTTTCTGTCATAATCAACAAGCCTCTTCGCATAGGCTTCGGCTGCCGCCTCAGCATCCGAAATGGGAGCCACCTCTTCCTCTAGCCCGGCATATGTACTTCCCTCTCTCAAAACAAGAGCCCCACAAAAACTACAAGGCCCCTCTCCTTCTTGTTCACACACAATCTTCCCACAAGATAAACAATTACTCACAAGTCTGTGCCTACGGGCTTCACATGAACACGGTTTTCCCTTCTGAAATACAATAGACCCTTTGGAAGCCTCTGCAAGAGATATGACTTTCCCAGATTTTTTCTTCTTTGACTTATTTTGACCTGCTGTTTGTTGGTTTTGTGGCTGTTGTCCGTTCTGATTTGGCGTATAGTTCTCCTTGGAAGTGGATTGTGCAGGCTCTTTTGGAGGTCGTACCGGTTTTTTTGTCACATTAACTGGTTCTTTTGCAGGTGGTTTTACATACTCACGAAATTGGCTAGTTTGACCATCTAGTGAAGTATCAGTATCAGTAGTATCTATATAACCTCTTCTTTTCAGATATTCACCAATTACATAACGGCCAGCTTCCTCGCCAACTATATTCTGTATGCATAGATGAAAATCATAATCATAATAGTAAATAGTAAAATCTTATTTCCTACACAACATAATTTCATCAACAAGCTGCATAGGTTATATGGAAGCACGAATCTGAAGAAAAATGCATACAGAACATGGTAATACCAATGATCAGAAGCTTAATAATGGCAGTTTATCATATAATCGAAAACATGATCTAAACCTGCTATTAGGCTAACAGAAAACAACTATTTAATCTTAAGCTAATTACATGATTGACCAGAAATATAAACATGATGATCCAACCGAATGCCCTTAATACATAATCATCGTGTGAAAACCTACTTATCAAAAGATGAAATTCTACAACTAAATCCAAGCCTAACTGTATAGAGCTAGAATGATGATATGAGGAATGGAATTGTTTGGCAAGCAGAAGATGAAGTGATGTGAGGAATTACATCGAGGTACTCCTTGGCGTCAAGAGGAGGAGCAAGGTCACAGTAGGAGACTAAACCTGAGATCAGATCTCCGTCTAAATCCAAGCCCTCCGTCTTCCGGCATAGATCCACTAACGCCTTCTCCAGCCACTGCCCCGCCGTCTCCATCCCCTCAATTCCCTACACACCTCCTGCCAATGCCAAATTCAACGATTAGATTCTAGGGTTTCTACAAATTATCCCACAACTTTTAGCAATCCATTCTTTATTCTCATCATTTAATAACAATCATAACAATCGTAAACTTTATATCAAATAAATTTATTATTTAACAGAACATGTATGAACACATTTCTTATATTATATGATAAGATAAGATTGTATGTGGTTGTAAACGAGCAATAGGGAAAATTTATTGTTAAATCGGCGTTAATATTGTTTAAAACCCTATAATATTTTTAATATATTTTAAGTGGGTGTTAGTGAAGAATAATAAAAAAATAACGATAAAGTATAAAAAGTTAATTTTAATTGAAAAATAAAAAGAAAAATTAGTAATTTTTAGTGTAATTATATGAATGAGGATGATGAACGGGTTCTGAATGCTCTAAAAGTAACTTGACTATTAAACCAACATACATTAACAATGCTAAACAACAAAATAGTACCATGGATTTCAAATTGCAACTACAATTACTAAAATAGACTGAACAGATAAAACCTCTTATGTATAGTTGATTTTTATTTTGTAATTATTTAGACAAAAATACCCCTAATTTAGAAACTTAACGTAAAAAGTTAACGATGTTAATTAGGAATACCTAAATGGATTCAAATGGCTATTTTGTGTAACATTTGGATGCATATAACAAAATTTAAACTTTTAGACTCAAATGGGAGTTTCTATGAAACCTCAAGCACAAAAACGCATTTAACTCCAAAGTTTATTTAATATTATGCAAACGAAAAGAGATTATAAAGAGTAACAGTACCAATAATAATTTGACATGTGTTTTGTGTATAAGGGAGGAAGGAGTGTACAAGTGACGACATAGGAAAGAGGAGGTGGCATCATGGTACCGCATGGGTGCGCCACCCCACCTTCCTAGACAGGGACAAAAACAATAGGTTATGCGTCTTGGCCTCATTTTCAGGACCACTCAAATCAACCAAGAAACGTGTACATTGAGTTACAAAACTTGTACATTATGTTTTTTTAAAACTCAAATGGGAATTTCTATGAAACCTCAAGGATGAAAACGCATTTAACTCCAAAGTTTATTTAATATTATGCAAACGAAAAGAGACTATAAAGAGTAACAGTACCAATAATAATTTGACATATGTTTTGTGTATAAGGGAGGAAGGAGCATACAAGTGATGACATGGAAGGAGGAGGTGGCATCATGGTACCCATGGGTACGCCACCCCACCTTCCTAGACAGGGACAACAACAATAGTTTATGCATCTTGGCCTCATTTTCGGGACCACACTTGTACATTGTGTTACAAAACTTGTACATTATACAAAAGAGTGTTAAGGAGGGAGGTGATGGACATTTTCATAGTTTTAATAGAATCTGGGATGTGATGGAAAATGCCAATATGACACTTACATTAATGAAAGATAGTGCTTGGGATGAGGGGGAGGTGAAAGATGACTCTACTATCCCTATTCTTTTTCACACCATTTATGTTTTTTATAAGATAAAATAATTACATCTCACACTTGATATAGTAAAACCCGTAACTTTTTGATTGAAGAATGCATATTTTTATCAGAACTTCTCTTTAAGGATCCATTAAGGAGATCCATTAAGATTTTAGCCCGCCTATAACTGTATATTATTCTTATGTATATAACATATATCATGACACTTGTTTTTTTGTTAACAACAGCAGTAGCATGATATCGTGTGTTTTAAAGATGCAACTTCTCTTTTGTCAACAATAGACATATTATGAGTTATGTAGTATTTTATAAATATAGTTCTTAGGGAGAATTTTATATATACCCCTACAAACTTTTAAAAATCATATATATGCGGATAAAATTCAATATATTATATATATAACTGTAGGGATCTATCTGAAGATTATGAGGCTGATGCAACCAAAGATCTTCCAACATGCACTAAGAAACAAGGATGAACTAGTTGTGAAAGCTTTACACTCTCTAAAAATCTAAGTGTAAAGTCTTTCGAAGCCAAAAGTTCAGAAGAAATTACTTTGGAAGCTTTACACTTAACAGAAAATATTTCAAGTGTAAAAACTTCCGAAGCCAGAGGCCAAGTTCTTCCAAAGCTAAAGATGAAGTCTTCCGAAGCTTCAAAGACAAAGTCTTCCGAAGCCATTTTGCTGTGAAGACTGATTTCTTCGGAAGACAGAGAAAAGCTGCTTTCTGTGATCTACTTTTGATAAAGCTGACCAACTTTCTGCTGCAACTCTGATAACTCATCAACTTGTATGAGTTGGTGAAACTTCCATACTTTAGTGAATAGTAGATAACGTCTTTGTCTGTAATTTTCTTCTTTTGTTCCTTTAGACTTTTTTGTAATAGGAAAAGTCAGTGAGCTATGGCATGTCATAGTCACTAGTCAAAAGGCAATCTGCCTTTTGACTCCAGGTTGATCTTGTTGTCTAGATCAGTCAATTCCAACTGTCCTTCCAAGTATTGACGGTTGTATGTTGTAGTATAAAAGAGTCTCAGGTCCTTGTATTTTAAATTATGCTTTGAACACTTGTAATAGAATTTGAGTTCAATATACAACATCCTTGAAAACTTATACTTGTGTTATTGTTCTAAGTTCTGTTTTATTACTTGTGTTCTTTGTATCTTCAAAGTATCATGTTCCCTATTTGAACTGTTAAGTGATCTAAGATCTCTCCTCTTGTGAAACTAATTATAGTTAACACCCTTACCTGGTCCTGCAATTGGTATCAGAGCATCCCAGGCTCTTGATTGTAAGATCTCACCATCTTAAATCCTCTTAGTTTCACACTTCACTTAACTTTTCAAATGGCAGTTATCTTAAAGGCTGATATGGAAACTGAAACTATGACAAAGTCCCCACTGATCACTCCTGAGGATTTTGATACTTGGTGCCAAAGAATGGAAGGCTTCATCAAGTCTCAAGATTCCAGGATGTGGGAGTCTGTTGTTAATAGACCTCATGTACCATACACCACTTCAGCTGCCGCTGGTTGTGGTATGATACCAAAGGAAAGGGTTGATTTTTCTGAAGAAGATTGGAAGAAAATTGATATCGATCAGAAAGTTATGACAGCCCTTCAAACTGCTCTTCCTAATTCCATCTACAGAGGTTTCAAGAAGTACAAGACTGCCAAATAGATATGGGATGCACTAAAGCTGATGTATGAGGGGTCCAATGAAGCCAAAGAGAACAAGAAGAATCTATTGAAGCAGCAGTTTGAAAATTTCACCTTCAAGACAGGTGAAACCATGACTCAACAGTACTTCAGGTACGTTGAGATTATGGATACTCTAGCTGATGTTGGGGTAACCATTGAGAATAGAGATATTGTTAGGAAGTTCATGTCCTCTCTTCCCAGAAAATGGACACACTACTGTGTGGTCATTAAGAAGACTGAAAACCTCAAGACTCTTACTCTCACTGAGTTATATGAAATACTCAGTGGATATCAGATGGAGATGAACATGCAGAACTCATCTGGTAACTCCAACACTCATCAGAGTTCAGCCTTTCATGTGGTTGAAACGGATTGCAGAGAACCACAACACCATCTCATCTGCTACCCGGACAAATCACAAAAGGGTCATTTCATCACCTTTTCAGAGACACCAAGGGAAGGCTACATCCCTGGAAGCCCATTCCAGGAGACTAGTTCTTCACAAGCTTTTGTGTCTTCTGATGAAAGTTCAGGCAACTTTCTCTTCACTCTTGAAGACCTGGACTGTATCCATCCAGATGATCTGGAATATATGGAAATAGTCCAGCAGATGGCTCTACTCACTCATAGAGCCCAGAAGTTCTACAAGAGGACTGGAAGAAAGTTTCCCAGCAATGCAGCCAGTGGAAAGTTTGGGCTGGACAAAAGCAAGGTGAAGTGTTACAACTGTAACCAAATGGGACACTTTGACAGAGAGTGCAAGGCACCAAAGTCAAATGGTGGCCAAGAACAATACAGGCCAAACTACACTAAGGGAGCTCACTAGAATGAGAAGCCAAGACAGCAAGCTGTAGTTGCTGTTAAAGAAGGAGGCTTTGACTGGAGCTTTCAGGTTGAGGATGCTTCTCCAAACCAAGCACTAATGGCATACCATGATGAAGCCAAGGTATTGGAACATCTTTGTACTCCTGAATGCATTGCTAAAGTTAATAGATACAGGTCCTATAACTTAGAGATGAGATCTGATCTTGAGTCCTTAAATATCTTAAAAGTTGACTTTAAAAGAGCTGAAAATGATTATAAACTTAAGATAGAAGATCTAGAGAAAACCATTTCAACTCTTAAGCATGAGCACACTAGCTACAGGACTCAAATCAAAGATCTCATCTCAAAGTTAACTGAATGCCAGGCTAAGCTTGTGATCAGCAAAGCCAGGGCAGAAAAATGTGTTCTTGAAGAAGAGACTTCAAGAACATAATATCCTCATCCCTACATGCAAAAGTTTGTTATCAGAATAAGCAGGGATTGGGATCTACTGAGATAGCTCCTCCACACACTCTATTGTCTGTAAGATCTCCAAGGTGTGGAACTTGTGAAGATGAGCTTCCCCTCATAGACCCTATTGTTAAAGAGGATAAAGAGGAGATAGTGAAGGATAACTCTAAGAAGAGTGAAGAAGATCATCCTAAGAAGGATCACTATTCTCCTGAGGAGAGTAAAGAGTCTAGAATGACCAAGTCAAAGAGAAAGAACTTGATTAGAAGAGCTAAGAGAAGATCAAAGAAGGCTCAAGAAATCAAGGCCACTTTTGACTCAAAGCAGAAACAAGTGTTCATTTCTGCAGGTTTTGAAGTGGTAAAGAATAAAGACTCAACTATGAACTTTAGTACCAGGAGTTCTAGTTTAGTTCCAAATCATTCTAGCAAGAAGAAGAAGACTGACCAGCTGTGTACCACTGCTACACAGCCTGAACCATCCAGCTCCAAGAGCAAGCCTCTCCCTAAGAAGCTTGTTGCATCATCTGTAAAGATAAAGATGGAAAAGGAAAGTGATCAAACTTAGTCTTGCTCTCAAAAGAAGACTCTCAGAACGAAGGAACTCGACTGTGTCATGTGTGGTAGTACTTCTCATCTGGTTAAGGATTGCAAGTACAATCCCAAAAGTACCATCCATATGACCAAGAAGAACACTTCAAGAAGAAGAAGGAACAAACAGCTTCAGAAGGAAAATCTGTTTCCTTCGAAAGCTCCAAAATGAAGAAGAAGAGAAGTGAAAACTTGCCTTCGAAAGAAAAGTTGGTCTAGGAAGAAAGGAATGCTTCCGAAGTACTGAAGCTTGCTGCAGTGAAAGCAAGATCTTTCGAAGGTCCAGTCTCCAAAACTTCCAAAGTTGTCAAAACTTCTGAAGCTTTGAAGGTCAGGCCCAATCTTCCAAAGGTGGTGTGGAAGATGAAAGAAGACCATGTAACTGAAAGTTCTTCATCAATAACAGCAAATGGTCCTCAAATCTTGAATATAGGATCACTTACTGTTACATTGTCTTCAACTCATTTTAATAAGCCCAAGAACAATGAGGATTGGGTTTCTAAGTGTAACTAATCACCTTTTTTTGTGCAGGAATAGTTAAAGACCAAAAAGAATGTTTGGATTATTGATAGTGGCTGTTCCAGGCACATGACTGACAATGGTTCTCTGCTTCAAAATTTTGAGAAAATTGATGGAGGACCAGTTGCTTTTGGAGGAGATACTAGTGGTTACATTTCTGGAAGGGGCAGAGTCACAAATGGTAAGCTCAGCATTGAGAAGGTAAACTTTGTCAAGGAGCTTGGATACAATCTTCTGAGTGTATCCTAATTTTGTGATAAAAAACACCATATACTCTTCACTAAGCATGAGTGCATTGTTCTCAAGCCCGGGGTGGCCATTCCTCAAGAGCATATCCTGCTCAGAGCCCCCAAGAGAGGGAACATGTACAAGATGGATTTACATGAAACATCTCTCTCAAGAGAAGTTTCTTGCTTTCTGTCTAAAGCAGATAGTGATGAGTTTTTTCTTTGGCATAAAAGAATCTGCCATGTAAACTTTAAGAACATGAATAAATTGATTAAGAATGATTTGGTAACTGGAATGCCAAAGAAAGAGTTTACAACTGATGACCACTGTGTTGCATGCCTGAAAGGGAAGCAACACAAAGTGTCTCACAAGCCAAAGGAAATGAACTCCATCACTACTCCCCTACACCTATTACATATGGATTTGTTTGGCCCCACCAGTGTAATGAGTTTAGGAATGACCTCTTACTGCTTAGTGATCACAGATGATTTCATAAGATTCACTTGGGTCTTTTTCCTTAGAACTACGGATGAGACCCCTGAGATCTTGAAGAACTTCATTCTGAAAATTAAGAAGCAATCTGATCACAAGGTCAAGACCATAAGATGTGATCAAGAAACAAATTTAAGAACCAAATCCTTGATACATTTTGTGATGAAAAGGTATTACAAGACAATATAGTGCTCCCAGGACTCCTCAGCAAAATGGTGTTGCTGAGAGGAGAAACATGACACTTATTGAAGCTACAAGAACCATGTTGTCTGACTCTAAACTGCCCATCACCTTCTAGGCAGAGGTAGTTAACACAGCCTGCTATGTGCAAAACAGAGTTTTAGTAGTTAAGACTCATGGTAAGACTCCTTATGAGCTATGGCACAAAAGGAGACCATTTATTGGTTTCCTGAGGTCATTTGGATGTCCTTGCATCATCTTGAATACCAAAGATCAAGTAGCCAAATTTGATGAGAAGTCAGATGATGGACACTTTATTGGATATTCTTCCTAAGCTAAGGCTTATAGGGTATACAATCTCAGAACTAGAGTAGTTGAGGAGTCAGCCAATGTGACCTTCAATGAGCACACTCCTAGTGTGAAAGGTTCTTGTCTGGATTGGCTATTTGATCTTGACTTAGTTACCAACTATTTTAACAAGTCTTGTGAGAATGTTTCAGGATCTATAAATAATATATGAACAAGAGATCCCAACCTAAGATTTGAGCTAAGAAGACCAAGCAAGATTACTGCTTCAGCTCCTTTGGTGACTAACCCTGCAAATGAAGATCCTATCAGCACAAACATGACAAATTCAGTTGATACATCTGAGGTGCCTTCAAATTCCAGCTCAGAGGTTCAAAACTCTGGTGAAGGAGCTTCAAATTTAGGAGGAAATGGAGGTGGTGA
Organism: Flaveria sonorensis; assembly: GCA_025506505.1. Classification (NCBI taxonomy): domain Eukaryota; kingdom Viridiplantae; phylum Streptophyta; class Magnoliopsida; order Asterales; family Asteraceae; genus Flaveria; species Flaveria sonorensis. The sequence continues at coordinate 22,592,361 of CM046427.1, read as the reverse complement.
TAGTGATCAAGAATTTCTTGATGTTGATAACCACTTCATAGAAGACAACATAAATGATGTCACACATTCATTAGATCAAGTCTCACTTGATAAATGTGCTGATGTGGTGGGTGACACTCCATTGCCAGATCTAAATTTCTCTAATTTGGATCTGTCCAATCAACTTGCTGTGATCCCTCAACTAAGGATCCACAAGTCACACCCCACCACAAACATCATTGGAAATGTTGAGACTGGGGTAAGAACAAGAGGACAAACCCATGACCAAAATGTTTGTCTGCATTCTTGTTTCTTATCCCAGATTGAGCCAAAGAAAGTTGATGAGGCTCTGAAGGATGGAAGCTGGGTTGAAGCTATATAAGAAGAGCTACTTCAAATTAGAAGACAAAAGGTTTGGAACCTATGTCCTCTTCCTCAAGGGAAGACTGTCATAGGAACCAAATAGGTTTTTAGGAACAAGAAGGATGATAGAGGACTTGTCATCAAGAACAAGACAAGACTACTTGTTTAAGGGTACACATAAGAAGAGGAAATTGATTACATAGATGTTTTTGCTCCTGTGGCAAGACTTGAAGCTGTAAGAATATTCCTGACTTTTGCTGCATCCAAGGATTTCAAGGTCTACCAACTTGATGTCAAGTGTGATTTTCTATATGGGATGATTGATAAAGAGGTGTATGTCAAACAACCACCTGGCTTTGCAGACCTAGATCATCCTAATTATGTCTGCAAGCTTGATAAAGCTCTTTATGGGTTGCACCAAGCTCCAAAGAAGTGGTATAAAACACTATCTCAGTATCTCTGTCGACATGGTTACAAAAGGGGTACTATAGATGGAACTCTCTTCATTAAAGGGACAGGGAATGACTTAATGCTGGTTCAAGTATATGTGGATGACATTATCTTCAGGTCAATTAATCCAAAGCTCTGTAAAGACTTTGAGATGCTGATGAAAAACAGATTTGAAATGAGTGCCATGGGGGAACTAAATTTCTTTCTGGGAATTCAAGTGAAGCAAGTTGACAATGGCATCTTCATAAGTCAGTCAAAGTATGTACAAGACATACTTACAAGATTTAACATGACTGAATGTAAGGTTGCTAAGACACCCATAACCAGAAACCACTCCCTAGGACCTGATCTTGAGGGGGAGTGTGTGGATGAACATCTTTACAAGGCTATGATTGGGTCTCTTATGTACCTAACAGCCAGCAGGCCTGATATCATGTTTGCTACATGCATTTATGCAAGATATCAAGACAACCCTAAGATGTCACACCTAGTTGCTATCAAGAGGATTCTTAGATATCTCAAAGGTGCTCCCAAGCTTGGCCTTTGATATCCAAAGAGTTCTGACTTCAATCTGTATGCTTATACAGATAGTTACTATGGTGGTTGCAACATGACTACAAAGTCTACATCTGGGGGATGTTAATTCCTTGGTGGAAGGATTGTCTCATGGCAATGCAAGAAGCAATCCTGTGTCTCTGTATCAACTGCTGAGGCTGAATACATTGCTGCTGCAAGTTGCTGTGCTCAAGTGCTTTGGATTCAAAATCAGATGCTGGACTATGGATTCAACTTCAAAGAGACTCCCATCCATATAGACAACAACAGTGCTGTCTCCATTACAGAGAATGCTATGCAGCACTCAAGGACCAAACACATCAACATCAGGTATCATTTGATTAGAGATAATTTTGAGAAGGGGTTAATCAAATTAGTCAAAGTTAACACAAATGAACAATATGCTGATCTATTCACTAAAGCTTTTGATGAACAAAGATTCAAATATCTTGTATCAGCTATTAGGATGATTAACTTTGAGTAATTTTAAAAAAAAAAAAACTTTAATCAACTTTATTTCTAAAACATGTGTGTCCTAAGTTATCCCAGTTTATTTTGGAAGAAAAATTTTAATGATATTCCTTAGATTTTTGAAAATTTTTCAAAACATATTTTCTTTCGGAAGATTTCAAGTTGCCTTCGGAAGAAATTTATGTCTTCAAATCAAGAACTACTTATAAGAAATTTACCTTTGGAAGAAATTCTGAGAATATCTTCCAAAGCTTAAATATGCTTCTAAGTACTTGTATGTATCTGAAGGACAAATATCTTCCGAAAGCAATTAAGTCTCGGAAGATTTATTCTCTTTAGAATAAAACTCCCAAGACTTAATATCTTCCGAAATCAAATATGTGTCGGAAGAAAAACTCTCTATGTATTTTTCTTCCGAAGCCAAATTTTCACAATTCTTAATAATATATTCCGAAGCCAAATTGTCTTCGGAAGCTTTTTCTCAAAACTTCCGAAGCAAAAATTACCTTCGGAAGATTTTTAAATTCCAAGAAAACTACCTTTTTGGGCGTTTTTTCAAAAGTGGGACCTACTTTTGGATTTCAAAGTTTATCCTTTTGCATTAACTTTGTCTTAAATCCATTCCATATATATTTCAACGGTTCCCCTTCTTCTCACTCTCTTCTTCTTCCACAAATTGACCTAAATTCTCCCAAATTAACCTTCTTCTTCACTAACAAACTTCCTTCATGGCAAACATTGATCGACGAAACCAACCGGGTTTTACCATGCACCTTCATAGACAACACAATCAGGTTGCTCTGTTAGACTCTAAGAAAGATCCTCATTTCTCAGTGGTCTGTCGATACCTTTGTGCGTCTCACTACTTCACCTCCCTTACCATTGATCCTCCTCTTTATGAGGATCAGTTACTTGCATTCTGGAGGACCTGCCAAGAGGTCACCATGGATGGGGAGAAGGCACTATCTGCTATAGTGCAGGGGAGGACAATCTTCATCACTCCGGCCATCATAACCTCACACCTTCAGTTGGATGATGAAGAAGGTGAGTTGTCCTTTCCAAAAGTTGCTGTCAACCATTCTTTTCAGCAGATTGGCTATGAGGGTGACTTCTCAGTCAAAACCTTTAGGAAGGGGAAGGTCTCATCCAAATGGAATTACCTCCTCCATGTCATCATACACAGTCTCTCCAACAAGCATGGAGGATGGGATCAAGTTCCAGAGGACCTCTCCTTCATAGTCCATGGAATGGTTCAGGGGGTCAAATTCAGGTACTCTCAATTTGTCTATACAAATTTACTTGCTAATTTAGACTCCTTAGAATACTACATGTTCCCGCGATATGTCCAGCATATTCTTAACTGTGAACTGGGCTCACAGTTGAGGGGAACAGGTAATATTCTTAAATTGGGACAGATGAAGCCCAGCATCTTTAAAATACTGAGAAAGCCTACTGTTGGCTTCTTCGGAGTAGAAATAGCCCTGGTTCCAAAAATGTTTGAGCTCATTGCTCAAGGTGGCAACCTAGCAGCAGCAGCTAGTGTTGAACCCACACCCTCTACCTCAACTCCACCCCCACAGCCTCAAATTACCATCACCTATAAAAGAAAAACCAAACGAACCCCTGTACCTGCTACTGATCATGTGCAGGTCCCCATATCATAACCCATATAGGAGGAAGTGGAATCTCGAGCTCCCACTTCCCTTGAGGAGTAGACCACTCCCATCTCTTAAATGATCAGTGCTGAGGTTCCTCATGCTCAGCCTGATGAGCTCACATCCCCAACAGCCTTAAGCCATCACTCTGAGTCTCAACACTCAAGTGATCAGCCTTTAGGGGATAGTTACCACCCTCAGCCGCTGGACTTAAACCACCCAATTCCCAGCCTTGATTTCTATAATGATGAGGACTTAGGTTTCAGTGAGTACCATGAGTCTCTCCTCTCTTCCCACACTCAAAGAGAAATAAGTACTCCTGACTCACCCAGGTCTAGCCCACATCATCTACCCATAATTGAGGTGGGTCTTCCTTAACATGTTCAAGAGATCCATATAGAAGAGGCTCTCACTTTAGAAAGTGATTACATCAGTAAGACCTCAACCATGGCAACCCAGCCTCTTGACACTTCTCTAGAAGTTGTCATGATGTAGGGGAAATCCAATAGCCAAGAACACTATGCTGGTGATGAGGAAGAAGACTTTGGTCCAATTCTCTCATCCCCAGTGATTCTTCAACTGATGATGAGGGGAGTCTGAAACATAGGGTGCACAAACTAACAAACACCTGTACCTATCTAGTTTCAATGATAGTTCACCTGGAATCTCAAGTAACTATCCTGCAGAAGAGGGTCAATGACCAGCAACTTGAGATCACCGATCTTAAGGGCCAGTTAGCTGAGAGACCCTTAAGGAGGACTCAACCAGGTCCACAAGAACCTGTGGAAGTGATGGATGACACCCCCAGCTCACCTATACAAGAAGGTGATGCTACCAAAAAGGGGGAGAAAGTCCTCACAACCACAGAACCTGGGAGTTTCTCCCAGAGTATGGACATAGAGGGGTCACCAACCTCTCTTGCAATTGTCCAAAATTAGCAACCTTCTCAAGTCATGAACATAGACTTACTCATTCAACACTTGTTTGAGGAGGGAATTCCAAGAGCAATGTATGCTCCCTCTAAGAATCCAATTATGGGATGGGGGTATGACACCAACAGAAGAGATCTTGTGATCTCTAGAGCTCAGGGTCAACTGGAAATCTTCAACTTCTCACACCTGAGTTTCTATGAGTGCATCAATCTGGTGAATCTTCCACTTGTCAACCCAAGCCACAACAGACAAGCTGAGAGATTAGTAGACCGGATTCAAGATAGGGTGCTAGAGGAATTCAAATTAAGATCAAAATTATATAGACAAAGGCTAGCACGTGAGATCTTTGGTCAACTGGATGTTGAGGTGGACCCTAAGATTAGCTTCAAAGTGAAAACCTTGACTGAAGGCCCAAAGGTTGAGCCTGTGAACCTTGAGACAGGATCTCCCTCTGCACCCAATACCCTCAGTGAGGCACTAGCTGGTGAAGGTGTCTCACAACCTCTCTCTGGCCAGAGCTTGACTGCTGAACCAAGCAATGAAGGCCAAAGTTCTCTCCACCCTGAGTCACCAAGGCCTGTGGTTGACAAAGGGAAAAGGAAATTAACTCCTGAGGAGATGGAGGAGGAGAAAAGTGAGAGGAAGAGGAAGCTGAGGGGAGAGAGTTCAAGTAGGTCCCCAGGCTTCATGGAAGCTGTAATCCGGGCTGCCCCTAGGCCAAATACTAAAGAAGATGAGTTAAGGGCAGCCAGGCTAAACTACCTGGGGACCAAGAACTACAAAATAGGTGAACTCATCTCTCTTTCCTTAGAAGAGTTGAATGAGCTGGCTGACACTGAGCTGTCAAAGGAGAGGAGGGAGGCAGAGGTTGCAGCATTACTCCTAAAGGCTAAGAAAGAAAAGAGATTGAAAAGGCTCTACAAACAGGCTCTTATCCTCTCCTCAGCTTAAAAAAGCCCTGAGATAGAGGATGTGGCAACTGCACAACCTCAGGTAGATAAGGAATCTGATAAAATCAACATGATCAACTACCTGAGTGCCACAGGCCTCTATCAGGCATCTGCACTTCTTCCCCTATCCTATAAGTATATAGAGTTTGAATATCTTAAGCTGCTAGAGCAACAAGTCATGAAAGAAAAAAGGCTGCTAAGAGAAAGCTCAGGGAAGAAGCTGCAAAGTCAAGAGCCATCATCCACAAAAGCCAAAAGAAGTTTGCTGACAGACAAAGGATGATGAGCTTCTTGAAGCTGTATGGATTCTCTAGAAGGAGGCTTGGTCCTATGTCTCCATCCATAATGGATGAGCATATAAGGGTGATCAAGCAGAAGATCCAAAGGGGAGAGCTTATGGACTTACATTCTCCACCAAGTCTAGCTCAACCTAAAGTTGAGGTAAAGGTTGAACCCACTGAGACAACACAACCTGAACCTAGAGCTGTATCTCAGCCAACTTCATCTTCTGATCCACAGCAGGGTCCTCTTCTCTCTCCTTCTGAACCTGTGAGAGAAGAGAACCCAACTGAAGGGACACTACTGAACAATCTGGTGCTGAAGACCAGTCCTCTCAGTTGAAATCATCAAAGAGGAGAAAAAGGATGGCCAGAAGAACCCCTACAATGAAAAAGAAAACTAAGGCATCTACCACTACACCTCAATATGAGTCAGAACATCCTGAGGAAGTGCATGAAGAGGCTGCTCAACCAACTCCCATCAGAGTAGAGCCTCTTGCAGTTAGAAGACCCATCATGTCCTGGAGTTTTGCTGACAATCCAGACAGATGGTATGTCACTAGAGATCAAGGAGGTCAAGATGTCTACTTTCAGCAAGACATGCTTGCCCTTCCTCTGCATGATCTCTATGACATGAGAAGATTCTATGAGAGTCTGAAGGATCCTGACCATATGATGAAGAGAGGTTTGCTGCTGATCCTAATAAGGACTATCAACATCTGAAGAATCTCTCTATTTTGATAGCATCAACCTAGAGGGAGTTTGTAGGGATCTATCTGAAGATTATGAGGCTGATGCAACCAAAGATTTTCTAACATGCACTAAGGAACAAGAATGAACTTGCTGTGGAAGCTTTACACTCTCTAAAACTCTAAGTGTAAAGTCTTTCGAAGCCAAAAGTTCAGAAAAATTACTTCGGAAACTTTACACTTAACAAAAAATATTCAAAGTGTAAAAACTTCCGAAGCCAGAGGCCAAGTTCTTTCGAAGTCAAAGATGAAGTCTTCCGAAGCTTCAAAGACAAAGTCTTCAGAAGCCATTTTGCTGTGAAGACTGATTTCTTCGGAAGACAGAGAAAAGATGCTTTCTGTGATCTACTTTTGATAAAGCTGACCAACTTTCTGCTACAACTCTGATAACTCACCAACTTGTATGAGTTGGTGAAACTTCCATGCTTTAGTGAATAGTAGATAAAGTCTTTGTTTGTAATTTTCTTCTTTTGTTCCTTTAGACTTTTTTGTACTAAGAAAAGTCAGTGAGCTATATCATGTCATAGGCACTAGTCAAAATGCAATCTGCCTTTTGACTCCAGATTGATCTTGTTATCTAGATCAGTCAATTCCAACTGTCCTTCCAAGTATTGACGGTTGTAGGTTGTAGTATAAAGAGTCTTAGGTCCTTGTATTTTAAATTATGCTTTGAACACTTGTAATAGAACTTGAGATCAATATACAACATCTTTAAAAACTTATACTTATGTTATTGTTCTAAGTTCTGTTTTATTACTTGTGTTCTTTGTATCTTCAAAGTATCATGTTTCCTATTTGAACTGTTAAGTGATCTAAAATCTTTCCTCTTGTGAAACTAATTATAGTTAACACCCTTACCTGGTCCTGCAATAACCTTTGAAAACTTACTAAAAATCATATATACCCTTATAAAACTTTTTAAATATCTTATATAACCAAACCAATATTAAATATCTATATATCCTAAGAAAATTTATGTACACATAGAAAACTGCTATAGTATCATAAATGTCCTAACAAATTAGAAACATATATGCCCCTAGAAATCTTGTTGGTGTCATATGGACATACTAACATCAAATTTCAATATAATCTTTCATTTAATTGTTAAAATTTCAAAATATAATTAATACAAAAAGTTTAGTTTACTACATTTATTTTATTATTACTTATTATTATTATTGTTTGTATATATTTATAAACTTTTTATTCATATGACAATTATAGTTTTTAATAAAAATTATTGTTTTTTTTTATTTTGAACAATAATGGTACACATCAATAACCTAGTTAAAAAGCATAATGAATATATTTGATAAAAACACTTATTAGTATATTCAATCTCATGTTTTATCTTGAAATTATTACATAATATTTAAAAAGCAAATGGAATGAATAGTTACTTTGGGGTTTATTCAAATTTGGTCACAATAGTTATCTAATTTTCCATTTTGTACCCTATTTAGAGGTTTGAGTATATATAGCTTCCATTGTTTGAGAGAGAGTGTGTGGTTGTGGGAGAGGATTACGGCTGCAGGTTGTCGGCGTAGCTGATCTAGGTTGTCGCGGCGACCGGCGCTATACATCGGCGTCTATATTGGTGGTGGCCATTTGTTTTTTTCATCGGAGGTCGTGGTAACCCTTGGCTTACTTGTTGTTGTTTATGTTTGTGAAGGTGATGATGGTCATGTGGTGGCATCTGTTTCTAAAATTGTAGGGTGGAGATTGTGTCAGCGTCACTTGTCGCTCAACCTACCGTTTTAGATTGAGGTGGAGCCGATGACGACGATGGAAATGGTGGTGGTACTACCCTTTTAAAGTTTTCAGATCTGTTCTTCGTCTGCTGCTGTGGTGACCATGTGTGTGATACAACCATCTATTACGCCTATATATAGCGGTTTGATGAGGATTGTCGGTTTATCGGGTACTCCGCTCAGTGTTTTAAAAAGTGTGTGTGTGTGGATGGGGAAGCCCACCTAGGTATTGGTTGTGTCGCCGACCACCTCTATCACCGATGATTTCATTCTAGTGACAGATTGGATGTCGGCCTTTCTTCTATACACTTTGCATCTCCCTCTTTGCATGTTTTTATTTTCTGTACTTGCTTGGTTGATGATGACAAAATTGTGTTAATATGAGACTTTGAAGCTTGTGGCTGTGTTTTGGGTTTGTTACTAGGAGGTGTCGTGTTTTGGCCACAACGGCTTTTTCCCATGGTGGCGAAATCATTGTATGTGGTTGCTTTGTGTTTAGATCTTGTGATGGATTTCATGTTCCTGAGCATGCATGCATTAGATATTTATGGTTTTGGATTTTTGTATTTTTATAATGAAGAATTTGATGCTTTGTTGGACTTGATACTACGATGAAAGCATCAATGGATTTTGGGATCTAATGTGTTTCTAGTTAACTATCACCTTAATCTTATAGTGTTGTTAAAATAGTTGATTGTTGGTGTTTACTACCCACATCAATGATTATGGACTGTGAGATGTTCAGTTGGATCAATGCTATTGAGCGCGAGGTCATCCGAGTCATGGTGTCGTGGGTCTTGTTTGTCGGTTACCATCACTCTAGATGATGTTTTTCATGATTGTAATATGTTAACGACAATGTGTAGTTCGTGTTGTTTGGGCATGATTCTATTGTTAGTTGCGATTATGAAGAACAACTGTTTGTCTGAGGAATGAATAAATTATGCACCTAAAGGGTATGATACTGTCAATGGATGTTAACGTTGTTTGGCGTGACATCATTTTTGGATCGCAGCCCCAAAGAGGGACCTATTTAGAACCTTTTAACTATGACATTTTGATTTGTTTTGAAGTAACAAGAAGTTGTCGTACATGGTATACAACTAGTTTTATTTGATTATCACGATTTATCACAATCAAAACTTAATCAGAGAAATTTTAAGATTTTTGAGATGTAAAACCTCATATACCTTTTTGAAAGTCTAATCTATATAATTTCAATTAATTAATATTTTAAAAATAAACTTTGGGTCCACCGCAACCTTGTAAATATGTAAGTTTTTGAGAAAAAATATAAAAAAATTTTGCTAAATATAAGATAATAAAGTTTTAAAATATCTATATCTATATATAATACTAAAAGAGTAACTTGGGGGACACTTGGCATATTACTAGGCCCCCTAAGTTTGTTTTTTCCGGCTATCTCTACTCTTAAATAATTACATAAATTAAAAAAGATTAGATAATTTTAATCACCGATCATTCGGGGGGTATATTTAAAATAATTTTTTAATAAATTAAGAAAGATGTTTTTTATTAATGTTATTTCTAGACAGATTATTATAAAATAATTTTTTTAAAACATCAAACTTTTTTTAAAATATAAAATATTTATAATTGGTGTTTTTAAAAAGTAAATTTTTTTATAAACTAAAAATAATTAAAATTAGGAGTTATAATAAGAAATTTTTAAAAAGGACATTTTTTAATATGGTTTGTTTTGAAGAAAAAGTTTAATTTTTTTTGGATAAAAAGTTTAAAAATTAATATCATTATTTTATTACTTATAGTTATTACTCATACGTAATTTTAATCATATCGTATTTTAGAATATTATTTTATACTTCATAAATTCTTATTATATTTAATATTTTATTTTTTCAGCCCGTGTAATACACAGGTTAATAAAGTTAGTATTAAATATATAATAATCAACAACTAATCAGAGATATTATGAATATTCATAGCCCAGTCCAACCCGATTCAAAACTATATCACTATATCCGATTACAAGGTCAAAACAATCTAAATTTGATCTCATTATTGCACATAACTTTTCGGTGTATATTATTCAAATCTCAATTTTTTCATACTAATATCCTCACACCCACCCAATATGTAGCTTATGTTTTGACCTGTCAACAACTTGTTCAAAATTATCTCATACTCGATTACTTTTTCAAAAGTATCATTTTTCAATCTTCTTACAATTTTGTATCACTTTAATGATCTATATATGTTGTGATCTTCTTTCAACCTTCAATTTACAAGGTTTTCATTCTCAATTGCCTTGATTTTGGTTAATTTATGTAAATTTCGTTACTTTTTGTTGGTGTTTATGATTCTTGACAACTAGAAGAAATTTGAGTATTTTCACCGAATTCTAAGAAATTTGAGTTGTGATTCTTTCTTGATAAATATTTTAGGTGATGAAAATTAAGTTCATTGATGATTGTGAATGGTAGTAGACAAGATATTGTAAACGCATCATTAATTTTTTCGTATATTTGGCAAAAGTGCAAGGTACATACCCTCACAAAAAACATGAGATTAACTGTTGGTGCCAGTTGATGCAATAACAAAGAAACAAACAACTTTACAAATTGGCTATTAAAATTAGGTGTAGGTGACCTCGAATTTAATCGAGTTTGTGTATCCTTCAATCATTAGTAATTTTGAAAACCCAACTTTCTTTGAGGAGAGGCAATTTTTGCTCCAAAAATGAAGTTGTTCAAGTATTCAATGATCGTTTACTTCCATTGTTTCAAGGTGACGAAAAAGAGTACCTCAGTTCTAAATCTATAAGCCAAGAAGAGTATATTAACGATATATTCGATGAGAATTTATGCTTTCTGGATTTTCTAAATGGAATAAAGCTTTCTGGATTACCAAACCACTCTTTAATATTAAAGATTGGTGTTTCCGTCATGCTTTCTGAGAAACATTGATCAAAAAAGTGGTTTGTGTAATGGAACTAGACCTAAGGTTATATCACTCTGCAATCATGTTATTAAAGTTGAGATTATATCAGGTAGCAATGTTGGCACCTGTACATTTATTCCAAGATTGAGTTTAACACCTTCTAACAAAAGGATTCCTTTCAAGTTAAAAAAAAGATAGTTTTCTTTCGTTGTATGTTTCGCTATAACAATAAACAAAAGTCAATGTCAATCTCTGTCAAGAGTCGGTTAGTACTTTAAAGAACCTGTTTTTACATATGGTCAGCTTATGCCACCTTGTCACAAGTCAATTGTAGAGATGGAACTCTTAGCTTTAGAAAATGATGGCAAACCTACTAATGTTGCTACAAATGTAGTTTGCACGGAGGTTTTTGCTCATTTGTGATCTTATGATAGAAAGTTGTTATGTCTTATTTAATATATAACACACTTGGTTTTATTTATGTTTTTGTGTTATTTAATAATTAACTCTCCCCCTCTCGTGTAATACACGGGTAACTATAGCTAGCGATGACATATTCTAATTCCTTTTTAACAAAATAAATTGACATATGGATATATGATATTTTAGCTATTAAGAAGAGTATATGTTTTAAATTTAGTTTGGATATATATGATATTCGCGAAGGCTTATAAAGGCATATATAATATTTAGACTTAATTACACGGGTGGTCCCTATGGTTAGACCTTATTTCACTTTTGGTCCTTAACTCTTTGAAATTACAAGGTAGGTCCAAAACTTTGCACAAACGTAACAACGATGGTCTCTGAAGCAGATTTATGTTAACTTTGACCGTTAAGTGTGTGTAAAATGACCAAAATTCCCCTTTGTGTTAAAAAATGAAAAACAAAATTCAGTTGTACTAGATCCACTTTTAAAATTAATCACCACAGCCTTACCACCACCACTTCACCGCCTACCTCCTACCACCACCACATCACCACCTAGCCCTACCATACAACATCACCGCATAGCCCTCCCACCACCATATCGTTTCCTATTTGTCTTCCTCGGCTAGCTCACCTACCCACTTTTTTGGTCATCTTCTCCAGCAAAGGAAGATGATTCGGCAGCAGAATAGAAAACCACTATATTACTCCATAGCACAAGCAAATGTTGTTCGTTATTCCTAAAGGGTGGTCGACGAGGGTGGAGGGGTGCTATGTGGTGGTGTGGTGGTGATGGTGATGGTGATGTTAGCGGATGGATTGTACGAGAGTGGTAGTTGAAGGAGACAGGTGGGGGAAAGGAAGTATGGTGGGATGGGTCGCCGGTGAAAGTACTGGCTGATTTGGTGGTGTTCGTCGGTGATGGTGGGGGCTGAAGGTAGTGGCGGCGGGTGGGCTGGGAAGATGATGATCCAGGTGGATTTTCATGTATTTGATTTTTAAATACAAAGGTATTTTATTCATTTTTTAAAATTTAACTATCAAAGTTAACAGATATCCGTTTTAAGGACCATCGTTGTTACATTTGTGCAAAGTTTTAGACCAACCTTGTAAAATTTCTAAAAGTTAAGAACCATAAGTGAAATCAAGCGTAGCCATAAGGACCACCTGTGTAATTAAGTCTAATATTTAGGAAGCTTTTAGGGACATATATGATATTTTCAATCTGATTTGGACATATATGATATTTGAAAATTTTACTAAGCGTATATAAGATATTCTAAAAGTTTTATAGGGGTATATATGATATTTTACATTTTGTCTGGATATATATGATAATTTGAACGTTTGTAAGAGTATATATGAAATTCTCTAATTTTTATAGCTATTTGTAATTATGTCATTATATTAAGCTATAATATTTATATTGGTTTGCTTCATGTGTAGCTTATACATTTTTGTACATGAAAATGAAGTATTCAAGCATAATTTCATTTATTTGCTAGAAAAAGACTACTGACGTTATGTAGTGTTGCATGTTTGGTTTGTACGGTTTGGATGAATTTAGTTTTTTTTTTAATTATTTTTTTATGAAACTTGACATATACCGGTTATGAGTTATGTAGTATATTAAATTTATTTTGTGTTTAATTTTTTAGTTGTGTTTATGAAGTTAAAACTAAGCCAAAACGAGCCGAGCCAGCTCGCTTAAAAACGAGCTGAGATTGAACTCAGATTTCTAGCTCGGTTATAAAACCGAGTCGAGCCAAGCTGGCTCGGTCTAGATTCAAGCCGCGTTTGAGCTTTACTTGGCTCGTCTCGATTCAGCTCGTAAACAACCATATCAATTATTCTCTTATACAAGTCACAGTGATCAAGTATGAGACTAATAGACGATGAGGGAATATAAAAGGGTGATTGATCATCTCTTTAACCGCTACAATGATCTAGATCTCTTCTTTGAAAATTTGATTGGTGGATGTAGAACATTTCATCACAACCTGGTTGAAATTTACATGTTCTAGTAAGAACTAATTTTGGTTTTGGTCAATGGAAGTCAAGATTGGTTCTTGGTGGAACTGGTTTGGGTTATGAACCGGTTTTCCAAAAAGGGAAGTGTTCTGTTCGATTCGATTTTGGTTTTTTTGTAATTATGACCAGTCCGATATGGGTTAAACCGGTTACAAACCAGGTCGAGCATGCAGGTTTACAAATCGATATTAAGTTAGCGATTCGGATAGGAACCGAAACCGATTCCTCTCAAACTGATTTGATTCCAGCTCAGGGCCAGTCTTTTACCCCTCTAAATTAACATATCATGTAATTTACCCTATAAATATAAACCACCCAACCCAAAATGGGCTCATAGCGTAGCTTATTGGACATTGTGGAGTCCATCAATAACCTAAGAATTTCATATTGGTCAAGTTGTCACCGACTGTCATATGCAAATAAAAAAGAACCATCACTTTTAATTGATAAAGATAATGATAATATGTAATTGACAAAAAGACATGATAAATGACTAATATAGTAGCTTAAATATTTTTAATCGTTTGATAAATTTTTAATATTTTACATTATTTAAACATATCTTTGATGTTATATTACTACGTCTAACATTCATTCACATATGTACAAACAACATTCTCATCTCATTCACATGTGTGCATACAACATTGTGTTTGTACACATGTGAACTAACACACGCCCACAAAACACTAGTTCTATTTGAACAAATATAAAGCTAGTTCAGATGAGATCTGATGTTAATAGTGTATAAATTTAATGGGTGACTTTATGATTAAAGCAATATCTCATAAGTAGTAGTTAACTGTGAAAAACAAATAGTAGTTCACATGAGAGTTTCAACTAAATACAAATATAAAACCTAGCTGAATTACATGCTAGTAATAGTCAATGTTAATTCACATTTGAAAAAATATTTATTGATTATGTTAAAAAGTTTTGACAAATTATACATAAAAAGGAAAAAATATCGTTTTTTAGGGTTATTTCTTTGAGCCTTGAATTCGAGGAGGGTGAACCTACACCAAATTCCAGGTCAATGTTTTTTGGATTAAGACTGCCTGGGACAAAGGAGCGAACTCTTGATATCTTGCAAAAAAGACACCGTTAACCTCGTCACAGAGAGGACCCGGAGGGTGTCTCTGTGACCAACCTTGGTGTTTCTTAATGTGATATTCTTCGAGAGCTACGTACGCAATGATAGATACTAAATACCTTTGTTGTGCCGCATGACGGAATTATTTAAGAGGGGAACATTGCGTTTGCATCGTGGGAAAAAGACCTCCTCACCTTTTGGAAGACATGTGGTAGCTGTCCATATACATCTGTGTCAGCAAAACTGCTTGCCAATGTACAGATGACCGGGGCGGATCAGACCGGGCCAGCCCTTATGCTGGTAGATCAGGTAATGAGACCCCTATCCTCCTCATTAAGCATCGTTAAAAATACTTAAATTTGAAATTAATAGTACTAAATCTTACACTCTTCTAGCGTAGAACGGGTCATGAGATCCAAATTACTAAACGGGTAAGATTAGTTCTCTTGCTTTCGTGGATGGTTCCCAAAGACCATCCCATATTTGATGGTATTACCACATAGTTAACATGAATACTTATAACCTGACCTATTTTTTTTGGCTACACGTATATTTTCACAAAGAAAGAGAAAGTACCAATTCAAATTAAATGGATTCAAAATGATGTGTGTATCGTGGCAACTTGAATGAAAACCACTATACTAGAGCAGCTTGTATGCGGTTAGTATTCACTTAGTATGCAGTTCAAGTTTGTATTCAGTTAGTCAACGTATCATCTCTAATATAGAGGTGAATGTGTTAGTTCTTAATGTAATAACATAATACTTTCTACAGTTGTCGGTTTACTTATAAATTTTATGGTATCAGAGCTTTATAGCTATTCAGTCAGAAAATAAGTAATTGTTGCCTGGTATCTCGATGCTGTTATACTACCAGTTATTGATTGAAGACTACCTCATATTGATTCATCAAACTTTTAACCAAAAACATCATGGATACACTCTCGAATTCTAGTTCATTTTATGTTGAGGAGAAATTACATTGCAACTGCTTAATCTAACAAGCTGTTTCAGAGACAAAAGCCTGTTTATAATATACTATGGGGTAGCAAATCTGCTGATATACAGGAGCACCAAGACATCAGCAAGTGTCTTACCTTGTACTGGGTCTTTTTGCTATTATTTTCTTCCTGTTCTGGTCTGTTGTAGTTATTATTGGCCAGTTTATGTCGTCACACCTACTGTATAGCCCTAATTTCCCGTTGTTCTTCTTCCTCACATTTAAGGGGAAAGCTTCGATGATCTGTAGATCTCAAAACTACAACAGCCAATCTTTGTCTATTTCTGTTCCTTTTGACCTTTTGTGTCTCCTCTGCTTTTGCCCCCACATATATATGTGCACCCAATTTCTAAATACGTGTCATAGTGAGTATACCGAAAATCCTGAATCTACCACTAAATTACTTCCGTCATAGGAAAAATAAAGGAATCATATAGAACAACATCATTTCTAATCTTCAAAACTTGTAAAAATTAATATAGTCCCTAATTTATGCCCTATATATAACTCCATCCTGGATCTTTCTTAATCCCAGTATCTTTCATTTCATTTCTAATCTTCAAAACTTGTTCCCATTGGCCCACGTCAGCATAGATGTTTGAAAAAGCTACATAACCACCGTCGGAAGATGGCTCCAGCTCAATAAACTTCTCAGCTGCTATCTTTCCAATTTCCACATCACCATGCACTTTACAAGCCGCAAGAAGTGTACCCCACACTAGAGATTCCGGTTCAATAGGCATGTTTCTGATAAATCTTTCAGCTTCTTTTAATCGACCAGACCGCCCAAGAACATCTACCATACATGCGTAATGTCGTTGACCAGGTTCAATTCCGTAATCTTGCACCATTGACTTCAAATAAGAATACCCCTCTTTGACCAAACCACTATGGCTACATGCAGTCAACACGCCAACAAACGTCACTGGATCTGGTTTGGTTCCTGATTTCTTCATTAGTTCAAATACTCTTAATGCTTCTAATCCTTTTCCATGTTGTGCATAGCTGTTAATCATGGATGTCCAGCTGATTAAATCTGGTGTTTTGATCTGATTAAACCCTTTTAGACAATCATCAAGGTTTCCATATTTAGAATACATCATGACCAATGAACTGCCAACAGAAGTGTTTGATTCAAATCCAAGTTTTAGGATATGGGCATGCAACTGAATTCCGATCCTGATACCTATTCCAGTATCTGATTGGTTCAGATTTCCTACCGCTCCTAAAACAGAAGATATTGTGAAGGAATCAACCTCTAAGCCTGATGATCTAAAGTGAAGAAACAAATTAAGTGCTTTTTTAATGTACCCATTTTGTACATAACCCGAAACTAGTGAAGAACATGATATTTGATCTTTGTACGGCATCATATTAAACACCCTTTTAGCTGATTTCAAATCACCACATCTTGAATACATATTAACTAGTGAACTACCACCATAAAAAGACCTTTTATCTTGTTGCCTGATAAAAAAACCATGGATTTCTTTTCCAGTTTTCAAAAACCGAAGAGAAGAACATGCTGCAAGGCAAGCTGTTAATGTTGTTTCATCTAAATTAACGTCTTCTACTAAAAGCATTTCTCTGAATATCTCAATAGCCTGATATGCATACCCGTGTTCTGTAAATCCAGAAATCATTGATGACCATGAAACATTATCTTTGTCTGGAATTTGCTTAAACACCTCATAAGATTCGTTTAAACAACCACATTTCGAGTACATGGTTAAAAGAGAGCAACCCACAAAATGATTGAATAATACGTCCGTCTTAAGAGTATAGCAGTGAATCTGTTCCCCAAATTCTAGAAGATCAATAATACTCAAGAGACTTGATATGCATGATATATCTGGTGTCAAACCTTCTAAAAACATTCTCTTTAATAAACTAAAAGCTCTCTCCAATGCGCCATATTGACAAAAAGCAGTTATCATTGTTGCGTATGCACTTGGATTTAATAAATCTTGCATGTCTTCAAATACTTGCTCAGATAAAGATATTGCTCCTATGCTCGAGTACAAGTTTATCAAAGAATTCTTGACGGTTGGATCCAAATAAAACCCAGTTTTAAAAATCCAACAATGAATTTGAAAGGATCCTCTAAACAACATTGGGTTAGCACAAGCAGAAAGCACGCTCGTAACAGTGTAAGTGTTGATTTCTTGATTCAGGATTATCATTTCTTTAAATAGTTGGAGGGCTGTTTGAAACTCGCCTTTCTGAACAAACCCTGTGATCATGGCAGTCCATGAAACCACATTTCGAATAGGCATTCGTGAAAATTTCTTCAAAGCTTCATTCACTTGACCACATTTAGCATAAAAGTCAACTATAGCAGTCCCAACAACCAAGTCTTCTTGCTGGCCGTATTTGACCGCTAACCCATGAACCACTCTACCTAGCTCAAGTTCTTGAAGTTTACCACAAGCACCAAAAACACTAGGAAATGTAAATCTATTCGGCGAAGGAAATCCACAACACATCTGTCGAAAAAGATTTAAACCCAAGTAATCCTCCTTATGTTTAATTGCACCAGAAATCATAGCATTCCAACATACAACATTGCCACAAGATTCATCATCAAACACTCTCAAAGCATCATTGAAACTGCAATTCTTTAGAAACAAATCTATCATCCCACTTCTGACATAACCATCCAAAGAAAAACCATGTTTCAAGGCAAGTGAGTAAAGTAGTTTCCCACCATTAACAAAATTCAAAGCTATACATGCAGAAAGAGCATTCCCATATGTAAACTCATTGGGGAAAAAACCCAAAGAATGCAACCTACAAAAGGTTCCCCAAGAATCCGCATACCTTGAACTTTGATTCAGAGACGTGATAATAAGGTTCCAAGAACTAACATCTGGTTGGGGAATTGTGTCGAACACCTTGAGAGCATAATCAAAAGCAGAGGCTTTACAGTAACTTCGCAGCAGAAAATTAAAAATCTCAATGTTGGAATGAAGGGATTTGGTTTTGAGGAAATGGGTATGTATGATTTTGATTTGTTCAAGGGTATAATTTCGTGATTTGGCAGATTCATCGAGGAACTGATAAGGGTCAAACGTGGTAATGGAATTGAAGTGGTTTTGTGGTTTTAAAGATGAAATTAATCTAGTGGCGTAGATTGAGATTTTCAGATGGATATGATGAGGAGGAGGAATAAGAGCTTTCATTTGGGTCTTCGAACGATGACAATAGAAGCAGGAAACATGGCAGGTAAAGCAGCTAAACGGGCAACTCCGCCATGTGATTTGGGAAACTAAACATTTTGATTTGGGAAAATTATAAAATTAATCATTTGACCAAAGTTGATTATCAAAGTAAACATTTAGAGATAAAAATTACTAAAAACCAGACCAAACAGAAGGACATATATGTTCATCCCTCGCCATGTGAACGAGAAAAACCTATAATCTATCGTTGACTAGGAAAGGAATTGACATATTTATTCGCTAAAGTGTCCATTACTCATTGACTAGAAAAGAAATTGGCTATTTTCCTCAAAGATATTTATTTTTATAAAATTTGTCCTTCCTTGCCTATTTTCTTAATTTTTTATATTTATATAATATTAATATTTTTATAAATCAAATAATATAATTTTTCTATATTTATTCAAATTAAAAAATGTTTAATTGAGGGAAAATCTTGCAAATCTAGAAACTCGCTTGAAATCTGTTTCAGTTTTAATTGGAAATATAAAATTCACTTTCTTATATCAAATATTTACGGATTTTAAAATTACTATTGCAAACTTAATAATGTGACATTTTATTTGTTATTTAAGAAAGAGTAAATTACACAGATATTTCCTGTGGTTTGAAAAAAAATAAGAGATTTGAGCACCAAACAAAAAATACAACTCCATGATACTAACTTTTAGTTTTATAACGAGTTTGAGTACTTACACTAATAGATGTTAAATATTCTTTTAGATTAGGGGAAATAACCAAAATATCCTTGAGGCTATTTATGTAATTAACTCTATTTATTAAAGGTACTATTTTTGTAAATTATTCAAGAATGGAAGGCTTCTTATAACTTTTTTTGTCTCAAACTCTCAACCATCACCCTTTTATGGTATGACTTTGTTAAACTATAAAGGATGAAACTATCGAAAACTCAGGATTTCAGCACGGTTGCTAACTGTCGAATTAAGCCAATTGCTGAATCCACTGCCGATCAGCATATGCTGAATCCATTGCCAATCAGTATATGCTGAGCAATTGCCGATCAACAGTCTACTGAAGATCTGCCGATTGATTGCTGTCGATCAGCAGAGAACTCCATCATTTGCCGATCAACTGCTACTCAAACAAGAATGTCTGTGCCGACGGCTGCTGTGTTTCACCTTTTAAAGACAACATAGTACTGAAGCTGCCAACTCTGATATGCAGATTATCTGTTTTGCTGTAGACTCTGAACATAGAATAATTTATTCTTATTAGTTAGATTTACATAATATACAAGTCCTCACACTTGTATAGGAGAGGCAAGCTTTTAAGCCACTTGATTGTATCTGTCGATTGTATCATTTGTACATAAAATATCAATCAAGTGAATACTTTGAAAGAATTTCTTGTGCATTTATTTTTCCTCAAAGTATTTATGTTGTGATAGTAAGTAGTTAACTTAGATTCCGCACTTGTTATCTACTGATCCAAAAAAAAGTTCTTGTTAGTCTTTACCAGACCCGATCTAATAAGTGGTATCAGAGCTTTGGCTATTGATTTGCTTGAAGTTATTTTTCAACAAATCACTTGTTTCTTCTTTTGATCATACTATCAAACACCACACCTTCTTCATGCCTCTCTAAACTCTCAAAATGACTATTGTAACCATTTCCAATAAAACATGATTTGGAGAATGGAACTCAGACCAAACCTCCCATGTTTACACCAAATGACTATGATACCTGGAAAATCCAAATGGAGGATTTCATAAGGAATCAAGACATTAGATTATGGCTCTCTATTCTGAATGGACCATATGTCCCCATGGTTAAAGCCGCTGGTGAAGGTGGATTAATGATTCCCAAAGATCCTACAAAATACTCAGATAGAGATCCGAAGACAATGGATGTGGATTCAAAGGCTCTTTGGTTGATTAGAATGAGCATACCCAATAGCATCATGCATGGCCTCAAGAAATTCACAAATGCTTAAAAGCTGTGAGAAAATTTGAAGGCTAGATCCGAAGGAACAGAGGATATGAGAGAAAATAAGATAGATGTCTTGAAACAAGAGTTTGAAAACTTTGGTTTCACAAGAGAAGAAACCATGATTGCTACATATCTCAGATATATTGAAATTCTAGACTCTCTGAATGAAGCAGACATAAAGATGGAGACTATTAATGTTCTCAAAAAGTTTCTAAGATCACTACCAAAGACATGGTCAGTCTATACCGTGTCCATCAGAAGAATTAAGAACCAGAAGACAATGACTCTTAAGGAGTTATATGGCATCCTAAGTGCCTACCAGATGGAGATGGATGCAGATGAAGAATGACTAGGGAGATCTTCAAACCCCTTACAGTTATTAACTCTCATGGCCCCCATTCATGAGCCAGTTCACTACCACTACCACTCCCAAGTCTATCAAACTCCTATGGTGACTCATCAAATACAAAGATCACCTATCCTGAATCTCCAACTACTGAATCTTAATCATCACCATCTTTCAGTAGATGGAATCAGCCAGCCACACCATTCTTTTCACAATCATATCCCATAAACTCTGCCTTTGTCATTGACCAAGCCAATAACTTTCAACTCTTTGAAAAAGATCTGGAATGCATTTATCCAGATGACCTTGAAGAAATGGATATCAACTACTAGATAGCCATGATATCCTTTAGAGCTAAGCAGTTTCAACAGAGAACCGGAAAAAAGTTCCTGAAGCAAAGAAGAACAGGATTTGGGTTTGATAAAAGCAAAGTAAAATGTTTCAACTGCAACCAGCTTGGACATTTTGCCAAGGAATGCAAAGCACCAAAGTCAAACACATCTCCTCCAAGTTCATCTAACCCACAAAACTCAACTCATTAAGAGAAGAGGTGATTGACTGGAGCTTACAAGTTGAAGATGTTACACCTATCAACAATGCATTGATGGCTAGAAGCTTAACCTCCTTACCCTAGGTAACTTCTAAACCCTGCTATACACCTGAACACATAGCTAAGTTCAACTTGTACATAAATCATAATTTGGACCTTATGAAGGATGTTGAATCAATCAATCTTCTCATCGATTTTAAGAAAAATGATCAATCTCAAAACGGAAAGATAATGGACTTGAAAATATTGTTTCACAATTAAAACATGAACAAACCAACCTTGAGACCTAAATTGATGATCTCCTAAGCAGATTAAAATCAGCTCAATGTGATTTAAACATAGCTAAACTATAAGCTAATATAATGTTTGTAGGACCGGGTAAGGGTACTTAACACTTAGTTTCACACTGAGGAGAGATCTTAGATCACTTAACAATTCAAATAGGGAACTGGTAACTTAAAATAGATGATACTAAGAACACAAGTAAATTAAAGAGACAGAGCTAAGAACAACACAAGATTGGTTTTCAAGGATGTTGTATATTGATCTCAAGTTCTTTTACAAGTGTTCAAAGCATGAAGAAATTACAAGGACCTGAGACACTTTTAAACTACAACCTACAACCGTCACTTACATGTAAAGACAGTTGGGATTTGACTAATCTAGACAGCAAGATCAATCTAAAGTCAAAAGGCAGATTGCCTTTTGACTAGTGACTATGACATGCCATAGCTCACTGACTTTTCCAAAAAAAAAGTCTACATGAACAAGTAAGGTAAGTTACGGACAAAGACCATTCCTACTTTTTGATAAAGCATGGAAGTTTCACCAACTTGTGTAAAGTAGGTGAACCACCAGAGCAGACAGCGGAAAGTGTGTCAACTTTATCAAAAGTTTATTCAGAGAAAGCATATTTTCTCTGTCCTCTGAAGAAACCAGTCTTCACAGCTTTGGAAGACTTTGTCTCTGAAGCTTCGGAAAATTTCATCTTTGGCTTCGGAAGATGCTGGTCTTTGGCTTCGGAAGATTTCACACTGAATATTTTTCTGTTTGAGTGTTAAACATCCGAAGTAACTCCTTCTGAACTGTTAGCTTCGGAAGATCTTACACTTAGACATATTTAAGAGTGTAAGACTTCCAAAGCTAGTTCAGCTTTGTTCCTTAGTGCATGCATGGAAGACTTGGTTGTTCTAGCTTATTGGTTGCATCAGCCTTATAATCCTCAGATGGTTCTTACAAACTTCCCTAGGCTGATGCTACCAAACAGAGAAGTTCTTCAGATTTTGATAGGCCACATTAGGATTTTTAGCATACCTTTCTTCATCATTAGGTCTGGATCCTTCAGACTAACATAGAACCTTCTCATGTCAAAGAGATCATGCAGAGGAAGATTGAGCATGTCTTCTATGGAATAGACATGCATGCCTTCCTGATCTCTTATGACATACCATCTGTCTTGATCTTCATCATAAGACCATGACATAATTTGTCTTCCAATAGCAAGAGGCTCTACTATGATTGGAGTTTGATAAGTAGCCTTTTCATGCACTTCCTCAGGATGCTCTAACTCATCTTGAGGTTGGGAGGTGGATGCCTTTCTTCTCTTCTTCTTTGAGAATGATCTTTTGGCCTTCCTTTTTCTTCTCCCTGATGATTTTAACTGAGGGGACTGGTCTTGAGTACCAGGTTGTTTAGTTGAGTCCCCCTTAGTTGGGATCTCCTCTCTCATAGGTTCAGAAGGAGAGAGAGGAGAACCCTGCTATAGATCAGAAGATGAAGTTGGCTGAGATGCAGCTCCAGGTTCAGGTTGTGTTATCTCAGTGGGTTCAACCTTCACCTCAACTTCAGGTTGAGCTGGACTTGGTGGAGAATGCAAGTCCACCAGCTCTCCATTCTTTATCTTCTGCTTGATTACCCTAATATGCTCATCCATTATGGATAGAGACATAGGGCCAAGCCTCCTTCCAGAGAATCTATACAGCTTCAAGAAGCTCATCATCCTTTGTCTGTCAGCAGACTTCTTTTGGCTTTTATGGATGATGGCCCTTGACTTTGCAGCTTCTTCCCTTAATCTTTTTTTTTCATCTTGTTTTTCTCTTTTAGCTTTTTCTTCCATCTGCTTATTGTATTCAAACAATATGTACTCAGATTGTAAGGGAAGAAGTGCATCTTCCTGATAGAGACCTGTGGCACTCAGGTAGCTGATCATCTTTAGTCTTTCTTCTTCAGTTGCTACCTGATGTTGTTCAGTGGCCACAGTCTCTAGCTCAGGACTTTCTTGAACTGGGAAGAGGTCAAGAATGTTCTTGTAGAGTCTTTTCAGCCTCATTTCTTCTTTGTGCTTGAGGAGCAGTGTTGCATCCTCTGCTTCCTTCCTCTCCTTTGACAGCTCTGTGTCAGCCAGTTCATTCATCTCATCTAAGGGGAGAGAGATGAGTTCATCAACATTATAGTTTTTGGTTCCCAGGTAGTTTAGCCTAGCTGCCCTTAACTTATCTTCCTAAGTGTTTAGCCTGGGGCAGCCCTGATTGCAGCTTCCATAAACCTTGGGGAACCACTTGATCTCTCTCCTCTCAGCTTCCTCTTCCTCTCTCTCTTCTCCTCCTCAATCTCCTCAGGAGTCATTTTCCTTTTGCCTTTGTCAACCACAGGCTTTGGTGACTCAAGCTGGAGAGAGCTTTGGCCTTTATTGCTTGGTTTAGCTGTCAAGCTCTGGCCAGAGAGAGGTTGTGAAACACCATCACCAGCTGGTGTTTCACTGAGGGTAATAGGTGCAGAGGGAGATCCTGTCTCAAGGTTCACAGGTTCAACCTCTGTGCCTTCAGTCAAGGTTTTCCCTTCGAAGCTAATCTCCGGGTCTACCTCAACATCCAGTTGACCAAAGATCTCACATGCTAGCCTCTGTCTATATAATTTTGATCTCAATTTAAACTCCTCTAGTACCTTGTATTGGATTCTTTCTACCAATCTTGCTGCTTGTCTGTTATTGCTTGGGTTGACAAGTGGCAGATCTACCAAGTTAATGCTCTCATAGAAACTCAGGTGTGAAATGTTGAGAACTTTTAGTTGACCCTGAGCTCTAGAGATCACAAGGGCTCTCCTATTACTGTGATACCTCCAACCCCAGATTGGGTTCTCAGAAGGGGTAGACATTGCTCTTGGTATTCCCTCCTCAAATAGTTGTTGAATGAGCAAATGTAGATCACTGTCTAGAGGAGGTTGCTGAGTATGAACATCTGTAAGAGAGGATGGTGATTCCTCTATGTCCATACTCTGGGAAGAACTCCCAGGTTCTATGATTGTTAGAATTTTCTCCCCCTTTTTGATAGTATCACCCTCTTGCATAGGTGAGCTGGGAGATTGATCCATGACATCCACAGGTTCTTGTGGACCTGGATGAGTTGTCCTCATAGGTCTCTCAGCTAATTTGCCCTTGAGATCGGTGATCTCAAGTTGCTGGTCATTGACCCTCTTCTGTAAGATAGTCACCTGAGATTCCAGGTGAGCTATCTTTGAAACAAAATAGGTGCAAAGATATGACAGTTTGCACCTTTTGTTGCAGACTCCCCTCATCTTCAAATGAAGAATCATTGGGGGATGAGAGAATTGGACCTAAGTCTTCTTCCTCACCACCAGCATGGGTTTCTTGGCTGCTGGATTTCCCCTACCCAATGACAACTTCCAGAGAAGTGTCAAGAGGCTGGGTTGCCATGGTAGAGGTCCTAGTGATGTTATCACTTGCAAAAGTGATAGCCTCTGCCATATGGATTTCCTGAATAAGTTCAGGATGATCCACCTCAGTAGGGGTTTGGTGATGTGGGCTAGAGATGGGGGAAGCAGGAGTACTCATCTCTTCCTGAGTGTGGGAAGAGAGGAAAGACTCATGGTACTCACTGAAGCCCAAATCTTCATCAGAATAGAAGTCAAAGCTAGGAATGGGGCGGTTTAGATCAAGAGGTTGGGGATGGTAACTTTCCCCAGAAGGTTGATCACTAGAGTGTTGAGATTCAGAGTGATGACTTAAGGCTGTTTGTGGGGTTATGAGCTCATCAGGCTGAGCATGAGGAACCTCAGCACTGATTGGTTGAAATATGGGAGTGGTCTGCTCCTCAGGGGAAGTGGGAGCTCAAGATTCCACTTCCTCCTGTATGGGTTGTGATATGGGAGCCTGCACATACTCAGTAGCAAGTGCAGGGGTTCGTTTGTGTTTTCTTTTGTAGGTGATGGTGATGATAGGCTATGTTTGAGGTGGGTGAGAGGTAGAGGGTGTTGGTTTATCACTAGCAATGAGCACCTTTGAGGTATCTGAGAATCCTTTTGATAGTGATTAGGTGTGACATCTTGGGGTTGGCTTGATATCTTGCACATATACATGTGGCAAACATGATATTAGGCCTGCTAGCAGTAAGGTATATAAGTGACCCAATCATAGCCCTGTAAAGATGTTCATCAACACACTGCCCTTCAAGATCAGGACCAAGGGAATGGTTTCTGGCTATGGGTGTCTTTGCAACCTTACAGTCAGTCATCTTGAATCTTGTAAGTATGTCTTGTACATAGTTTGACTGACTAATGAAGATTCCTTCTTCAACCTGCTTCACTTGAATTCCTAGAAAGAAACTGAGTTCCCCAATGGTACTCATTTCAAATCTATTCTTCATCAGCATCTCAAAGTCTTTACAGAGCTTTGGATTAGTTGAACCAAAGATGATATCATCTACATATATTTGAACTAGCAGTGTGTCATTTCCTGTTTCTTTGATGAAGAGAGTCCCATCAATAGTACCTCTTTTGTATCTATGTTGATAGAGGTATGTTAATAGTGTCTCATACCACTTTCTTGGAGCTTAATGCAATCCATATAGAGCTTTATTAAGCTTGCAGACATAATAAGTTGAGGGATCACAGCAAGTTGGTTGGACAGATCTAAATTAGAGAAATTCTGATCTGGCAATGAGGTGTCTCCCACCACATCAACACACTTATCAAGAGAAACTTGATCCAATGAGTGTGTGACATCATTCATGTTGTCTTCAATGGAGCGGTTATTAGCATCAAGAAATTCTTGATCACTGTCACCACCTCCAGTCCCTCCTGCATTAGAAGTTCCTTCTCCTGAATTCTGAGCCTCTGACCTAGAATTTGAAGGCAATTCAGTTGAATCAACAGTATTTGTCATGCTTGTGCTGATAGGAGCCTCAATTATAGGGTTAATCACCACTGGAGCTGAAGTAGTCTTCTTGGTTGGTCTTCTTAGCTCAAATCTTGGATCAGGATCTTCTGTTGATCTGTTATCTGTAGATCCTGAAACATTCTCACAAGACTTGTTAAAACAGTTGGTAACTAAATCAAGATCATACAGCTAATCCGGACCAGAACCTTTCACACAGGGTGTGTGTTCATTGAAAGTCACATTGGCTGACTCCTCAATGATTCTAGTTCTGAGATTGTATACTCTATAACCCTTAGATTAAGAAGAGTATCCAATAAAGTTTCCATCATCTGATTTCTCAGCAAACTTGGCTATTTGATCTTTGGTATTCAAGATGGTGCAAGGACATCCAAATGTTCTGAGAAAACCAATGAATGGTCTCCTCTTGTGCCACAGTTCATAAGGAGTCTTACCATGTGTCTTAACCACTAAAACTCTGTTCTGCACATAGTAGGCTGTATTGACAGCCTCTGCCCAGAAGGTGATAGGCATTTTAAAGTCAGACAACATGGTTCTAGCAGCTTCAATAAGTGTCATGTTTATCCTTTTAGCAACACCATTTTGCTAAGGAGTCCTGGGAGCACTATATTGTCTGGAAATACCTTTTTCATCACAAAATGTATCAAGGATTTGGTTTTTAAATTCAGTTCCTTGATCACATCTTATGGTCTTAACCTTGTGATTAGATTGATTCTCAATTTTCAAAATGAAGTTCTTTAGGATTTCAGGGTTTCATCCTTAGTTCTAAAGAAAAACACCCAAGTGAATCTTGTGAAATCATCTGTGATCACTAAACAGTAAGAGGTCCTTCCTAGACTCATTACCCTGGTGGGGCCAAACAGATCAATATGTAACAAGTGTAGGGGAGTAGTGATAGAGTTCATTTCCTTTGTGAGACACTTTGTGTTGCTTCCCTTTCAGGCATGCAACATAGTGGTCATCACTTGTAAACTCTTTCCTTGGCATTCCAGTTACCAAATCATTCTTAATCAATTTATTCATGTTTTTAAAGTTTACATGGCACATTCTTTTATGCCAAAGGAGAGACTCATCACTATTTGCTTTAGATAGATAGCAAGAAACTTCTCCAGAGGGAGATGTTTCCTGTAGATCCATCTTGTACATGTTCCCTCTCCTGGGGGCTCTAAGCAGAATATGCTCTTGAGGAATGTCAACCCCGAGCTTGAGAACAATGCACTCATGCTTAGTAAAGAGCATGTGATGTTTTTGGTCACAAAATTGGGACACACTCAAAAGATTGTATCCAAGCTCCTTGACAAAGTTTACCTTCTCAATGCTGAGCTTACCATTTGTAACCTTGCCCCTTCCAGTAATGTAATCTCCTGCATCTCCTCCAAAAGAAACTAGTCCTCCATCAAATCTTTCAAAGTTTTGAAGTAAGGACTCATTGCCTGTCATGTTCCTGGAGCAGCCACTATTAATGATCCATACATTTCTGTTTGCCTTTGGCTGTCCCTGCACAAAAAGAGATGATTTAGTTACATTTGGAAACCCAAGCCTCATTGGTCTTGGGCTTGTTAAAATGAGTTGAAGGCAATGAAACAGTAAGTGATCCTATGTTCAGGCTCTAAAGATCATTTGCTGTTGCTGATGAAGAATCTTCAGTCACACGGTCTTCCTTTATCTTCCACACCACCTTTGGAAAATTTGGCTTGACCTTCAAAGCTTTGGAAGCTTTTGCAGCTTTGGAAGATTTGGAGACTAGACTTTCTGAAGATCTTGCTTTCACTGCAGCAAGCTTCAGTACTTCGGAAGCATTCCTTTCTTCCGAGACCAAATTTTCTTCCGAAGGCAATTTTTGACTTGCCTTCTTCTTCATTTTGGAGCTTCCGAAGGAAACAGATTTTCCTTCCGAAGCTTTCTTTTCCTTCTTCTTTCCAAAAGCCACTTCTTTGACCATATGGATAGTACTTTTAGGATTGTAGATGCAATCCTTAGCCAGATGAGAAGTACTACCACACATGATGCAGTCCATTTACTTCCTTCTGGGAATCTTCTTTTCTTGATAAGAATGAGTTTGAACACTTCCCTTCTCCTTCTTCACCTTTTCAGATGATGCAACAGGCTTTCTAGGGAGAGACTTTGCTTTTGAAGATGGGTGGTTCAGGCTGAGTAGCAGTGAGACACAGCTTATCAGTCTTCTGCTTAGAGCTGGAGTGAGTTGAAGCTGAAGCTGAACTCTTGGTACTAGAGTTCTTGGTAGAATCTTCAGCTTTCACCACCTCAAACCCTGCAGAGATGAATACTTGTTTCTACTTGGGGTCAAAGGTGGTCTTGATGTCTTGAGCCTTTCTTGATCTTCTTTTTTCTCTTCTGATCAAGTTCCTTCTCTTTGACTTACTCAAACCAGATCCTTTTTCCTCCTCAGGAGCATGGTGACCCTTTTTGGATTGACTCTCTTCACTCACTTCAGAGTCATTCCTTTCCATCTCCTCTTCATCCTCTTTATCACTAGGGTCTATAAAGGGCAGCTCATCTTGACCAGTTCCACACCTTGGAGATCTTACTGATAGTAGGGTGTGTGGAGGAGCTATCTCACAAGATCCCAGTCCCTGCTTATTCTGATAACAAAATTTTGCATGCAGAGATGAGGATATTATGTTCTTGAAGGTCTCTTCTTCAAGAATACATTTTTCTGCCCTGGCTTTGCTGATCACAAGCTCAGCCTGGCATTCTGTCAACTTAGTAACAAGATCTTTTATTTGAGTCTTGTAGTTTGTTTGCTCATGTTTAAGAGTTGAAATTGTTTTCTCTAGATCTTCTATTTTAAGCTTATAATCATTTTCAGCTCTCTTAAAATCAGCTTTTAAAATGTTTAAAGACTCAATATCAGATCTTATTTCTAAGTTGTAGGACATGTATCTGTTTACTTTAGCAATACATTCAGGAGAGCAAAGATGTTCTAATACCTTGGCTTCATCATGGTCAGCCATGAGTGCTTGATTTGGAGAAGCATCTTCAGCTTGGAAGCTCCAGTCAAAGCCTCCTTCTTCCACAACAACTGCAGCTTACTGTCTTGGCTTCTCATTTTGGTGCCCTCCTTCAGTGTAGTTTGGCCTGGATGATGCTTGGCCACCATTTGACTTAGGTGCCTTGCATTCTCTTGCAAAGTGTCCCATCTGGTTACAGTTGTAAAACTTTACTTTGCTTTTGTCCAGCCCAAACTTGCCACTGGCTGCATGGCTAGGAAACCTTCTCCCAGTCGTCTTGTAGAACTTCTGGGCTCTGTGAGTGAGAAGAGCCATCTGCTGGACTATCTCAATGTATTCCAGATCATCTGGATGGATATAGTCAAGGTCTTCAAGAGTGATGAGAAAGTTGCCTGAACTTTCATCAGTAGAGACAAAGGCTTGAGAGGAACTTGTCTCTTGGAATTCTTGGATGTAGCTCTCTCTGGGTGTCTTTGGGAAGGTGATGAAAGGACCCTTTTATGAAGTTTCAGGGTAGCAGATAAGATGATAATGTGGTTCTCTGCTATCCCTTTCACCCACATGAAGGGCTGAACTCTGGTGAGTATTGGAGTTACCAGATGAATTTTGCATGTTCATCTCCATCTGGTATCCACTGAGTATCCCATATAACTCAGTGAGAGTAAGGGTCTTGAGGTTTTCAGTCTTCTTAATGACAACACAGTAGTGTGTCCATTGTCTGGGAAGAGAGGACATGAACTTCCTAATAATATCCCTGTTCTCAATAGTTACTCCAACATCATCCTGAGTATCCACAATCTCAACATACCTGAAGTATTGTTGAGTCATGGTTTCACCTGTCTTGAAGGTGAAGTTTTCAAACTGCTGCTTCAGGAGGTCCTTCTTATTTTCCTTGGCTTCATTGGACCCCTCATACATCAGTTTCAGTGCATCCCATAGCTGTTTAGCGGTCTTGCACTTCTTGAAACCTCTATAAATAGAGTTTGGAAGAGCAGTTTGGAGGGTTGTTATGGCTTTCTGATCAACATCAATCCTTTTCCAGTCTTCATCAGAAAAATCAGCCCTCTCCTTCGGTATCATGCCACCACCACCAGCAGCTGAAGAGGTGCATGGTACATAAGGTCCATCGATAACAGATTCCCATATCCTGGAATCCTGAGACTTGATGAAGCCTTCCATTCTTTGGCACCAAGTGTCAAAATCCTCAGAAGTGATCAGTGGGGACTTTGTCATAGTTCCAGTTTCCATATCAGCCTTAGAGATACCTGCCATTTAAAGAGTTAAGTGATGTGTGAAGCTAAGAGGATTAAAGATGGTGAGATCTTACAATCAAGAGCCTGGAAAGCTCTGATACCAAATGCAGGACCGGGTAAGGGTACTTAACACTTAGTTTCACACTAAGGAGAGATCTTAGATCACTTAACAATTCAAATAGGGAACTGGTAACTTAAAACAGATGATACTAAGAACACAAGTAAATTAAAGAGATAGAGCTAAGAACAACACAAGATTGGTTTTCAAGGATGTTGTATATTGATCTCAAGTTCTTTTACAAGTGTTACAAAGCATGAAGAAATTACAAGGACCTGAGACACTTTTATACTACAACCTACAACCGTCATTTACATGTAAAGACAGTTGGGATTTGACTACTCTAGACAACAAGATCAATCTAAAGTCAAAAGGCAGATTGCCTTTTGACTAGTGACTATGATATGCCATAGCTCACTGACTTTTCCAAAAAAAAAAAAAAGTCTACATGAACAAGTAAGGTAAGTTACAGACAAAGACCATTCCTACTTTTTGATAAAGCATGGAAGTTTCACCAACTTGTGTAAAGTACGTGAACCACCAGAGCAGGCAGCGGAAAGTGGGTCAGCTTTATCAAAAGTTTATTCAGAGAAAGCATATTTTCTCTGTCCTCTGAAGAAATCAATCTTCACAGCTTTGGAAGACTTTGTCTCTAAAGCTTCGGAAGATTTCATCTTTGGCTTCGAAAGATGTTGGTCTTTGGCTTCGGAAGATTTCACACTTAGAATATTTTTCTGTTTGAGTGTGAAACTTCCGAAGTAACTCCTTCTGAACTGTTAGCTTCCGAAGATCTTACACTTAGACACATTTGAGAGTGTAAGACTTCCAAAGCTTGTTCATCTTTGTTCCTTAGTGTATGCATGGAAGACTTGGTTGTTTTGGCTTGTTGGTTGCATTAGCCTCATAATCCTCAGATGGTTCTTATAATGTTCAAACTAAAAAGTTTGAAAAATTACTTACTTTCACTAAAAACTCCCAAAAATTGTATCAAATCAAGACAGGTTTAGGGTATAGTTCTGTGGAATCATCAAGGACATACATTCCCGCATATACCCCTAAGTGCAACCTTAAGGTGAAGAACCAAGATTTTTTCAAACCCAACTGTATAGGGACATCTACTGAAAAGATTGAGACAACAGAGAAGGAAGAGAAGGATGAAATAGTTAAGGAAGTAGATAAGGAGAAGGAGAAGGAGAAGGAGAAGGAAGAGAAGGAAGAAGAGGAGAAGAAGAAAAGGAGAGAAGAACTCAGGGCAAAAGGTATCAAAGCTATGATTAGGAAGATGGAGTTTGTAAAGGAAAAGCCATCTTCCGAATCCAATCAATTGTCTGCCAAATCAAAACTTTCCTCCAAGACAAAACTTCATTCAAAGCACAGCTAGAACAAGAAGAACCACAACAAAAGCTATTGTGTTGGAACCTCAAACTATTCAGAATTAAGACCCCAACCATATATTCAAAAGTCTATCTCTAAAGAAGTTGAAATCCGTAACAAGAGGTTTCCAAAGAAGAAGATAGACCTGAACACCCATGCCGATCATAAGACAAATAAGAAGATGGGTGGAGCTGAGGGAGGCAAGAATAAGAAGATGAAGAAGGAGCTACAAGAGATCAGTCAAATGATGAATTCAACAAAGAAGCAGCTAAAAATCACATGCCTAATGTGTGGGGAAGACAGTCACTTTACCGAAGATTATGAATACAATCCTCTAGCTCACACCATCAAACTTGCCAACAAACCTAAACCCTCAAGGAAGTCTCCAGCTGCAAAACAATTATCTAAAAGTAAAAATGTTGGTCATAAAATTGTTTGGCAGTCAAGTCCCTTAAGTGCTGATTCTAGAGAAAAATCAGCACATCCGAAAGATCTTCTAAATAAGTCAGTAGTTGCAGACCAAAAGAAGAAGAAGACTTTTGAAAAACCTTTACCATATCCAAAAGCTTCATAGGGTCACCATAGGAATGATGATGTCAAAAGATCAGATAGAGTCAAAAGAAGAGTCTAGAAACCAAAGACATTTGCTGAATCATTAGATGACCCAAAACCAACACTTACCTTTTCAGCACTTACCAGTGATACAAAATTACTAAAAACTGGAAGACCCAAGACTAAATAAGCTTGGGTCCCCATGCACCACTAACCAATTTGTTTATGTTCAGAATCATCCGCAGACTAAAACTAACTTATGGATTGTGGATAGTGGACTCTCCCGACACATAACAGGTGTGACAGATCATGCCTGCTGAATTTAGAATGATATGATGGTGGATATGTTGCGTTTGGAAGTGATACAAAAGGAGGATAAATTACGAGTAGGGGGATACTTAGCAATAGCAAGATAAGCTTTGATAAGGTGAACTATGTGAAGGAGTTAAACTATAACATACTGAGTGTGTCTTAGTTGCATGATCAAAAACATAATACTTTTTTCACAGAGAATGAATGTATTGTCCTATCTCCTGGGTTTAACATTCCAAATGACAAAATACTTTTAAGAGCTCCCAGGAAGGACAATATGTATATGCCTAACATATAGAATGAATCACCTTTAGAAAATGTTTCCTGTTTCATTTCCAAAGCTTCTTTAAATAAGTCCTCCCTTTGGCACATAAGATTCACACATGTAAGTCTCAAAAACATGAACAAACTAGTTCAAAATGGGTTAGTCACCGAACTGCCAAACAAAAAGTTTGCATGTACTGACTACTGTGTTGCTTGTCAAAAGGGAGAGCAACATAAATCCTCTCATAAGTCCAAAGAAATGAATTTAGTCACAACTTCTTTACATCTAAGGCACCTGGATTTATATGGACCAACAGGTGTATAGAGTTTGGGAAGAAAATCAAATTGCTCAGTAATAATAGATGATTTTACTAGGTTCACTTGGGTTTTCTTTTTAGAAACTAAAGATGAAACTGCTAAGATTTTAAAATAATTTATCATTAAAATTAAGAACTAAAATGATCAAAAAGTTAAGATAATTAGATATGATCAGGGTACTGAATTCAAAAACCACACTCTTGATTCTTTTTGTGAATTCAAAGGTATTGTAAGACAATATAGTCCTCCTAGAACTCCTAAGCAAAACATAGTTGCTGAGAAAAAAATAAGACACTTATTGAGACTGCAAGGACCATGCTGTCCGACTCCAAACTTCCTATAACATTCTTGTCTGAAGCAGTCAGCATTGCCTGCTATGTTCAGAACAGAGTGTTGATAGTCAAGACCCATGGAAAAATCTCTTATGAATTAGTGGATGGGTTTTTATTGGATACTCATCACAAGCTAAGGCTTACAGAGTATACAATAAAGTTAATCACACTATTGAAGAATTTGAAAATGTCATATTTTTTGAAAATTCTTCAAATAGTGATGGAAACACCCTAAGTTAGATGTTTGATCTAGATGGATTCACAAATGCATTTAACCATTTTATTGAGAATGTTTCAGAAGACTCTCTGAATTGGTCAGCAGACATGCAAGTCTCAAGTACTAACGATCACAGGGTAGATTTTCCACAAGGGACTAGTCATAATAGGTCAGTTGCTGATACAGTCCACCTCACTCAGCAGAAGCAGATGCTAGTATCACAAACAATATGAGTCAACCATCACTTACTCGTTATGACTCATCAGATGAAGAGTCTAATGATAATTTTGGTACTAGACAATCTTTTGAAAAGGAACCAAATATGACAAATGCTGAAGATAGAGTCAATTCGGCAGATGAACCAGTCAATCCATCCACTGAACTTTCTGAAACAATCTTTTCCAATTTGGATCTATCTTAAAAACTCCAAGTAATTCGAATACTAAGAATTCATAAAGAGCATCCAATTGAGAATGTTATTGGCAATGTAGATGCCAGTATCAAGAAAAGATGCAGGGTGAATAAAGAAAACATTTGTTTATTTTAATGATATCTTTCTCAACCTGAACCAAGGAAAGTTGATGAGGCCTTAAGAGATAACAGTTGGGTAGAAGCCATGCAAGAGGAACTTCTTCAATTTGCTCGGCAAAAGGTTTGGAAACTATGTGCACTTCTAAGGGGGAAGACTGCAATAGGGACCAAATGGGTTTTCAGAAACAAGAAGGATGATAGAGGCATTGTTATCAAGAACAAAGCAAGACTTATTGTACAAGGGTACACATAAGAAGAAGGGATTGATTATGATGAAGTCTTTGCTCATATGGCTAGGCTTGAAGCAATTAGAATTTTTCTAGCATTTGTTGCCTCTAAAGACTTCAAGATGTTTCAGATAGATGTCAAGAGTGCATTCCTCTATGATGAGATTAATGAAGAAGTTTATGTCTGCCAACCTCCAAGCTTTAAAGATACAAAGTATCAAGATCATGTATGCAAACTTGACAAAGCCCTTTATGGTCTTCATCAAGCCCCAAGGAAATGGTATGAGACACTCTCTACATTTCTTCTGAAGAATAGATACACCAGAGGATCTATAGATAAAACTTGTTTCATCAAAAAGGTTGATTTGGATATCATTTTAGTATAAGTGTACGTGGATGATTTCATCTTCAAGTCTACCAATAAGAGATTGTGCAAAACCTTTGAAAGTCTCATGAAGTCAAAATTTGAGATGAGTTTAATGGGAGAGCTCACTTTGTTTCTAGGGCTTCAAGTGAAACAAACCTCTGATGGCATCTTTATAAATCAATCTAAGTATGTTAATGACATCTTAGTAAGATTTCAAGCTAGTGATGCTAAGGCTGCTAAAACTCCAATGTCAAAGACATATTCATTAGCTCCTAATATTGAGGGGGAAGCAGTTGATCTGCAGCTATACAGAGCCATCATTGGATCTCTCATGTATCTTACAGCCAGCAGACCAGATATCATTTTTACCACATGCCTATGTTCAAGATTCCAAGCTGCTATGAAGGTGTCACATCTAATGGCTGCTAAGAGAATTCTAAAGTATCTCAAAGGGTAACCTAAGTTAGGATTATAGTACCCTAAGAGTGCTGACTTTAATCTCTATGGATATATAGGTAATGACTATGGAGGATGCAACATCAACAAAAAGTCCACCTCAGGAGGATGTCAATTTCTAGGGGGAAGTCTGGTTTCATGGCAATGCAAGAAGCAAACTTGTGTATATACCTCAACTGCTAAAGCAAAATACATTGCTGCATCAAGTTGTTGTGCTTAGGTGTTGTGGATCCAAACTTAGAGATTATGGAGTAACTTTCATGAACATTCCAATTCACATTGACAATAATAGTGATATCTCCATCACCAACAATCCCGTTCAGCATTTAAAGACAAAGCACATTGACGTCAGGTATCATTTCATTAGAGATTGTGGAGAAAAGAAAATATTAAATTAATTAAAGTCTATACAAATCAACAATATGCAGATTTATTCACAAAGGCTTTTGATGAATCTAGATTTAAATATCTTGTATCTGCTATTAGGATGATAAACTTTAAATAATTAAGTGATTTAATTAATAATAACTACAAATTTTGTAAAGAAATACTTTTCTTGATAAAATGAGTAAAACTATGTATCTGTCGAAATTATCAAATCAGCAGATAAATAGGAATCTGCCAAATATCAGCAGATATCTAGGTATCTATCGAATTATGCAAGCCAAAAGATAACTAGGCAAAGCAGGTATCTGCCGAAAGGGAACATTCGGCAGATAGGATGATTTCAGCACATGTTTTTGTAAAATATCCGGTAGGTCCCACTTCCATCTTCTGATATGTAGTGGCGCCGGAGAAGTTACCTGAAAAGACTATTTCATCATCTCTTGCCGTCGATTTTACAGTTACGATGGTAAAATATTTTAAAATTCTTATTCTTATATATTATTCATAAATGTTAAAATCAAAGGTTTTTCCACCATTGTCATCTTCAATCTTCCTCACAAAGCAAAACTTTGAATCTTCAATCTCTCAACTCCTACAAAACTCAATCAACTTTCAATGGCTGCTCAACCTCAAACCCTAGAATTCCGTCCAAATCACAACATCACCGTATTACATCAATCCATACTCTACTAGAAAAACTACAATAGATGGCAGGCAATGCGCGTCATCTTTGGGGTCGGATGGCACGCATATGCGAGTCAAGAAAGTTGTAGTCATAAATCAGAGATGACACACATATGCGTGTCATCTCTTTATGACGCGCGGTGGATGACGCACTTTTTATGACAGGCAATAGATGACGCACATTGCGCATAAAGGAAGGGGTAGTCATAGATGACAAGATAACAAGCGTGCGCGTGTCATCTTTGTGAATTTTATGACTCGTTCAAAATGATATGCAATGCCCGTCATAAATTTAGCTGCTTTATTTTATATATATATATATATATATATATATATATATATATATATATATATATATAGATATATATAATTTTACTTGATGTTAATTTTTATAAAACTATAAATAAATAATTGTCGAATAACAGCAAAACAAAGTCATTTAAATAAATACTAACAAAAATTACAAAGTTGTTCCAAGTTTACATGCGATTACAAAAAGTACAATATTGTTCCAAATTCATTTAATGGTCTAATATATAGCCCTACACATAAATGAAATTCGAAACGTAATGCGACCACTATTCACGAATTGCATCCAAATTAGCGTCGGCGTATTCATCTTTACCTACTCCTACCTAATAAAAAATCAATTTCACTCTATTGATAAGGTCAAAGTAAATGAGAGAGATAAGTTTGAGAAAGAATAGTTTGGAGTAATTTTCTGCCATAAACGTGTATGAAAACAAAGTTGAAAACCCATGTTCATCATTTTATGCCCACTACCTTCTACATGCAATCAAACTTAACTCCTAAGATGCAGTATGTAAACGTGACTAAGACTTCTTCTAAATGCAAACATGAAAATAGGAAATGTAGTTAATGGAAGACGTGTAGCATGTGGACTTCAATTTTCAAACTGAATGGGCCTCATAATATAAGCTAACCAATGCAGTTTGTTTTCACCTAAGATACTTAAGTTAAACAATTAAGAAACATATTAACTTATTAAATAAATAATTAAATAAAATAGTTGTGTCAAGTTGATGATCCCTTATGCAAAATAGCCACGCTTAAGTTTACTAACTTCATAATTTTTTTGTTTTATAATCTACATGTCCCCTATAAATGATTAATTCAACTTCAAATCTATTATGTTTCCTATTGAAGTTTAGTTATTTTAATTAAGTCTTTTTCCACAACGTGCTCAATCATAACACCCATAACAAAAAGCACAACCCATATCAATCAACCTAGCAAAAGAACATCCGAATCATGAATTTAAAGCGCTCTTTCCAGCATGCAGTCTCTACTAATTACAGCATTTTAAAAATATGAATGGAAAACCCAGTGAATCACAAACATTACATTCAAGCCATACAACTCAACTACAATTACTAATCAAAGCATGCAATTCAATTCTGCACCTACAAAAAGGATGAAGTCCAAAGAGAAATATATTCATACCTTAAGTAGAAACCAAGTGTAATTCCCACACCAAACGAACTGCCAACGGAGACCAACTTCAATTAACCAAAAAAACACACGAGCAGACATAAACTAACAAATTATTACTATTGAGCTGACATAAACTATTTAGATAATTTACTTACCATACACTGTCAAACTTTACCTCTTGAGCTGACATAAACTAACAAATTATTACTAATGAACAAAGGCTTATACAAAAAAGAGTAATAATTTCATATTCATACCTGCCCAAGATGATCATATCACACTCAATAGCTTGGAAAAATAAGAATCATCCAAATGAACCAGATGCTCTCTCTAATCAGAAAGAAAAAACATGCACGTAAGTCAATGAAGATATTAATCATACCAATAGCAGTTTATATTAAGATATTGTCATACTCAAACAAAAATATCTTTATAAGGAGATTCAAGATGGTATCACATGCCAAGAAAATAAGACCGTTATCTTCCAATGTACCAACATCTTCCAACAAGTTACTTAATAAGGCATTTTATAACATCTGCATTCAATAAGCACTAATTTCCATGATGTGAGTTAAAGAATGTAAGACCCCGTTCTCGAAACGCTTACAACTGGACCGTCATTACATAAAATATTTAAAACATACATTACTTTTGCAGCGGAATTTAAAAAAACTTTCATTTATCGTTGAAAACATGTCATTACATTGCATTATTCATATAAAATCTCAAAATACATCATATCAAAATGTGGATGCCAGCCTCAAAACGCTCCTAGTAGCTTATGCATCCATGCCTGCAACTCCTCAGCATCAACAAAATACCTGCCAACTAACATGCATACAAAATGCCAGCGACGCTGAGTGAGTTCTAGTTTTATAAATAAAATACATTATTTTCTTTAAATCATAAACTTCACAATCGTACGAGATCACACATGATACGTACACATTGATAATAATAATTATTATCTTCATCATCGTTCATTCGTTCGTTAATTACATCTTTTACCATTAATCAGATCCTGTCTCATGCAATACCCCCGACTCATGTCCAAAGACCGATACTGTGCCGGGGTCTGTAAACAAACTCCCAACTCATGTCCGAAGACCGACACAGTACCGGGGTACGCGACAAGGACCCCGTCTCTGTTTGTAACACCCCCGATTCATGTCCGAAGACCGATACTGTTCCGGGGCCTGTAAACAAACCCCCGACTCATGTCTGAAGACCGGCACAGTACCGGGGCGAGCATCACGACATCATTCGGGTCAATCTCAAGGATTAAACCCCCATACGAGTCATTATTAGACTCCTTGTGTGCATCCTTTGGGTTAGCTAAACCGCACATAGTTGAGCTGACGACAACATGGTCGTGCACCTCCATTCAATTTGCTTGCAAGACTTTCATTCATTCGTTACGTTCCACTTTTCATTATCGTTATCTTTCACTTCGTTACATAATACTTTACGTATGCTCATTCAAACATCATACCACGTAAAGTCATAACATCATACATAACGTATAATATAACATAATACATACGCTTTGAAAACCGTTTAACGAAGAAAGATAACACATTAATCACACACACACACATCATAAACCTTATCACATCATCATACATACATCAAGCATAAGCCATCACATCACAACAGGACCCATCTCAACCATCTACCTCTTAAAACCACTTAGAGAATTTAAGTCCAAAATGAGGCACATGGAACATTTCAGGGGCATGAACATGAAAATTCTAAGTATAAAACAGTCTGGGCGCATTAGCACTATGCAGGCGCATGAGCCCTGCTTAGGCGCTTCACAACTATGCAGGCGCATGAGCCCTGCTCAGGCGCTTCAACACTTAGCCGCAGGAGCAATCTTGGGCGCATGACCGACACAGGCACATCAGCACTTATTCTGGGCGCATGTCTACTATTTAGGCGCATGAGGACACTTAGGCGCATGAGGACACTTAGGCGCATGAGATAACTTGGGCGCATGGGAACCTTTTGAAAATTTCTAAACTGCCAATAAACACCCGAAACCTTTCTAACACTACCCAAGCACAGATCTAACATACTAAGGCCCTTAAATAATACTAACAACAATTCTAACCACCAAAACAACATCAAAACTTAAATCACAGAACATCATTCGAACAAATTGCAGAAATATTCGGTTAACTCTTTAAAACATTTATTTGGTATGCATAATAGCCCCAAGAAGTTGAAAATCAGTAAAAAAAGGGGTTCTAGAAACTCACCTGAAGCAACATTCAAGCAAAACACTTCGGGTCTGAAGCTCCCCCACGATTTTAGCACTAAAAATCCCGAAAACAACCACTTAATACCAAGAAATTCGGTCAAGAAGCTGTGAATTTGGTTAAAACCGAACATATACTTAAGAAACTTACCTTTGCAGCTCCTTCTTCCTCTTTCTCTCTCTAAAACCGAGAGCTTTCTTCTTCTTCTTCTTCAACCGAGAGCAAAAAGCATATTTTGCTTTTGAAGTGGGCGGCCATACCTCCATTCTTATTAAAATAATAAGTTTTGTCCTTTTTACAACTTTAGCCCCTCCACTTTGTGTCTATATTTCTTTCTTTCTAGATACTTTTCTTTTCTCCCTTTTCTCCTCTTTTAAATAAAATTCAGGGTGTTACAAGTCACCCCCCTTATATAGGTTTCGTCCCCGAAACCTGTCGCTTCTCGAACAGTTACGGGTGATGCTGTATCACCTCTTCCTTGATCTTATATGTGGGCTTAGTCCCCTTTTGGGCTCCACTGTACTCGCACAAGTGGAACCACAATTCTCCTTAGCCCTTCTCTTCTTTCTATCATAAATGGCCACCAGTTGCTTCTCGTAGTAGAATCCTTTGTCCATCTAAGTATTTTCTAGTGGCACGATCATATCCTCATCAATTGAGCACTTTCTTAGACGAGATACATGGAACGTCAGATGACTTCCACTTAACACGTTGGGTAGCTCCAGTCAACATGCCACTTCTCTTACCTGAGCAACAATTCAAAATGGCACTATATAACTCGTCATTAGCTTTCCTTGTTCCTCTAAATCGGATGATCCCCCTCTCCACGATGAGGCCTTCATCCTTACTCCATCGCCGTAGGTAGGCACCAAACTCTTGTCGAGCGCGGTAGATTAAACCATCTTCTTGCAACACTCGGAGTTTTGTCTCATAGGCTACTAGCCAATTCATCCGAAGGTGTACGCCTATCCGCGTAAGTTCGTCCTGAACAGTCAGCAGGAGACACACGCTCCCTCAATTCTATCGCTAAATCCTCTTGGGCATCAGGTATCCTAGTGGACTTACCAGTAGCAATTTCCACAACGAAGGGCTCATAGATCTTTCTACTCCTAACGTGAAACTTATCACAGAAGGCAGCAGGAATGAAACTACTACTAGCACCATAATCAAAGCATAGATGCACAAATTTAAATTACCAGAAACATACCTGACGTCACGTCGGAGTCCACTCTAGCCTCCTCCTGGTCATAGCGAATGCTCTGACCTTCATCCTTTGCTCTCCTTCCTCACACCGGAGCTTCCTGCCTTGACTTCTTGCAGTCTCTGCTCCTATGTCCGGTCTCGCCACAGTCGTAACATTTAGCCATGTGACAATCCCTCGCCATGTGGCCCTCTCTTCCAAACTGGAAGCAGACGTTTGATCCCCACCTGCACTCCCCCACGTGGCCTCTACCATACTTCTTGCATACCTCTTCCCTCTCAGTTATCCTCTTCCGATCATCGAACCTCATCATCTTACCTCCAGCCACAAATTCACCATCATCATCCCATCTTCCGCTCCTATTCCTATCATAGCCCAGCTCATCCTCTTCGTCCGGTTATCGCCACCGCCTCTCGATCGTCGTACAACCTCCCCTCCAAATCAACCACCGACCTAAACATACCTGGCTGGGCAGCGACAGATGTCTGCGGATATTTGCTGGCAGACCTTGAATATACCTTTTGATCTTTCATGACACAGGCGTAACCTGATCTGGCACCAGCCTTGCCATCTAGTTGAACTTCGTGGTGTACTGCTGATGTGTCATGGTTCCCGCCTCCAACTGCAGGAACTCCCTCTCCACTTTGTCCAGCTCCGTATGAGGGCAAAACTCTTCGACCACCAACCTTTTCAGGTCCTTCCACTTCATCCTCCCGACTGCCCTGGTACCCTCAGCCTGGACAATGTTGTCCCACCAGCATAATGCTGAATCCACAAAT
Organism: Flaveria sonorensis; assembly: GCA_025506505.1. Lineage (NCBI taxonomy): Eukaryota > Viridiplantae > Streptophyta > Magnoliopsida > Asterales > Asteraceae > Flaveria > Flaveria sonorensis. Next base: position 22,549,494 of record CM046427.1, on the reverse strand, counting down.
GAATGGGTAGCAAACTTCACCTTCTGATCCTCACGGCACTCGCTGATGTCAAGTATTGCTTCCATCTCTCTCACCCAACGTTATGCAGCAGCAGCACTCCTATTTCCATCAAACATAGGGGGCCTACACCTTTGGAATGCTCCATAGCTGCATCCCTTCGCAGTCTCCAGCACAGCTTCCTCCTCCTCCTCATCGTCACTGGAGACAACCATGTCAGCATCGGGTTGCTCCATATCCCCAGAACCTCCAGCTTCACCTCCTCGCCGTGCGGTTCTCCTCTTCTCCTCCTTCTTCTCATCCTCCCTCACAGCACGAATAACATCGGTCACTACAGATGGTAGAATCGTCTGCATGACCTGATGAACCTCCTCGACCACCACCTCTTTCATCGAGGCTCTCAGGTTGGCACTCTCGTCTTCACCATCCTGGTGATGAAGCTCTGGCTCTTTAGGAGTTGTCTCAGCAGTCTTGGCCCTGCTCCTCATGACACGCGGCCTAACACCACGTCCACCCCGACATCCACCTCGTGAAGCCTCAGAAGACCTACCGCCAGCCATCTAAAACACTACAAGATTCAAACACCAACACAGTCAATCAAGGTAATAGCTCGAGTCATGTCAAGTATAGTAAGTCCCTAATCACAGTGGCCAGTTGTGATTAGCCACTTACTTTACCCTTCATTCCCCAAGCATTTCCTATCCTGACTACATCAGTACCTAAATCTACACAAAAGCACACAAGCCATATAACATGTGCACATAATACCGGTTAACATTAACTTACATAAAACCTTTACATAAAACCTTTACCTGCAGGCATGTAGCTACTAGGACTGACATCCCTTTCCTTTTGTCCCATTCTCAGTTTAAGATTAGGTTTTTGAAAATATTTACCCAATTCTCTTAAACTTTAGCTCTGATACCAACTTGTCAGGCCCCGTTCCCAGGATGCTTACAACTGGACCGTCATTTCATAAAATATTTAAAACATACATTACTTTTGCAGCGGAATTTAAAAAAACCTTTCATTTATCGTTGAAAACATGTCATTACATTGAATTATTCATATAAAATCTCAAAATACATCATATCAAAATGTGGATGCTAGCCTCAAAATGCTCCTAGTAGCTTATGCATCCATGCCTGCAACTCCTCAGCATCAACAAAATACCTGCCAACTAACATGCATACAAAATGTCAGCGACGCTGAGCGAGTTCTAGTTTTATAAATAAAATACTTTATTTTCTTTAAATCATAAACTTCATAATCGTACGAGATCACACATGATACGTACACATTGATAATAATAATTATTATCTTCATCATCGTTCATTCGTTCGTTCATTACATCTTTTACCATTAATCAGATCCTGTCTCATGCAATACCCCCGACTCATGTCCAAAGACCGATACTGTGCCGGGGTCTGTAAACAAACTCCCGACTCATGTCCGAAGACCGACACAGTACCGGGGTACGCGACAAGGACCCCGTCTCTGTTTGTAACACCCCCGATTCATGTCCGAAGACCGATACTGTTCCGGGGCCTGTAAACAAACCCCCGACTCATGTTCGAAGACCGGCACAGTACCGTGGCGAGCATCACGACATCATTCGGGTTAATCTCAAGGATTAAACCCCCATACGAGTCATTATTAGACTCCTTGTGTGCATCCTTTGGGTTAGCTAAACCGCACACAGTTGAGCTGACGACAACATGGTCGTGCACCTCCATTCAATTTGCTTGCAAGACTTTCATTCATTCGTTACGTTCCACTTTTCATTATCGTTATCTTTCACTTCGTTACATAATACTTTACGTATGCTCATTCATACATCATACCGCGTAAAGTCATAACATCATACATAACGCATAATATAACATAATACATACGCTTTGAAAACCGTTTAACAAAGAAAGATAACACATCACTCACACACACACACACACACACACACACACATCATAAACCTCATCATATCATCATGCATACATCAAGCATAAGCCATCACATCACAACGGGACCCATCTCAACCATCTACCTCTTAAAACCCCTTAGAAAATCCTAAGTCCAAAATGAGGCACATGGAACATTTCTGGCGCATGAGCATGAAAATTCTAAGTATAAAACAGTCTGGGCGCATTAGCACTATGCAGGCGCATGAACCCTGCTTAGGCGCTTCACAACTATGCAGGCGCATGAGCCCTGCTCAGGCTCTTCAACACTTAGCCGCAGGAGCAATCTTGGGCGCATGGGCACTATTTGGGCGCATGGGCACTATTTGGGCGCATGACCAACACAGGCGCATCAGCACTTATTCTGGGCGCATGAACTACTGTTCAAGCGCATGTCCACTATTTGGGCGCATGAGGACACTTAGGCGCATGAGATAAGTTGGGTGCATGGGAACCTTTTGAAAATTTCTAAACTGCCAATAAACATTCGAAACCTTTCTAACACTACACAAACACAGATCTAACATACTAAGGCCCTTAAATCATACTAACAACAATTCTAACCACCAAAACAACATCAAAACTTAAATCACAGAACATCATTCGAACGAATTGCAGAAACATTCAGTTAACTCTTTAAAACGTTTATTCGGTATGCATAATAGCCCCAAGAAGTTAAAAATCAGTAAAAGAGGGGTTCTAGAAACTCACCTGAAGCAACTTTTAAGCAAAACACTTCGGGTCTGAAGCTCCCCTATGATTTTACCACTAAAAATCCCGAAAACAACCACTGAACACCAAGAACTTCGGTCAAGAAGCTATGAATTTGGTTAAAACCGAACATATACTTAAGAAACTTACCTTTGCAGCTCCTTCTTCCTCTTTGTCTCTCTAAAACCGAGAGCTTTCTTCTTCTTCTTCTTCAACCGAGAGCAAAAAGTAGATTTTGGTTTTGAAGTGGGCGGCCATACCTCCATTCTTATTAAAATAATAAGTTTTGTCCTTTTTACAACTTTAGCCCCTCCACTTTGTGTCCATATTCCTTTCTTTCTAGATACTTTTCCTTTCTCCTCTTTTAAATAAAATTTGGGGTGTTACAAAGAACAACATCTTATATAAGCTCATATACATTTAAAATAGTAACTTACTGTTTTATATACTTCACAGCAGATGATGAGCTGCCATCCATCAACTGTCATTTTTTTAGCACTTTTGTGACAACCCATATTTATGATATTAGTTTCAAATAGTTTAAAATTATATAAATAATAAAATAATTAATAAGTTAATGAAAAATAGAAATAGACAAACCTCTGTTCATCTTCACCTTGATGCAAAGGGGAAGAAGCTTATATGTACATACTCAATGCTTTTCCTCTCATTCCTCCTCGAAAAATGGTGACCCATACTATTCACCGTTATTTGGTCCCAAACCTCTCTAGTCTCTTCCAAAAGATACTATAAAGAACAAAAGCATCCTACCAACCCAACAACCCAAAAAGTTCAGAGGATATATGCAACCATAATCATATATGATTCATCTATCCAGCCAATATAAAATGATACCATGCATTTTTTTCGGTAGCACAAAGAAATTGAAGATTGCATTGGTTAATAAACAAAATCAAAACCCTAGATATAACATGTGTTAAACAAGATAGTATTTGTATCTAGGATTCTTCTTTATGCTGTTAGTAATTAGCATACCTGAGACTGAACCTGGACAATCTAGTCAATATACCAAAATTTGTCTAGGAAAGCCTAAAGAAACAATTGCACACCAAAACAATAAGTGAGGATCCTTGGTATAAATGGCTAACACTATATAATTATTGGTGCATAAGAACTTAAGTTTTAAGTAAAGAATATTTAGAAAAGGTCAACTAACTAAAGATGTAAATATGATGTCCTTGGTGTCTGGAGTACAAACACTTCAGAGAGGCAGGAAGATGCCGCATAATATACCCTTGTTGGACAATCAACAATGAAGATGTTCCTGTAATTGACAGAATTCATGACATTTATCATATTATCATAATCTTATTTTCATGGATTAATTTATGAAATTCATCAGCATCTTATTTTCAAGGTTTATTTTACGTGATATGTTATATGTAAGCAATGAAGATGGTTGTAAGGAACCAATAATGTGACTCTAAACTATGCTAAAACCAATGAACTCAAAACTAAAATAATCATCGAATACCTTCCAAAAGCCACCAAAACCTGTAACCAAAGAAGCATGATACGTTAGATTTTCTATTACTTGTTGAAATTATTTGTAATAAACCCTTGTAACAAAATGTCATTATCTAAAAGGAAAAAAATTAATCCTCATACTTGCAAGAAATAATTTAATCCTCATGCTTGCAAGAAATAACATTTGTATGCCTCTTGGTAGAAAATTTCCTCTCTACCAACATGATACATAAATAAATATTACTTACAAAATATGAAGGTTACCAGAAGTTAAAATCTGACATAAAAGACTGTAGATCCACACCTGAACCGTTATTCCACCTGCTTGATGTCTTTGTGCTTTCCCCATGTTGTGCCAAAATCCTCCCAAATCTTCTTCCTTATCACCTTCATCGAGCTTTCAATGTTAACAGGATTTTAATTCTGCATCTACCATGGACGGGATTGCCGTTTTAATACACCCACACACAAAACAAAACCAAACCCATACAAAACCTATTTGGCTGTTCCATCTTACTACTCTTGATTCCTCTGCTTTGTGTGGAATCAAAGCCAACGATTTCCAGCATACTTATGCTAAAAATTAGCCAATCGCACATACATTTAAATGCCAATAAAACCTGGAAAATCTACAAACACTTCAAAACAATAAACAAAATAGAGTAGGACAAAGAATAGCCATGTTTACCTGATAACATTTGCTCACAAGAAAATCCTAAGATGAGTATTGTGCATGAAACTTCGACTAAAATCCACCAAAAGATGCCTTTTCCAATCGATTGAGAGAAATAGAAATAGCATTTAAAAAACAAGTAAATAATGAGCGAAATGCTATTGCAAACTGTGCATGAAACTTCAAATAAAATCCATCAAAAGATGCCTTTTACAATTGATGGAGAGAAAGAGAAATATGAAATGAAAAACAAGCAAATAAATAACTAAGTGTACCAAAAAGCTTTACGAGTCCAATAAAAAATAAGAATGAAACAGGCACTTGATAGAAACATGAACCAAGTTGATCCAAAACACTTGAAGACAATTTAGTGATTTTATTTTCTTAAACAACAATACATGAGGATCTTGCATAAAAGGCTAAGAATATATATGAGTGTATGAGAACTCATGGCATTATGAACAGGTTCTCACAGAACAACACTCTAAGACATTAAACGCAAAATCCAACGGAAAATGACATCTAAAACCAGGTTTCTTGAATCCATCGTTGTTGCTCTTTGTTGTTAGCATAGAGTTCCATTACTTTTCGAACATAGCACCGGCCCCAAACCCTAAAATTGCAAACCATGAACAAGAAGAGCATGAAAACGAATTTGATTGCATCATTTAAAAGCTTACCTGAAATGGTGTTGCTCAGTCAGATGTGAATTAGGATTAACATAGATGATGGTGATAAACAAATGTCAAGGAATAAATTGGAGCATACTCACTACTCACTACTCACCTTGAAGGCTTGAAGAAAGCAGATCACGTGACGTTCACTTCCACTCGCTTGTGTTCCTCCGACAAAGATCAAGTCTCTAATTTAGAATGAGAAAAGGGGGGAAATTGAAATGGACACGGGGTTTTAAAACACGACGAAAAAAGATGACAAGCAAAAACACAGGTCATTTTTTCTATAATTTTTTTAAAATACGACTTAATTTTTATGATACAGGAAAATGCGTGACATCTTTCTTCGCGTGTCATCTTTTGCACGTCATCTATTAACAGCTTTGTAGTAGTGATAGGTGATCCTGTCTATGATCCCGTTCTTAAATTTCTAAGCAATAGCTATTATTCCTTGGCCATCACAATAGACCCGGTGATCTGTGAGTTTCAGATAAAGAAATTTTTGACCACATGCTCCATACAAAGAGAACGTGGAATAAAGGTCCTCGCTACGACAGCGCAAGGGTTGAAGGTCACCATTTCATGTGCAAAAATTCATCAACATCTGAAGTTGAACGACGCCAATGGTGAATCTTCTTTCTCAAAAGAAGTGGTTAGTGCCACTTTCAAAGAGATGGGATATGAAGGACCCATCTCGACGTCCACCTTCTCCAAATCGCTGGTATATCATAATTGGAGAATCATCCTTCATCTTCCTACACTGTCTTTCCAATAAGTCGGGAGGTTGGGACCAAGTACCATTGGATTTAGTAGTGGCTATCCATGGTCTAGTCAAACAACAGAGTTATGATTTTTCAAACTTCATTTTTCAACACCTTTGTAAAAATGTAACTATTGCTACAAAATTTAAGTTTTTAATATACCCAAGATTCATACAACTGATTTTACAAGAAGTACTAGGGGATAACTTAAACTTAGTGGAGTTGTTCATGCTTTAGGAACTTTAAACAAGGCAATATGTTCAAAGTTCTGAGTAACTCCAAAATATTTTTCTGGGAAGGTAACTCCCTTGTTTTCTCATATGCTTCAGGTCACTGAGCCACAGGGTGATAGCATAGAAACACCTACTATTGCTGATCCCACACCCTCTACATCAAAGCCTAAAGCTCACAAACAAAAGCTAACCCCTGCATCTTCTACTAAGAGGATGCAAGCCCCCAAATCACCTCCTTTCAAAAAGACAAGACTAGAAACCATGGTTCCAGTCAAGTCAAAGGTGACAGCCATACCTAGACAAGGCTCAAAGAAGAAGGTTTTTCTTCCTTCTACTAAGCAAACCCATACCCAAGCCAAAAGCCCTCAATCAGATTCCTGACACTCTATTAAGAAAACCAAAAGGGATAGCCTTATTATTGAGACAACTTCTAAGGAAGAAGTCTCATTAGGAATTGGTTCACATCCTGGGCCATTACTATCTTCCCCTTTTCATACAATACAGACAATGGGAACTGATCTATTTGTAGCAACATCTGACTCACATCCTTCATCCTAAGAGGTTGATCCTAGGGCGGAAAGGATCAATGTGAAAGAGGTTGTCTCTACTGTTGGTGCATTAGTTGATCAGCAAGACAAAGACATCATCACTAAGACCTTAACCATGGCAACTCACTTTGAGAATATCTCACTTGAGTCATTCCTTGAGGAGAGGAATCCAGGGCGCCAAGAAACCACATCTGGTGGGTGAGGGTGCAGAGGCTCGGCCTAGTACCTTATCTCCCAAGGATTCCATATCTCTGGATGATGGAAGTATGAAACAAATAAATGAATTGATGGCCAATAACCTTGAGCTTGCTCAACAACTTAATTTCTTACAAGCTGAGAATGCAAGACTTCAAGGTTATTTTGAAAGAGCCATAGTTCTTGAATTTGAGAACTGTGTGCTAAAATATTCAGCAGATACAATATCTGAGGTGGAAGCATAGCTCATAACTCTTCAACAGCAAGCTGCAAGAGTGACCATCCTTGAAGAATAACTTACAACTCTTTAGCAAGCTGCTATGAAGGCAATTTATCTTGAACACAAAGTGGAGCAACTTCAAGAGACCAATGACGTTCAATAGTCATCATTCTAAGCCTACAACTCTCAGCACCACAAAAACCTTTGGATGTGCCTTCCTCTCCATGCGTAGTGTCATTTGGAATCTCAGATGATGCTATTAAAAAGGAGGAAGGTAAGCCTAAAGAAGCTGAAGACATTCTCCAGTGATTGGCTACTCAAGTTGTACATGCTTCACAACCAATCTCTTTCTCTTCCAAATAGATTGACCAATATGAGCCTTTATCGGAAGCTGAAGCCAAACTAAATGAGCTCATTGATAGAATCAACTATGATAGCTCAGAAGAAAAGGATATGAAAGCTAGAAGAGTGATGACGAGGATGAACTAAAAGGTTCTACTTGGGAAGAAGAAATTGGCAATGTTGAAAAGATCTGGCGCGTCTTTTATTCTTTATCTTAGAGGAAATATATCTGATGAGGAATCATTAAAGAGAGAGCTCGTACTTGGACTTGAAGTTCTTCCCAAGGTATCTGCTGAAGAAGAAGCTCCATTACTTAAAGTGCTATTGGAAGCTGTAGAAGAGCTGAATATATCAGCTGCTGATGCAACTTCCAAACGCACTAGGCCAGAGATGTAACACCCGGCCTCTCGTACCACCAATATTGTCCGCTTTTCCGGCGAGGAGCTCATGGATTTGCTTTTGGTTGCCCGGGTGAAAACTTCACAGGGAGGTCACCCATCCCTGGATTGCTGCCACCTAAGCATGCTTAACTGTGGAGTTCTCCTCTCATCCATAGCCAATGCGCCCAAAACGCGTTGGTGATATTAGAGACTAGACATTCCTTATGAACCAGGAATCTCTCCTGACCACGGTCGATATGGGATATATGTAGGGTGTCACAATCACCCCCCTTTGGATTCATTGTCCTCAATGAGCCCGAGAACTCACCATCCCTGGTGAGGTTTGTCCCACCATCCCGAACGAAACAGGAGTGGCTCTGATACCATTTTGTAACACCCGGCCTCTCGTACGACCAATTTTGTCCGCTTTGCCCACGAGGAGCTCACGGATTTGCTTTTGGTTGCCCGGGTGAAAACTTCCCAGGGAGGTCACCCATCCCTGGATTGCTGCCACTTGAGCACGCTTAACTGTGGAGTTCTTCTCTCATCCACAGCCAATGCGCCCAAAATGCGTTGGTGATATAGAGACCAGACATTCCTTATGAACCACGAATCTCTCCTGACTACGGCCGATGTGGGATATATGTAGGGTGTCACAAGAGACTCCTTCGGCAGATGAATTCTTAGAAAAAATGGTGGTTTATACAAGAGGCACCTAGACTATGGAAGATGATATGGAAAGGCATGGGGTGACTCTTGAACATGAACCAACCCAACTTTATAAACAACAGTAGGACACACCTGAGTCCAAACTCAAAAAATCAGTTGAGGTGATATTTGGTTAACCGAATGTTGAAACTAAAACCCCAGTTAACTCTGAGGTGAATATGGAAACAGATGGCCCAGATGTCATTAATGATGCTGAGAGAGCTCAAACCCCTACCAATTATCCCAAGTTAGCTGGTGAGGTATCAGGTGTAACCGTCAGACGTTCGGCAGTCAGACTTACTGAAGTCTCTACCTATAATATAGGTAAGAGACCTATGACTCTTGAAGAAGAAATAGAAATTGAGTCACAAAAATCAAAGGCCAGATTTCTGATGACCAAAAAGGTGGAGTTGTTCCCATAAAGTGTTAAAGAAGAGATTGTAGTTCTGAAGGAAGGCAGATCTCAAGAATTTTCTATCAAGAAGAACATCATTGCACTGATCAAGAGTGCAAAGGATTCAAGAGCTGCAAGAACTACAACAAAAGAATTCAACCGTGGTAGGGAACCCAGCAGAACAACATAAAAAGCTCCACTAAAACCTAAGGCAAAAGCGGTCAGAAGGTGCCATCTAAGTCATCTAGGCCATCAACCAAAAGCACCCAAACAATAGCTACTTAGCAAGCTTTAACAACTACAACTACCGAATCCAAACCCATGACCTTCACTGAAAAGAAATCAAAGAAGGATTAAGAAAAATGTCTCCTAGCAGCTTAACTTGAGTTGAAAGGATTCAACTTTGATAAGGTCATGGAGTGGAGCAGTGCTAAGATTAAATCTAAATTGATAGCTGCTACTTATGCTGAATTGGAGAAAACAACTGAGTTAACTAGAAGAAAGAGAATTGAATCAGAGAGAAAGCAATCAAAAAGAGTTCAACAAGAGTTTAAAGATAAAGAACAAATGAAGTAGTTCCTCAAATACTATGGTTTCTCTGGTAGACAAGTAGGACCAATGAGCATGTCAGCTCTTGATCAAAATGTCAGAGGAATAAACCAAAAGATTGCAGCTGGAGAGCTTCTAAAGTTTGAAGAATCCAGGGAGCAATGGGAAGGCAACATGCCAAAAAGAAAGTCACTCAAAAGCCTTCCTATCTACCGACTGAGTCTTCAGCATCTCTCGACTCTAAATTTGCTGACCTAGTACTAGAGGAGAAGATTCTCAAAGGAACAAAGGTAGGCTGCTGAGTATCTTGATCAAATAAAGAAATTTGCTATCAAGAGGGCGAATAGAGAAATTATTTACTATGACCATGTAAATGAGGAACTTGATTTTCCCTAATGAATCCAAAGTGCTGCTGCACAAAGTATTATACTTAGTCAAATTTGATGCTAGTGAAAAGATTCCTGAGACTCCACTATTAACACATGATCCTATAGTGGAGTGGGAATATGATCAGAAGAAGAATACCTACTTCATAACTAGATCAGCAGCCGTAAGAGTAGCTCACTCAAGGAACCAACTGGTGTGCTTTAACCGGTTTGAGTTTGCTGACTTGGCTAGGCTAAGACTAAGAAATCCGAGCAATGATTCTAAGGTGAGGGAAGTGGAAAAAGTAAAAATGAGGATCTACAACTCTCATCTAGAAAGATCAAGGCAGTCTTCACAACAAAGAAAAAAGGATCCAAAGTTTGAAGCTGTTAAAACTACTCTATCTATCGAACCTTGCCAACATCCATAATCACCCCTTACTACTTCTACACCTGCTCAAACCACTGAGCATGGCTCTCCTTAAGTCCAACAAGCTCATGAATCAACAAAATATCCTTCTTAGAGCCAATCTGACGAGTCAGTAAATGTAGTGATAATTACATATGTGTTTGAAAGGATGAGACATAGATTGGAACATCCTGAAGAAGAAGAACCCTCAGAAGATGATGAAGAAGAAGACTCAAATAATGATGATACAACAATCATAAAATGGGGTTATGATTTGAAAGTAGAGAACTTCTTCATAGAAAGAAAGAATAAGTCAAAATCTTTCTTTTTGTTTGAACCAGAGATTCTTAAGCATAGCCTTGAAGATTTAAAGAGGATACATAAGCTAACTTTAGAATATGAAGGCATGCCAGACATGTACAAATCTATGGCTACCATTCTGGAGATAAATTTTGGAAATAAGACTAAGCAAAGGGAAGAAGAAGAAGCTTTGCATGTGACTCCACTAAGCATTTATGAATCAATCACCCATTAGAGTTATAATTTCTCAACCAACACCTTTAATTTACCATATGTTGGTGCTGGAAAAGTTGAAGATAAAGAGTATGATTTTTTTAGATTCTCTCAGCACAACATGAAGGTTTTGGTGAATCTACCTCTTGACAACCCCTTAAGAGATAGAAAAGGATATATTTATGAACTTCTACTTATCAGATTGCTTGAAGGATGAAGACAGAGTTTTGGTAGCATCATCCTAGGGGGAACTTGTTGAGCTATGAAGGATGAAACTACCGAAAACTTAGGATTTCAGCACTGGCTGCTAACTGCCGAATTAAGCCAAGTGCTGAATCCACTATTGATCAACATATGCTGAATCCACTGCCAATCAGCATATGCTGAGCAATTGCCAATCAGTAGTCTACTGTAGATTTTCCGATTGACTGCTACCGATCAGGAGAGAGTTCCATCATCTGCTGATCAATTGATACCCAAAACAAGAATGTTTGTGCCGACGGCAGTTCTGTTTAACCTTTTAGAGACAATATGGTACTTAAGCTAGAAACTCTAATACACAAATGATCTGTTTTGCTATAGACTCTGAACATAGAATAGCTTATTCTTATTGTTTAGATTTTCATAGTATAAAATTCCTCACATTTGTATAGGAGAGACAAGCTTTTAAGCCACTTGATTGTATCTGCCAATTTATTATTTGTACTTAAAAGATCAATCAAATGAATACTTTGAAAGAATTTCTAGTGCATTTATTTTTCCTTAAAGTACTTGTGTTGTGATAGTAAGTAGTTAACTTAGATTTCATAGTTGTTATCTATTGATCCAAGAAGAAGTTCTTGTTAGTCTTTACCAGAACCGATCCAGTACACTTTAAGAGCAACCACCACTAAGTCATCTTTGTTCCCAAAAGCTAACCATCACCATAGCTCCATATCACAATTCTGTCCTAGCCACTACCTAACACAAATGTCGATCAGCCCGACATCCTCCTCCACTGCCATCATTACTCTCCTTCAACAGCTGCCACCCACTCACAATCATAATATTCTCCTCGCAACAGCTGGTTTCAGGTGGTTGGTAGTTTAAGAGAACTCATAGATTTAGAGATGTTTATTATTAATCATTAACATCATTGTCTTATTTATAAGAGAAAGAGAGAGAAAGAGGGCAAGGAAAGAAAGAGAAAGAGATTGTGATGAAACATCAAGTACCGATGGATGGTAGTGGTGTAAGGGAGCCAGCGGTGGTGGCTGTTAATTATCAACATGATCATTTCCTTCCCATCCCCTCATAACCACCCGCTTTTGTTGATTTGACATTCACGATGAATTTGACGGTTATCGGAAGATCCATTTGGTGGTTTTAGGCCATCATGAAGAACTAGAAGAGGGTTGTGCTTTAAAAGTTCTTTATTTTATTTTTAGATATTTTATGTAAACTACAGATTCATTAGAGAATTCATAGTAGATTCCTTAAAGATTTTATGAGTGAAGTCCTTAAATTATATGGAATGGTTGTGAGTGAAGGAGAGAAAAAACGTTACTGTTCTTTTGTAAATTTAAGGGAACACTGTTCATCTCTTCTAAATTTTTTAAATATTTTTTAAAGTGGCTATGTTTGAAGTAAAAAGAAAAAGTAATGATAAAGATATAAAAAGTATTATTTAATTAAAAAGGAGAGAGAAAATGGTAAGGATCAAACATAGAGACTGATGCAACCAAAGAGCTCTCAGCATGCACATGTGAAGTACTATGAAAGTACTTCGGAAGATTTGATATAACTTAGTGAATTATACTAAGTATCAAATCTTCTGAATCCAAAAGACCAATTCTTCTGAAGCCAAAGATGAAGTCTTCTGAAGCTTCAAAGACAAAGTCTTCCGAAGCCAAGACTGATTTTTTCCAAAGACAGAGAAGGCATGACTTCTCTAACTTACTTTTGACAAAAGCTGAAACACCTTTCCACTACCATCTTTAAAGACTCACCAACTAGCATGAGTTGGTGAAAAGTCCATGCTTTTGTCAACTGTAGATTAAGGTGTTGAGTCTGTAACTTTCCAACTATGCAGTTTTATCCTTTTTGTATTAGATAAGAATGTGAGCTATGGCATGTCATAGTCACTAGTCAAAAAGGCAATCTGCCTTTTTGAATCTACATTGATCTTGTTGTCTAGATTAGTATTTCCAGCTGACATTCAAAGTATGACCGGCTGTAGGATGTAGTATAAAGTATCTCAAGCACTACATCTTTAGATAAGCTTTGTAACACTTGTAAGAACTTGAGAGCAATATACAACATTCTTGAAAACCATATTATCTTGTTCTTGTTCTTTACTTGTGTTCTTTGTTTTATCATAAAACCGGTTCCCTATTTGATCTGTTAAGTGTTCTAACACTCTCCAAACATTAAGAAACTGTTGCATTGACCACCCTTCAACGGTCCTGCATAAATGTAGTAATTTATAGTGTAAATATATGGATAAAGATAAAAAACCTAGTGTGAATGCTCTTAAACATGAAATAATATTAGCAAATTACATAATTAGTTCTTTTTATATGAAATGACTAAAATATCCTTCAAAGAAACAAAAAATTTAACGTTTGTAAGTGTTAATATTCAAACTCGCTACAAATGTAAAAGTTAGCACTCATACTTGTTATTTATACTTAATACCAAACCTGTTATTTTCATTAAACCATAAAAACCATCTGTGTAACTAACTCTTTAAGAAAAGTAGCAATCTCCTAACCTAAAAAGAAAATTAAAAAAACACCAAATTAATAGGAATCTCGCCAGCTTCATTATTTCAGAAATTAACTACATACTAATAAACTTTAGTATTGTTATAATATACAGACTATTTTATAGGCCCAACCCAATGTGTACGGGCTTTAAGGTTTGATGTTCTATATACATGTGTATCATGTATGAAACCCTAATCAATAGAAGTCAGTTTCTCCTCTTCTCTTTCTGTATTGTTTATCTCCTATTTACAACACGTTATCAGCACCTAGTGCTATTTGAAGACCCATTAACTCATCTTAACCCTCTATTAGCCGCACATCAAAGATACTGGTTTTGTTTTTTTTTGTTGTGAGAATGAACTAAAACAACCACCACCGATTCATGGTGATCTGTGATCATTTAATCCAACCAATTTTCAGACTAAATTAACCTTCACGCAAGAAACTCTTCAGATCATTCTCATTGGTTTCTTCGGTGTCAAAAAAAAGACCATCATTCCCACCATCACAGATCCATAAAACACCGATCAATAATCTATGTTACAATTTGGATTTTCTCGCAAGCAGGAATTTTTGAAACTGTATCGGATTCGTGGCCGCTTGTTATGGAGATGAACACAAGCATACATCAGTGTCAGTTTCATATGGCTTGCTACTACCAACTATGACCTACTCTGATGTGAAACACAATCGTAGCAACAGTATCAGGTAAACTACGATACCATGCTTTACCTCTATTATATATTGTATGTTTTAGATCTGCTAACAAAATTATGACCTAAAGGATGTGCTTCCTTTTAAGCAAAATCATAATGATCAAATAATTATAAACGCTTTAAGCTTAATAATTACCAATGTAATATTCGATCACAACTCTCACCCTCCTCCCTCAATCTATCTACTTTTTGCTCTTCATGTCTTTTGAACTGCTATATGATCAATGACAACATGCTTGAGTTGTTTGAAACCAAAGTTTTTCCAAATATATACAAATGCACATTAAAGAAATTATTTGATTTATCATATGAACTGATCTTTTCTAATATGAGTATGCTTTAAAGCCCTCATCTACTATTTTGACTATAGATTATTGATGAAAATAGTTTCTTAAAAGTATAGTTTCCTTGTGATTTTTATTTATTTACATTATTGATCATCAATAATGATAAATTGATGTGAAATGTAGTTACTTGTTATGATAGTAGTCACTAGATAAATATGATATTGATAGACAATGATAGAATCATTAGAAAACTATGTTCACACAAATACTATGGATTATGGTTTCTAGGCAATGATATAACAAATTGTATCAAATTATAGTAAACTAGTCATACTAGTTAAGTAAATTATCAGATTATGAACTATAGATTTAGAGCCATCATGAACTTCTTTTAAGATAAGGTTAGAAACTAAAAGATATCTTTAACTCTACACATTAAGGCTAAGAACTTTCATTATTAAAAGGCTTTTGATTCAATTATGTCGCTCTTGTAAAGCAAAATTAAACTTCGCTTATATCTTAATCATAGTCAAGGGCTTGAAGTCCATAAATATTACTAATGTTCAAATAGAGCATGAATGAACATGGGTTCTACTTAGTAAATACATACTTCTAACCACAATATAATATTCATTATAAGATACAATGTCAAACTTGAGTTTGTCGTCCTCGACATCCATGACCACAACTAACTCGCACCTTGACGCCAAAAACTCACGTGACAAAATAAAATAAAACAGGAGAGACAATCATTGACAAAAACAAAACTCTTTCCAATCAAAGGCTAAAGCCATGAGCTTTCTTTGATGTTAACTTCACAAAAACCTAAAATACAATACTTTATCATTGAGAACCTTTTTGAATCACTAAGCATTTCCCATTGCCATATTTGACCATGACATGTTTGTCCTCCTCTTGAAAGCATGCTTTGAATTTATATGATAAGGTGTTGCCTTATAATGCAATTTCAAGATGGCTTGTGGGCACCACTTTGTTCTTTGAAGAAGTCTACACTGCACTAACATGCTTCTCCATGTTTCTTGTTTTATAACTTCATTCTTTTGTAGCAAAAACAAGAAATTTACAAACTACTCCAAACTTATACTTATTTCTAGTTGATGGAGAAAATTTAACTTCCTTGTTAACAATTGATGATATCTGGGAGAGAAAGGAAGTGTTGGCTCTAATGAAGCATGAAATGACCAAAAAGAGTGAGATCTTTCAATGTGCAAGAAAACACTGATACAAATATGAGATTACTAAAACGATAATATATATTTGAAAGCTCTAGTAGAGTTATCACAAATCTAATAAACACAAAGATTTCATAACTAGAATATATTAGAGCAAGCATGACCGAATAGGCCTTCTAAGTAGCATCATGATGATGTGAATAATCAAAAGTTGCACTAGGCACCCCTCTCAAGTAATCTAAAAGCCTTGTTACAATAAGAGTTATCATGTGCAGCATATTCTCATGACAAATCAACTAATCATTAAGCCCTTCATAAAATTTTGTAAAGGATTCCCTTATGTTTTTTGAATGATTCCAACTAATATATGAGGACACATCAACTTTTATGTTGATATTTCAACTGTTTATTGTCATAAGAGATCCATTTCTATGCGATCACATGTGAGTTGTTTTAGCTACCGAAATGTAGTCATTGCCGATAATATTAACATTGCTTTCTGACATGGTTTAAACGCTTTGTTTAACCAAGCATTAAAAGGACCAGTGTCAGACACAATGTGAAGTACAATGAAATGCGTATGTAGTCAATATTATATATGCTTATCTAGATGAATGTTCAAAACTGCTCTTGAAAAGATGCGAATTATCATTTCTTACATGAGGGCAAACCAATTTATATGTTGCTGTACTAATCAAATAAAATCCAACTGCTGATAGTAAATACTCCCCACCATGATTAATCTCAAGAAGAGAATCAAGTGTGTCGCATAGAAAAATATTTGGTTGTGCGATCTACATATATCGCCACCATAAAGTACAAAAATAAAAATCATGAATTTAGTTGGATATTTATATTAGTTTTAACTTCTAGTTACAATATAGACTGGAGAAATATTTTATAGCACCTTAACGTGCTAGTCGTTAGTGAAATATGACAGTATTCATGGTATTAGGGGAAGATAAGAATATCAAAAGCTTGGTAATACAATAAATAAGATATTATATTTGGATCCTGGAAGAGATAGATATAAATCTGAAGTCTAATATATCACACATATGTAAAAGTAACAAAAAAGTTACTAGATGCATTCACATACACACAGAGAATGACAATGTCATATATACTAGCATCATAATCACCTCCTCAAATTGAAATGATCATACAATTAGAAGATAGAAAATAGATTGGTTCTAGTGATAAGCATGCATGTAAATAAAAAGAGTAGAATAATGTAGTTGGTTTAACCCCATAAGAGGTTATAAAACACTCCTGAAGAGGTAAATGTCTAGAAGAGACTAATACATTTCAGAAGAAAATAAGAATACTCTAAACAAGTAAACGTCTCAGAAGACACTAATATAATCCTAGAAGAGATTAACAAAACCCTAGAAGAGGATAAAGGAGCTCCATAAGAGAGTTGGGTAACAAATAAATACGATCTCAATACATTATGTACAAAACAGTACAATATGGAACCGAAATGAAATACGTAATTGCATATGCTATAGCAACAGATGTAGTCAATGTTAAAGATTACGTATCTACAACTCTGTAAGAGTATATATACAGAGATGACTTGCCAAAATGGCAAGATGCCTTAATGGCTTAAATTAAATTTGCTTGACAAGCAAAAATGTTTTTAGACTAGAAGTCTGAACACCCTTAGACATCAAACTAGTAGGTTAAAAGTTAGTGTCTTTGAGAAAAAAAGAAATGCAAAGAAATAGATTGTGTGATATATGAAACGAATTGTAATACAAAGGTTTTTCCCAAATCCCAAAAATTGATTATAAATGTAGTCCCCTTAAGTGGATATGATAGCGCTATCATGATCTTCTGGCTCACAATCTAATAAGGATTTCAGATTAAATCTATAGATGTCATCACCACACATATATATGGTACACTTGAAATTCACATCTACATAAAAATCCTTATAAGGATTAAGATTGCCTGAAGCATTAAAATCAGTAACTCAAGATATAAATGCTTGATATTTATATGGGGTCTTAAACAAGCAAGCTAGTCGTATGTGGTACAATCGACTTAAAAATTAATTAGAGGTACAAGTTTGATAATTGTAGCTAATTTTATTTGCACAACTTAATTATTTCTCGATATGCAGTTCGAGTATATGTATTATGGATTAGTCTATCAATTTACACCTATAAGATGTTAGTACATTTCATATGATTAATATTAATCTGCTATGCACACCGACGATTGTCTAATCACTATACATACATAAGGATTCTTACCGTCCCCATGCTAAAAGCGAAGAATTACTTGGTCCAGAAGTACCATACTTAAGCGTGATTAGTGCACCAGTGTATCTCGTTATTATCTCGAGACATGATATTGCATTTATCAGCACATGTGCTAGCGACATATAGTTTTAATCTAGCACCTTGCACTCTTTTTTCCTTCATTATATTTTTCTCCGTTTGGGTTTTCTTAAGAAACTTTTTAACAAGACATCGTAACTGATCTAGTAGAATAAGTTTTTAAATAAGCCCCAAAGTGCCAATTTAACATAATCCTGAAGTATGTTATTAATTATATATTATGCGCATTGTACTCTTTTCCTTAGGTATGGTTTTGTCCTATTGGGTTTTCCTAGCAAGGTTTTTAACGAGGCAACTTCACAAGTGTATCAAAGAATAAGTTGACTTCTATAGGACTTCAGACATGCAGTTATTTTGCGATGAAAATATTAAGTCTCGGCTAGTTGGTTATGAACATGCAGTATGTCTATTGAACTCGCATGAAGCTTGATTATTAAGACACGGCATGTTCATGATGATCAAAGAATTCAAAATACACTATATGGAGACAACGCAACATGATTCACACAAATTAAAGAAGACTGCATTGAAGCTCAAGCAAACCACAGTCATCTAAGATGAACTTCAAAGATTGAAATATACATGTTAAATAGAGAGGGTGTAAGAGATATACTTAGAGGCTGATGCAACCAAAGTTCTCTTAGCATGCATATTGAAGTATAGAGAAACTTACTTCAGAAGATCTAACAAAAGCACTAAGAAATTCTCTAAGTATCAAATATTCTGAAGCCAAAAGACCATTTCTTTCAAAGCAAAAGATGAAGTCTTTTGAAGCTTCAAGACAAAGTCTTCCAAAGCCAAGATGCAAGTCCGTTGAAGGGGGTCAATGCAATAGTTTCACAAGGTTGGAGAGACTTAGAACACTTAATAGATCAAATAGGGACCCAACTATATTGAAACAATGAACACTAGTAAAGAACACAAGCAGAATACAATAAGATGGTTTTTAAGAATGCTGTATATTGCTCTCAAGTGTTTTACAAATATTACAAGGCTTGGTCCTAAGGACTGGTTCTTGAGATACTTTATACTACATCCTACAACCGGAATACTTTGAAGGCCAACTGGAAACACTAATCTAGACAACAAGATCAATGTAAAGTCAAAAAGAAGATTGCCTTTCAACTAGTGACTATGACATGCCATAGCTCACATCCTTATCTAATACAAAATGGATAAAAGTAAAAAAGTAGAAAGTTACAGACCCTAAGACCTTAATCAATAGTTGACAAAAGTATAGACATTTCACCAACTTGTATAAGTTGGTAAGTCTTTAGAGATGGTAGCGGAAAGTAGTTCAGCTTTTGTTAAAAGTGAGTCAGAGGAAGCATGTCTTCTTTGTCTTTGAAAGAAATCAGTTTCTTTATTTCGAAAGACTTTGTCTTGAAGCTTTGGAAGACTTTGTCTTGAAGCTTTGGAAGACTTCATCTTTGGCTTTGGAAGATTTGATACTTAGTGAATTTCATTAAGTTGTATCAAATCTTCCTAAGTAACTTTCCTTGTAATTCATATGTGCATGTTGAGAGCTCTTTGGTTGCATTAATTTCTAAGTATAACTCTTACATACTCCCCCTAGGCTGATGCTAACAAAACTAAAGGATAACTTTGAGTCTTGATATTTATCTTTTGACAGTCCACATCAGAATCAAGACCATTCATTTTATCATCATTTAGTCAAGATTCCTTTGACTCTCAAAGTATCTTATCATGTCATAGAGATCATGTAGAGGGAGGTCAAGTATGTTTTGCTAGAAGTACACAACTTGACCCCCTTGATCTCTAGTGAGATACCATCTGTCTGGGTTAGTAGCGAAAGACCAAGACAACATGGGTCTCTCAGCAACAAGAGGCTCTAATTTGATTGGAGTTAGATGAGCAGCCTCTTTTTGATCACCCTCAGGATGTTCTGACCCATCCTGAGGTGTAGAGGTGGATGCCTTGGGCTTCTTCTTCTTCTTTTTCTTGTCCTTTTTGATGGCCATCCTCTTCCACTTTCTATATTTAAACTAAGGAGGTTGGTCTTAAATACCAAATGTTTCTTGTTTGTTCTTCTTAGTTGGGTCCTTTTCCTTCACAGGTTCAAAAGAAGAAGGATCAGAACCTTGCTGTGGGTCAAAAGATGAAGCTGGTTGAGATGCAGCACTAGGTCGAGGGTGTGTTGTCTCTTAGGGTTCAACCTCGACCTCAGCTTCAGGTGCAGCCTGACTTGGGGGAGAATGCAAGTCTACCAGCCCACCCTTTTTTATGGAATTCAAATAAATGGGTTTTGAACTTAGAACAACAAGAACAAAACAATGAATTCCCCCAAGGATCGATTTCAATCTCTCAAATATAACAACAAGTTGTTATATAATCAATACTCATAAATCATAGTGTGGAAACCCATGACGAATGATATGATATCTATGTGTGTTTGTGTGTATGATTTTGTGTTTGTATGCTTGAATGCTTGAATTATAATAATAAACTGCTTGATTGATTGATTGTTCAAAAGCTTACAAAGGATTAGAGTATTATGCTATTTATAGCCTATACAAATAGCTATATACAACTCAAAAATACCCTTATGCAAACTAAAATTACATAAAATCCTAAGTCTAAGTCATCCGCTATGGATGATTGACTATCTGTTGTGAATGCTAAGTCGTCCGCTGTGGATGTTGAATAAGCTGTCCGTTATGACATGGATGCTGTTCGCTGTGAACACTTGTGTGTTTTTCTTGATCATGTCCGCTGTGGATGAATATCCGCTTTGGACTGCTCATTAGCTATGGACATTAGTTATTCACTGCATGTGTGTTGGTAATCCGCTGTTGACACTTGAACTTTTTCTTCATCTGCTGCATAGACTTGATCATCCGCTATGGATAGTATGTAAGGCCCCGTTCCTTGAGACCTCACAGTTGGACAATCACAACATTTTTCATATAAGATAATTACATTTCATAAAAACATCGTAGCGGATTAAGTTATCGAAAACCATTCATGCATTAATATTTAATGTTGCTAAATAATACATCATTGTATTTTTACAGTTACAAAAGAATCTTTCAGTGGTATTACAAAACAGCAATATCATTGTGCACAAATGGATGCCAGTCTTTGCCCGCCAAGTAGCCTCACACGCATGCCATCCTCAGGAACATCCTCACCTGCCAACTGATATGCATATAAAAAGTTAGCGTTGCTGTGTGAGTTCTAGTTTAATAATATAGAAAAATACACTTTGTAAATTTCATTTGGTGATTATTCATCAATATACTTAATCAATCTTAAAGTGATTCATTATCTTTCTTTCTTTCATTATCTTTCTCTTTCATTAACTAGGATTGCACAAAGCAAGAGCCTACATTGTTGGTTGGCAACAGATGCCAAACCCTTATCGGCAAACGTTTATCCTGGTAGCTAACCCATCGATAGTTGATCTATACTACTAGGTACGAAGCCTGCTCATGAACTAGGATCCCATTCATTTATTGGTCAATCCCCAGGATTAGACCCAGATGTGCATCCTCATGGGCTATACAGCTGCACATCAGTTGAGCTAATGACAACAAGGTCGTGCACCTCCATTCATTTTGCTTACAAGGCTTTTAATTCATTGTAAGGGCCCGGGGTAACATTCATTAAGTTTCACTGTTCTCTTTTATTCTTTCGTGTCCACTTCTTATGGATAATACTTATTAAGATGCACATTACATAATCACATAACATGAAAATATTATTGATATAGAAAAGCAGCATATAAGAAAGAACCAAGCATAATAATCCTTAAACAAGCATAATCTTCCCTTATTCAGGAGTTCTCCATACTTAAATTCTACTTTCCTAAAATTTCCAGAAAATCCAAGTCTTTAGACAAATGAGGATGAGCTTAGACAAATGCGGATGAACACAACAAATGCGGATGAACACTTAGCAAATGTTCATGGGCAAAACAAATATGGATGAACACTTAGCAAATGTGCATGGGCAAAACAAATGCGGATGAACACTTAACAAATGTGCATGGAGACTTTAACAAATGCGCATGAAGACTTTAACAAATGCGCATGAACAAGACTTTCTGTTAAATGCGGATAAACATAAAAACTAACCTGCAATTCAATTTATGCCATTATCAGTTCCCAATCATCATTCTAACATGAACATAGCTTAAATCTATCAGTCTAATACTTAGAACATCATAAACTTTAAACGATCAACAAGAGAAGCATATAACATACCATATCATCAACATCGTTCGCACCATACATGAAAAATGATAACTTGTTTTGAAAACATCAGTCAAATATGCAAACCAGCCCCAAATAAGCAGAAAACATTTAAAAGAGGGGATCTAGAACTCTCCTCTACTGCTTTCGAGTAAAACTCCTCCAAACCCGAGAGCAACTTAGAGTTCAAATGCCTAAACACACCAAACACAAAACCAAACACAAAAGAACACATAAGAATCGGTCCGGAAGCTGAAAGCTCAGCTGAAACCGAACAAAACACAAAAAAACTCACCTTCAAGCCGAATCTTCTTCTTCTTATTCGGTTGAACACTTCTCTTTTCTTCTTTTCCCTTTTGCAGCAGAGAGAGAGTGGGTGGAAAGGTTATAGTGGGCGGCCATGCTTCTTTTAAATATAAAATAATAATATTTGTTCTTTTATACACTTTAGCCCCTCCACTTTTGCAACTTCTCCTTTTGTCTTTATTCTTTTCTTAATAAATTTTCGGGTGTTACAAGTCCACCCCCCTTATAGAGGTTTCATCCCTGAAACTTGTCACTCTTCGAATAGTTATGGGTAATGTTGTCTCATCTCCTCCTCAGTCTCCCACGTAGACTCAGATCCTTTCCTGTGCATCCACTGTACTCGCACCAGTGGAACCACTTTATTCTTTAATATCTTCACCTTTTGGTCAATGATTGCCACTGGTTGCTCGACATAATTGAGCTATTCATCCACTTCAATGTCTTCCAGTGGTACAGTCATATCTTCATCAGCTAGGCATTTTCTCAGATGAGATACATGGAATGTTGGATGAATTCCACTTAAGTCATCGGGTAGCTCCAACCTATAGGCCACCTCTCCTACTCGTGCAAAGATTCGGAAAGGTCCTATATACCTCGGGCTCAGCTTGCCCCTCTTTCTAAAATGAATGATCCCCTTCCAAGGTGAAACCTTCAGCATCACTTTATCACCCACCTGGAATTCGATCGGCCTACGCCTCTTGTCAGCATACGATTTTTTCCTATCTTTCGCCGCTTTCATAAAAGCCTTCCGACATGGCTTTAATGATCTCGATGCTTCCCAACTCTTTCTACCCGATGTCACCCCAACACACTGGGGTTCTGCATCTCCTCCCATACAACATTTCGAATGGTGGCATGCCTATACTGACATGATAACTATTGTTGTAGGAGAACTCTGCCAATGGCAGGTGTTCATCCCAACTTCCACCAAAGTCAATAATGCATGCTCGGAGCATATCTTCCAAGGTCTGAATGGTCCATTTTGATTGACTGTCTGTCTGAGGGTGATAAGCTGTGCTAATGTGTAACCTCGTCCCCATCGCATCATGAAATCTCTTCCAGAACTTGGACATGAACCGGGTGTCCCTATCAGAAACAATAGACACCGACACGCCATGACAAATTACGATCTCCTTGATGAACAGCTCCACCAACCTTTCCGATGAGTAAGTCTCTCGGATTGGCAAAAAGTGTGCACTCTTCGTCAGGTGGTCTATGATCACCCAAATGGTATCACATCCTCTCGCAGTGCGAGACAACTTTGTGATGAAATCCATGGTGATGTGTACCCACTTCCATTCGGGTATATCCAAAGGTTGGATCTTCCCATATGGTTTCTGATGTTCCGCCTTCATTTGCAAACAGGTCAGGCACTTACTCACGTACTCCACCATGTCACGCTTCATCCCCGGCCACCAATAATCCTTCTTCAGATCATGATACATTTTTGTAGCACCAGGATGGATGGAATACCGTGTGTTGTAAGCCTCATCCATGATCCTTCCCCTTAGCTCCCTATAACGAGGAATCCACATCTGGCCAAAATGGGTTTTAAGGCCAAGGGTGTTTTCCCCTAAATCCGTCGCCTGCCCCTTCATTCGTTCGGAGTTGATCCTATCATCCTTTAATGCCTCATCTTGGAATTCCCTGATTTGACCCATAATGTTCGGTGTCACAACCAGCTGGCAAGGCTTCACCCGAATCAGCTCCGGCCTCTCCTTTAGACTGAGGGCATCGGCTACCACATTCGCCTTACCTGGATGAAAGTGGATTTTGCAGTCGTAATCCTTGATCAACTCTAACCATCTTCTTTGTCTCATGTTAAGATCCTTCTGCTCGAAGAAGTACTTCAAACTTTTATGATCAGTGAAGATGGTGCACCTCGTCCTATTCAGGTAGTGCCTCTAAATCTTTATTGCAAAAACCACAGCCACCAACTCTAGGTCATGAGTGGGATAGTTAGCCTCATGGATTTTCAATTATTAGGAAGCATAGGCTATAACCCTTCCTCGTTGCATCAACACACAACCCAATCCTGAATAGGAAGCATCAGAATAGACCACTAAGTCTTCATTCCCTTTAGGTAACATCAAGACATGAGCTTGAGTCAACCTTGTCTTCAACTCTTCGAAGCATTCTCCTGCACTTGACCCCATACGAACTTCACATCCTTACGGGTCAATTTTGTCAATGGCAAAGCTATCTTGGAGAAGTCTTAGATAAACCGTCTGTAGTAGCCCGCCAAACCTAAGAAACTATGAATCTCGGATGGTGTCTTTGGGGTCTTCCTTGCATAACCGCCTCCACCTTTGCTGGGTCCAACATAACCCTTCAGAATTAACCACATGACCCAAACCCTAAACTTCCCGCAACCAGAACACGCATTTAGAGAACTTAGCATGTAGCTTCTGCCTTCTAAGCTTCTTGAATACCTCGCGAATGTGATCGGCATGCTCTTCTTCACTCTTAGAATAAATCAGGATGTCATCAATAAACACAATCACTGATTTATCCAACTTCGGCTGACACACCCGATTCATCAAATCCATAAAAGCAGCTGGCGCTTTGGTTAGACTGAAAGACATAACGAGGAATTTGTAATGCCCATATTGAGTTCGAAACGCGGTCTTCGAGATATCTTGTTCTTTGACCTTTAGCTGATGGTAACCAGATCAGAGATCTATCCTTGAGAACCAGCTGATGCCTTGGAGCTGATCAAACAAGTCGTCAATCCTCGGTAGTGGGTACCTGTTCTTCACTGTCAACTTGTTCAACTCATGGTAGTCGATGCACATCCTCATGCTACCGTCCTTCTTCTTTACAAACAAGACCGGAGCACCCCAGGGAGAGATACTCAGTCGGATGAACCCTTTATCTATCAACTCTTACAACTGGGTCATCAATTTCTTCATATTGGAGGGAGCGAGCCGATACGGTGCCTTTGCAACAGGTTGGGCACCAGGTATCAGATCAATCTGGAACTCGATCTCGTAGTGAGGTGGTACCCCTGGTAGGTCTTTGGGAAACACATCAGGGAAATCGCATACTACCGGCACGCTTGACAATTGAGGCACGGTAGCATCCACATCCTTTACATAGGTCAAGTAAGCACCACACCCTCATCTCATAAACTTCTCGGCCGTGATCATCGAGATTACACATGGTGTAATGCACTCCTTGTCTCCATGTATCGTAACCAAACTGCCATCGGGCGCAGTCACACAAATCGTCTTCTTTCGGCACACGATGTTCGCTCGGTAGCCCGCCAACCAATCCATCCCTAACACCACATCAAAACCTCCTAGGGCCATCACGTACAATCTAGCAGGAAACTTACGACCGTCCAACTCTACGAGGCAATCGTCTATCACATTAGTCACTTTGGTAGACTTTCCTATTGCTGTCTCTACGTAGAAGGGCACGTCTATCTTCTTATTCTTACCATGCATTTCATGAAAAAAGGTAGCAGATACAAAACTTCTACTAGCACCCGAATCAAAGAGCACAAAAGCATACAGTTGGTTTACCAGAAACATACCTGAAACTATTTCAAGGTCCCTTCTGGCTTCTTCCCGGATCATATTGAATGCCTTTGCCTTGGCTTTGGTGTTCTCATTCCTCCCTTTCTCATCCATAGTCTGAGTCCCTGAGCTCCCTGCTCCACCCTTCTTGCAATCTCGGCCCAAGTGGCCTACCTCCCCACACTGATAACATCGTGGTACCCCGCACTCTCTAGCATAGTGGCCTTCGCCTCCATACTTAAAACACCGGTTCGTCCCCACTCTATACTCACCCAAGTGAACCTTCCCACACTTCTTACATTCCCTCCTGTTACCCCTTTTACTCGATCCTGGGCGGCGATCGTCAATCCTCATCTTTTTTTCCCCGATCCCATAATGGTCACCCCTGAATCACTTCCCATTACCGTTCTTGTTCCAACTCTTTTCAACCTTCCTTTGAATTGGCACCTGATCCCTCTCATCATACAACCTTCCTGCCAAATCTACTGCAGACCTAAAAGTGCTCAGTCTACCAGCTATCATGTTCCTCCTAATATCCATGAGCAGACCCTGCATGTATCTCTTGATCTTCTAAGACTCTAGGGTTACTAGATCTGGCATGAGTCTTGCTAGCTCATTAAACTTGGAGGTATACTCTTGATGAGTCATGTTTCCAGCCTCCAAGTGCAAGAACTCCTTCTTAATTTTGTCCAACTCCCGATGTGGACAATACTCCTCTAGTACCAGTTCCTTCAAATCCGACCACCTCATCCTTGCAACAGACCGTTTCCCTTCGGCTTGGACAATGTTGTCCCACCAGCATAATGCTGAGTCAACGAAAGAATGGGAGGCAAACTTCACCTTTTGATCCTCCCGACACTCACTGATGTCTAGGACTGCCTCTATCTCTCGAACCCAACGATGAGCAGCAGTAGCATTGCCGTTACCATCAAAGGTCGGGGGTTTCCACCTCTCAAACTCCCCATAGGTGCACCCCTTAGCGGTCTCCTTCTCCCCCTCGCTATCATCATCATGGATTACCACCTTGGGACTAGATGGCCCTTCATCAGCTTTCTCCTTCTCCCTGGAACCTTTGGTCTTTTAACCATCCTTTACTGCTCTCAATACCTAGGTCACCACTGAAGGTAACATCTTTTGCAAGACGTTGTAGACTTCGTTAGCAATAGCTTCCTTTTCCATAGACTTGAGGGTGGCTGATCCTTCACCCTCTTGGTGGCTATGAATATCCGCATCCTCATGAACTGTCTCGAGAGCCTTAGCTTTGCTTTGGGTGACACGTGGCCCAGTAGTACGCCCGTCACGAGCACCTCCTCTGGTTGCCTTCCCAGGTTTCCTACCCGCCATAAGATCTACCTCCTATAAGATTCAAGCACTAACAAGGTCATTCAAGGTAATAGCTTAGATTATATCAAGTATTGTAAGTCCCTAATTACAATGGCCAGTTATGATTAGCCATTTAGTTTACTCTTCATTCCCTAAGCATTCCCTATCCAGACCACATTAGTGTCCAAATCCACTAAGCACATAGATCAAATAGCACACGCACGTAATACCGGTTACTTATGAAAGATTACCTGATGGCACGTAGCTACTTGGGCTGGCATCCTTCCATTCAGTCCTATTCTCAGTTTAAGTTTAGGTTTTAAAAATATTTACCTATTTCTCTTAAACTTTGGCTCTGATACCAACTTGTAAGGCCCCGTTCCTGGAGACCTCACAGTTGTACAATCACAAGATTTTTCATATAAGATAAATACATTTTATAAAAACATCACAGCGGATTTAGTTATCAAAAACCATTCATACATTAATATTTAATGTTGCTAAATAATACATCATTGTATTTTTACAGTTACAAAAGAATCTTTCAGTTGTAATACAAAAAAATAATATCATCATGCACAAATGGATGCCAGTCTTTGCCCGCCAAGTAGCCTCACCCGCGTGCCATCCTCAGCAACATCCTCACCTTCCAACTAATATGCATATAAAAAGTCAGCGTTGCTGTGTGAGTTCTAGTTTAATAATATAGAAAAATACACTTTGTAAATTTCATTTGGTGATTATTCATCAATATACATAATCAATCATAAAGTGATTCATTATCTTTCTTTCTTTCATTATCTTTCTCTTTCATTAACTAGAATTGCACAAAGCAAGAGTCAACATTGTTGGTTGGCAACAGATGCCGAACCCCTGTCGGCAAACGTTTATCCTGGTAGCTAACCTATCGATAGTTGATCCACACTGCTAGGCACGAAGCCTGCTCATGAACTAGGATCCCATTCATTCATTGGTCAATCCCCAAGATTAGACCCCAGATGTGCATCCTCATGGGCTATACAGCCACACATCAGTTGAGCTAACGACAACAAGGTCGTGCACCTCCATTCATTTTGCTTGCAAGGCTTTTCATTCATCGTAAGGGCCCGGGGTAACATTCATTAAGTTTCACTGTTCTTTTTTATTCTTTCGTGTCCACTTGTTATGGATAATACTTATTAAGATGCACATTACATAATCACATAACATGAAAATATTATTGACATAAAAAAGCAGCACATAAGAAAGAACCAAGCATAATAATCCTTAAACAGGCATAATCTTCCCTTATTCAGGAGTTCTCCATACTTAAATTCTACTTTCCCAAAATTTCCAAAAAATCCAAAGTCTTTAGACAAATGCGGATGAACACAACAAATGCGGATGAACACTTAGCAAATGCGCAGGGGCAAAAGAAATGCGGATGAACACTTAGCAAATACGCATGGGCAAAACAAATGTGGATGAACACTTAACAAATGCGTATGAAGACTTTAACAAATGCGCATGAAGACTTTAACAAATGCGTATGAAGACTTTAACAAATGCGCATGAAGACTTTAACAAATGCACATGAAGACTTTAACAAATGCGCATGAAGACTTTAACGAATGCGCATGAACAAGACTTTCTGTTAAATGCGGATGAACATAAAAACTAACCTGCAATTCAACTTATGCCATTATCAGTTCCCAATCATCATTCTAACATGAACACAGCTTAAATCTATCAGTCTAACACTTAGAACATCATAAACTCTAAACGATCAACAAGAGAAGCACATAACATACCATATCATCAACATCGTTCGCACCATACATGAAAAATCATAATTGTTTCGAAGACATCAGTCAAATATGCAAACCAACCCCAAATAAGTAGAAAACATTTAAAAGAGAGGATCTAGAACTCACCTCTACTGCTTTCGAGTAGAACTCCTCCAAACCCCGAGAGCAACCTGGAGTTCAAACGCCTAAACACACCAAAACACAAAACCAAACACAAAAGAACACATAAGAAGCGGTCCCGAAGTTGAAAGCTCAGCTGAAACCGAACAAAACACATAAAAACTCACCTTCAAGCCGAATCTTCTTCTTCTTCTTCGGTCGAACACTTCTCTTTTCTTCTTTTCCCTTTTGTAGCTGAGAGAGAGTGGGTGGAAAGGTGATAGTGGGCAGCCATGCTTCTTTTAAACATAAAATAATAATATTTATCCTTTTGTACACTTTAGCCCCTTCACTTTTGCAACTTCTCCTTTTGTCTTTATTCTTTTCTTAATAAAGTTTTGGGTGTTACATAGTAACTCATCCACTGCTGACACTTTGCAAAATTTCTTATATCTACAAACCTGAAAAAAAAAATTAAACAATAGTTAGTGTATGTTATGAATGTTAATGATACTAATGTGTTAGTTAATGATTCTTTGAATGTTAGAACCTATTATGTTTGACTATGGCAAAGCATTATCCTTTAATACACTTGTTGAGTCCAACAATACTCCCTCTAAGGATGATGTTGCCAATCTTTAATGTTTGCTTGCTACTGTTATGTTTATTAGTAATAATGTGTGTGTTTGTGTTTGATTTGAATGATTGCATGTTTGTGTGATTGACTTATAATGTTTGATTGCATGATTAAATGATTTGCATGATTGAGTGATTAACTTATGATGTTTTCATGATGTTTCCATCCTTTACCTTTGTTTGCTAGTGATAATGTGTTTAATTATATTTAATTTGAATGATTGTTAGTGATGAAATCAAACAAATATTGGTTTTTTTGAATGATCTGAGGTTTAAGGGTTTATCGCACTATTGTAACGTTTTAGAAATTTGATTTTTCTTTCTCACATTTGTGATGAATGAAAAATTGACAAGTGTTGAAATATATATACAACGGACAAAATTAATGTTCGTTGTGTATACAGCGTGTGTGCGTTGTGTAAACAGTTAAACTTAAAATTTAATTTTAAGTCATGCGTTGTGAAATACACATGCGCTGTGGGTATAGTGCATGCGCTGTACAACTTTAAGTTGTACATTGTGCACCCTTGATTGTTTTAGTACTGTGTTTACAACGGATAACTATTTGGTCATGCGTTGTGCACACTTGGTGAAAGTTTGAAAATTCACAACTGATGACTAAACGTCATACGCTGTGTGTTGCTCACTGTTCACAAAGCGGATGAACATTTGTTCATGCGCTGTGAACACTAATGATTGTTTGATTGTTCACAACGGATGACCAATTAGTCATGAGCTGTTTACTTTGTGTGATTATGTAGATATGTACAACATATGATTACCAATGTGTAGATGCCTCTCGAAGATTAACATTTAGTCTTTATTAGTCTTTGTATAGTTTTGTCATAGTTTAGGGACTTATTTGTAAATATATGTTCCTTATTCTATTTTTTTGATAGTATAAATAGCATAGTTTGTTTAAAGTAGGTAGACCTTAGAAAGACCTTAGAAGACCTGAGAAGTACTATTGAACGAATTGTAACAGATATCAAAAACAATATCAAAAGTTTGAAAATTAGAGAATATTTGTTTTTGAAATAAAAAATAAAAGTTTGAAATATCAAAAGTTAAAAATTGAGGGTCAATAACGTAAACTTTGGGTGAAAGTCAAAATTTGACAAATTGTTTAAAAATTAGTATATGAACAGTACTAATATGTTTAAACAGTGTTCAGGTGGAAGACTTGAAAATTACAAGTGTTAGACTCATGAAAGTTATCTCATGCGCCTAAATAGTGTTCAAAAGTCCAAAATTCGAAGCACTATGATATTTCAGAATTTACACAAGTGTTGGGCGTTTCAGACAACCTCATGCGGCTAAATAGTTGTCATGCGGCTAAACAGTTGTCATGCGCCTAAACAGTTGTCATAGGTCTAAAAATTTTGGTTAAGTGTTGGGCGTTTCACAAATCCTCATGCGCCTACACAGTACCAAGCTTTCAAGTGGGCATTTCAAGTAAAATTTTTTCCAAGTATTGGGCATTTCAGGTATTCTCATGCGCCTGAACAGTGCAAAAGCGCCTAAACAGTTCTTATGCGTCTCAACAGTGCTCATGCGTCTGACTTCATGCGCACAAACAGTGCTCATGCGCCTAAGTACTTAGTGAAAAATTTAGTCTCATGCGCACAAACAGTGTTCATGCGCCTAACCTCATGCACATAAATAGTGCTCATGCACCTAAAATTTTCACTTAGTATAAATAAAACACTTTGTGATTTCATTCATTTCATTCACGCAAATTCCCTGAACATTCACACCCGACATTCAACTTCACCGATTCTCTTAGTTCAATTGATTTATGTCCAAATCTTGCATTTGATAGTGTTATCTTTGATTCTAAACGTAAGTAATCAAACAAATTCATACAAATTTCAAATTTTAAGTTGATTTTGATCGGGCGTTTCAACCCTATACAGATGTATGAACCTATTCAAACTGAAATCTTAGAAATTTGTGATCAAAATGGATTTAAAAATTGAAATTGATGATTATTTGATGATATAACTTTGATTTCGATCATATTGACAAATTCAAATCAAATTTTCATCAAAAAAATTGTTCCTGATGATGAAGTTCATTAGTCGAACTGATGAAGATGAACAGTCACTTTTGAAATTCTAATAAAAATAAAAAATTAAATCATAAATTCATATTTTGTTTAATCTTGATTTAAAAAGGGTAATGAATTGATATGTTTGAAATTCATTACTCATTAACTTGAATGTATTTTGTTTTCGACAAAATTCTTAAAAATTTAAAATTTTCAAAAATACAAGTTAAAGTAAAAAAATTTTAAAACATAATAATTCATTCAAACTTACAAATATATCAAAATTGATTCATCATTAAAAATTCTTAAATATCTAATTGTCTTTGTTTTTATCATTTTCAGATGGAAAATTTAAAGTTCGAGCCTAAACACAATGTGGCAGCTTTCTTAAATGAAGATGTTCATGAAGCCACGGGGTACGAGGAAATGATTAGGTCTTTACTGAGGACGAAGTACGTATATTCTATGTGTTACCAGCCAATTATATACATGCAATTGATAAAGAAGTTCTGGTCTACTGCAACTATTGAAGTTGACGACCATGGAAGGAAAGTTTTCAGAGGGTTTATCACAAATGACCGAATGATTGAAGTGTCAGAAGACTCAATAAGAGAAGCATTGAGGCTTGGTGAAAATGATCCACAAGATCTAGCTGAACTGTCTTATAATGAATGCATAGAGACATTCTTAGATATGGGCCATCCTGACCACTTTCCCAAGAAATAATTTTTCCGTGCTCGGGTGTTTAATCATTGGAAATTACTGTGTTACATTTTCCAACACTGCATGTCTAAAAGGAGTGCTGGATGGAACTCTTTCCCTGTAGACATTGCATCTCCTATAGTTGCCCTAGCCACCAATCGACGATTCAACATGGCTAAGTGGATAATGAATGGTTTTATATTCAAATTGGAGAAGGGCATACGGAACAAATATCTGATGTATCCAAGATTCTTACAGATGATCATTAATGTTGAGAATCCTGATTTCCAAGCATACAGAGTCAATGGAGAAGTGATGCTCATGGAACACATGAATGAGATGACTTATAAGAAGTTGGTAATGGAAACTGGTGCTATAAACATTCCATTATTTGACTATATCAGAGCAGTTGCTGAAGATGATGTGAATATCAATGAGGATCATTTTCATCTCATTGAGGATGAACCTGTAGACCCAAATGATCTTATTGAAGAAGTTCCATAAGAACCTTCTGAATCTAATGATGACAATGATGATGAAGAAGATAATGATGATGATTCTAGTGAAAGTGGAAGTTCAAGTCCTGATGATGATGATAATAATGATGATTATAACAATGATGGTGATGAGATTGAACAAGTGCATGATGTTAGTCAAATTGAAGATGTTGTTCAAGAAACTAAACAAGTTGAAGGTGATAATGCTGATGAGCTTACTGTTGAAGAAGTGATAGAGATGATAGAAAGAGGTGTTGAAGGAAATGTACAAGATGATGATGATACACTTGAATCTGTTCTACCAGATGAAAGTGAATATGTGACTGAAAAAATGATCAAGGATTTGAAAGAGGAGAATGTTAAACAAGCAAAGATTATTGAAGATTTGTAAATTGAAAATGAAATGTTAAAAGATTAAATTCAAAAGAAAGATAAATTAATTGATGAGTTGGAAAAAGATAAAGTGACTAACTTGCAAAATTTTGAAGTGATGCTCAAGGATTATGATTCAATGGAAGAAAAATTCAAGGTGTTAAAAGAAATTTTCTTTTTCAAATTTTTAAGTGTTGAGTTAATGCGCCTAAATAGTGATGAAGCGCCCAAACAGTGGTGAAACTCCTTTGACTTTGACTGAAACGTCTAAGGGATTGCCTTAGAAGAATTCTTAGATGCCCAACTTGTAATGCGCCTGAACAGTTGTGAAACGCTCAAACAGTTGTCAGACGCCTGGGTATCAAAAACACCCTAACAGTTCAGATGCGCCTCAACAGTGGTAATTCTTTGAAAATTCTTTTCTATCAGTTTCAAATGGTCCAGCTTGGTTATTTGATTTAGATTCATTGTCAAACTCTTTCAATCTAACTTGTTTGATCAATCTAACTTGCTTGATTCTACAGGTAAGAAGAAACCTTAAGGAGATCTCGGTTCTTTCAGTGATGATTCAGATTCTGATGATATGGTTGATTCAAGCCCAGATTATCCATTTTTCTCTTTTGTCAAAGATTCTATAATTAGATTTGAAAATAATGATGATCTCTCTCAACAAGATGAAGATCATTCCGTTTCAGAAAATCAAGATGTTTCACAACCTATTCCTAATGATGGTATAGAAATTGTACAAACTGAGTCTGGAACTTCATCCATTTCTGGTGATGTAGTTGACACCGGTAATCTTGATTACTTCATCAACTCACCGACTCAAGTTCCCAATTTCAATCCACATTCTTCAAACTTATTGCATCAACTTTCCGACTTGAACCAAACTAATCTAGATGTTCATGTTCAAGGAAATGAGATTCCAACATCTCGTATTCACAAAACCATCCACCATCTTAGATTATCGGTCCATTGAATGAGAGAACAACGAGAAGTAAATCAGAACAATCAAATCTTTTCTTATACTCGTGTTTTCTTTCTCAAATTGTTCCTAAAAACGTTACCGAAGCGTTAAAGGACAATAGTTGGATTGAGGCTATGCAAGAAGAATTATTGCAATTCCGCAAACAAGAAATGTGGAATCTTGTGGATTTAACTGAAGGAGAAAATGCCATAGGCACAAGATGGCTGTTCAGAAACAAAACTGATGATAGAGGAATTGTTATTCGAAATAAAGCGAGACTTGTTGCACAAGGATACACTGAAGAAGAAGGTATAGATTATGATGAAGTATTTGCTCCAGTTGCAAGACTTGAATCAATTCGTGTCTTCCTGGCTTATGCATCATTCATAAGATTTAAAGTGTATCAAATGGACGTAAAAGGTGTATTCTTGTATGGTCCTATCACCGATGATGTGTACGTAAAGCAACCTCCGGGTTTTGAACATTCTGTATTTCCTCATCGTGTGTACAAGCTTAGCAAAGCTTTGTATGGACTACATCAAGCTCCTAGAATCTGGTATGAAACATTATCACAGCACTTAATCCAACATGGATACACGCGAGGGAAAATCGATCCAACTTTGTTTATAAAAAAGGATGCAGATGATCTTTTATGTGTACAAGTGTATGTCAATGATATCATATTTGGTTCTAGTCCAAAATTATGCAATGAATTCGAAGAAATAATGAAGTCTCAATTTCAAATGAGTTCTATGGGATAAATAAATTTCTTTCTTGGACTTCAAGTCAAGCAATCTGCAGATGGTATATTCATAAATCAAGAGAAGTTTGTGACAAACTCTTGAAGAAATTTAAACTGCAAGATTGTCAATCTATAAGAACTCCAGCTGATGTAAATTCCAAGATTGAGCCTGATCCTAAAGGAAAATCTATAGACCAAACTTTATACAGATCTATGATTGGTTCATTGATGTATCTTACTGCGTCTAGACCTGACATAATGTATGCTATTTGTGTTTGTGCCAGGTATCAATCAGACCCAAAGGAATCTCACTTAATTGCTGTAAAATGAATATTCATGTATCTCAAAGGTAAACCGGCTTTAGGGCTATGGTATCCTTATGAAGGTAACTTTGAGCTACATGGATACACGGATAGTGATTATGGAGGATGTTGTCAAGATATAAAATCAACTACGGGTGGTTGTCAGTTTTTAGGACCCAGATTAGTCTCATGGCAATGTAAGAAACAAATAAATGTCTCCGTTCAACCGCAAAAGCTGAGTACATAGCTGCTACAGCAGGATGTTCTCAAATCCTTTGGTTACAAAACCAACTGCTGGATTACGGGTTCAACTTTCATAAAACTCCAATTTACATTGATAACACTACTGTTATGTTCATTACAGCTAATCCTGTCCAACATTCAAAAACAAAACATATCAAGATTCGATATCTTTTTCTCAGAGATAACTCTGAAAAAGGTTTAATCATTCTGATTCAAATTACAACTGAAAAACAGTTGGCTGACCTTTTTACTAAAGCCTTCTTACCAGGACGGTTTGAGTATTTGGTAGAGTCAATTGGTCTTATTAACCATATTTAAAAAACTAGTTTTTTGAGTTTTTCAGTTAATTGAGTCTAAATATGATCAGAACCCTCCCTTACCTGAATATGACACAGTAAGAGAACCTGTCAAAGTTAATTGCCTGATTGTATTTTGTGTGTGCATGTTTTTTAGAAAAAGCAAAACCAAATACAAAAATTGAAAATTGAAAAATCAAAAGATAAAAATATAAAACAAAAACAAAAACTACAAAAAAATAGAGTTTTTTCTTTGTTAGTTCATTATTTAGGATGAATCTGTTATTGCAATATGTGAGAAATGATAGATACATTAGTATGATCAGTTGCATACTTCACTCGATAACAAAGATTGACATGATCAGATATGATGTGCAAGTAAGTTCATGCAATTAGACTAAAAAAGTAAATTCTTGAGATTAAACTAAACCACTCATGCATTCATGTTTATCTATCTTAGCACTAATGAGTAGTGTTGATTTCTCAAATTGATTGCTTGTTAAAACGTAATCTCACACCTGATGGTGATATGAATAACCATTGAGCTCTAATTATTTAAAGCATCTAACACTTCTCTGTTATGAGTCATCATAGACCTGAAGTGCTGAGATATCCTTTGTTGTAAGTGATTACAGACCTGGATATTCTCACTGATGCAACAAGATGCCATGTGCACAAACACCAAATGAGATCTGGTTATAGTATATGTCAGGTTAACAAGTTGAGAACAGTGACTTCTTGCATATCTTTATGAGATTTAACCTCTCTAAGTCTAAGTGTGATTGCATAATGTCATATCTAATTGTACCTTAATCAATCCAAGAATTGAAAAAGTAAGTGTGCTGAATATCTTGGTAAATGTACTCATTTTCTGTCCTTAGATCTTGTGTCTCCTTTGCTGCAGAAATGCTGACCTGGAACACACTGATCAGGATTTATTCATTGTCTATGACTATCCATCATTTTTTTATTTCAATGTGCTGATCTTAACTGATATGATCTCACTGCAGACATATGATTCAATTGTAAATATTAGATTTTTATTCTGCTTTAATTTTGAATTATGCATGTTTTCTGTGTGTAGGCATATTAACAATGATTAGTGTACTCTTCATGTGACAAATTCAAGAAACTTCTAGGTTTGTTAAACTTCAAAGTTTAGGGGTAGTAAAGAGTAAAAAGTCTAAGAGAAAGTAATTCAAATTTCAAGATATGAAAAATCAAAATTTAGTATTTTGAATGGAAAGGATGAAGCTAAAAAGTTCAAGCATGTGTGTGTTTGACATAATGTAAAAATGAACCTGAAAAACATTTTAAAGTGAAAAAGCTTCATGCAAATGTAAATATGAGATTATTTTTTGTTAAAATTTTAGAGACTAAAATGACAGGAAATTATTTTTCAAAATTTAAAACAAAAATAAAAAGGTTAAAACATAAAACAATATCCAAACCCAATTGAATGTTATGCTAACACTGATATTGCAGGTCCATCAAAAGAAACATTAGAAGTGATGAACACAATGGAGATCAAGACAAATGAAGCAAAGCCGGAGCAAGGAATTTTGGCAAGCAAGTTCAAGTCTGCTATTGCTAAAGCCTTAAGAGAGCAAGAAATGTATAAAGAGAAGCCGATTTTTAAAATTAAAAAAGAACCAGAAGATTTCTTTGATGCATGAAGACAAAAGAGAGAAGACAAAAGATTGAAGATTAAAGATTGAAGATTAAAGAAGACAAAGACAGAAGATTGATGATTTTAAAGACTAAAGACAATGTCAATCTTAGGGGGAGTATTGTAGATGCCTCTCGAAGATTAACATTTAGTCTTTATTAGTCTTTGTATAGTTTTGTCATAGTTTAGGGACTTATTTGTAAATATATGTTCCTTATTTTGTTTTCTTTGATAGTATAAATAGCATAGTTTGTTTAAAGTAGGTAGACCTTAGAAAGACCTTAGAAGACCTGAGAAGTACTATTGAACGAACTGTAACAGATTTCTCTACACTTGTACTTTCTATGCTTACTATCAATGAAAAACTATAAATTTTTCTGATTTGTTTGCATTGAATTGATTACTTGTGTTTGTTTTGATTGAATTGTATCATAATATCATCACAGATCGATCCATTTTGATCCTATAAAATTTTCAAGGAATTTAACGTTGAATGTTTCAAGTATAACATTTGTCCTAGAGTTATAAACTCGATAGGCTTTTGAAACAGATGAATATCCAATGAAAAATCCTTCATCAGATTTTAAATCAAATTTTCCTAGCTGATCACTTGAATTTAAAATCATAACTGGACAACCAAAAGATTTAAGAAAATCTATGTTTGGTTTCCTGCCAAACATCAGCTCATAAGGAGTTTTCAGTTTGTCTTTCACAATTAAAGTATGATTCTGTACGAAACACGCAGTAGATATGGCTTCATCCCAGAAAGTGATAGGAATTTTCGTATCTGCTAACATGGATCATGCAGATTCAATCAAAGTTCTGTTCTTCCTTTCAGCAACTCCATTTTGTTGTGGAGTTTTGGGAGCACTGAACTGATGAGCAATTCATTTTTCTGCACAGAACATGTTAATATTAGCATTTTTAAATTCCGTACCATTATCACTTCTTATTATTTTTACTTTTTGATCTAATTGATTTTCAACTTTTGTGATAGAATTTTTTTAATAATTTAGCCATTTCAGATTTTGCATACAAGAAATAAACCCATGAAAATCTTATGAAGTCATCAATGATTACTAAACAGTAAGATTTTCTTCCAATACTCTTCACATTTGTTGGTCCAAAAAGGTCCATATGCAACATTTGAAGAGGTTTAGAGTTTGAGTTTATTTGCTTGGGCTTATAAGACTCTCTATGCTGTTTCCCCTTTAAACATGTTGAGCAGTGATCAGAAGTGGCAAACTTCTTTGATGGAAGGCCAATGACATGATTTCCCGCTACAAGCTTGTTCATAATCTTGAAGGAATGTTCGAGACGTCTATGCTAAAGCTGACTTTCGTCATTTGATGCTTGAGCAATACGGCATGTTGTTTTTGTAGATGGATCAACTTGAGATATATCTAGCTTGTATACATCTCGATCCCTAATAGCTTTAACAACTACCCAGTCTTTGTTAATCTGAAAACCTGGCTTCAAAATGTAGCAAAAAGAATTATCAAAAAGTTCATAATATGATTTATCACAAATTTAGGAAACGCTTAACAAATTAAAGTTCATCTGTGAGCAGAAGTTGACTTTATCGAAGCTTATTATCCTGTTGGATACTGTTCCCTCGCCTGTGATTTTTCCTCCTGCATCACCACCGAAGGCGACATGTGTACCATCTTTTAACTTAAAATCTTGAAGTAAGGCATGATTGCCCGTCATATGCTGGCTGCACCCGCTATCCACATACCATGTGTTGATTGGTCTTCTCAGGCGCACCTGCATTTCAAGAACAATTAAGTTGAATTATCAACCCAAGTCGAGATGGTCTTGGGCTTGCCAAACTTGTTAACAATAGTAAATTGTTTAAAATGAAGTTTGTTCACATCTGGCTTGTTTTTAATGAAATTGCCAATTCTATGATTCACAAATTTTTGATCATTTTTAAGAAAATTTATACCATTGAATTGACCAATTTTTGAAAAATTTTTATTTCCAAAATTTTTATTGTTCATTCTCACTGACCTTGGAATGAATTGATTATGAATGTATTATTTTGGTCTTACAGAGTCATTTCTTTTGAAAGATCTCAAGCTTAAGAAAGGTTGATTAGTTAATCTTTGAAAACTGACAGTTTGATTTCTTTTAAACTGAGGATTAACATAACCTTTGCTCAATTGTGTATTAGCAAATCCTTTCCTTGGCGAACTCTTTCTAAAGTAACAGTTTTCTGTATTATGAGTCCTTTCATCACAGAAGGTACAGTACTTATTAAAATAACAATCTGCTGCTGAGTAATTTCTCATATCACATATATGACAGTACTTATTAAAAAAAAACATTCAGCAGTGTTATGATTGTACATGTCACAGATTTCGCAGTACCTCTGTGGAGTTTTGAACAACTGTTTATTAACTTTCGATGTTGAAGCAGCATTTGATCCTTGTTTAGGTTTAGGCGTCAAAAAGTTAATCTGTTGCTTTTGATTTGACAGTTTGTTCTTTTGCATATTTGGTTTTGGCTTTTGTATATGATCTTCATTCTTTGATTCCTTAGACACAAATTGTTTAACGATAGCAGAATCTTCGAATCTGAACCTGTTTTCAGATCAGAGTTTGATTTGTTCTTAGGAGTTTGTTTAACATCTTGAATTGAGTTCATGTTCAACATACCAGCAGACACAAATTTGATTGGTTTAAATTTATTTGTTTGATTTGTTGTTTTTGTTTCATTATCTTGACTCTTATTTTGATCAGTTTTAGCTTTAGTCACTTTTCTTCTTCTTCTTTGATTCCTTGATTTTGAAGAACTTGGTTTCATTTTAGATTTAACATCTTCAGTTGAAGATTCTTTTTCAGTTTCTTTCTGTTTTTGATCTTTTTGACATTTAAACTCTGGAGTATTTTGATCATATGATTTTGAATCTTCTGATGTCTCTTCCGTTTGTTTTGCTTTATCTTTGTTCTTAATTATCACTTCCTCCAAAACAGATTCGTTTGGAACAAAAATTTTCTTACTTTTCGGTCTTGGTTCATATGATTTAACTTTTATCGGGTGACCGTTTTTGATCTTTTCTATATCTTTTTCTTCAAAGATTTCAACATTGATTTTCTCTTCTTCACTATCAGAAATCTTGTTGTTTTTGTTTTGGAAAGCTTTAAGTTTAGCTTTATTTTCAGGAGAATGATCATGCGTGTTGAAGTTTTCTGGTAAAGTATTTGTTATAGATTCAGGCATTGGTTCTTGTGTAAAACCTAAGCCTGCTTTTTGATTTTCCTTTCATTCACTTACCAGTTGTTCCACAATTGTTTTGGAACTTTTGACTTTTGCTAGATCAACTTGTGTAGCAGCATGTGCTATTTTCTCCTGTTCTAAATTTTTAGTCATTTCTTCAAGTTGTTTGGACACAATGTCTAGTTCTTTTAAAGTTTTGTTCCATGATGTTTGCAAAGAAATGATCTTTTCATCAGATATTTTATGGTCATTTTTGAGTTTATTATGCATTAGTTCTTCTTGCTTGAGCATGTCACAAATTTTGTACGAGTAAGTTCGATAATACTCTACATGTTCAAAGCAAGATTTGGTGCATAGTTTTTCCCTTACTTCAGCTGGTATTTCAGAAAATTTAGGTGAAGAAGTCTTAGAGTTGGAAGATGAATTTTCAACCTTTGGTTGATCTGACTTTGCCATTAATGCAACTTCTTCTGAATCCTCTTTAGGATCAGATTTATCACTCCAATCGTATTCTTCTTCTTCATTCTCAGAATCATATTTAGCCTTTGGATCACTATCTTCTGACTTTACCATTTTTAATTTTTGTTTTTAAGAAAAGAATTTGTTTTTGTTGTTTTTAATTTTTGAATTAAAAAATGAATTGGAATTTTTTTTTGGATTTTTAATTTTTTTTTTAAATTTGTAAGTGTTGAGTTGATGCGCCTAAACAGTGATGAAGCGCCTAAATAGTGGTGAAACTCCTTTGACTTTGACTGAAACGTCTAAGGGATTGCCTTAGAAGAATTCTCAAACGCCCAACTTGTAATGCGCCTGAACAGTTGTGAAACGCCCAAACAGTTGTCAGACGCCTGGGTGTCAAAAACGCCCAAACAGTTCAGATGTGCCTCAACAGTGGTAATGCGCCTGAAAATACTTGGTTTCTGGGAAGTTTCAAAGTGTCCACACAGTTGTAATGTGCCCCCACAGTGGTAAAATGCCTAGACCAAAAACGCCTTAACAATTGTGAAACGCCTGAACAGTTGTCAAGTGCCCAAACACTTAGGCAATTTTCAGTAGTGTTTTGACCTAATGCGCCAAATTCAACAGATTCAAACGAACTCAGATCTGCTGAAAATCTTCAAAACTTGTTGAATTGCTCTGAAAACTTCTAATTAGACTGTAATTTAATTGATTAACAGTCCTTCATCTTCAATTTCATCATACCATGCATCATCAAACTCCGAATCTATATCATCAAGAGCTTCAATTTTCTTTTGAGTTTCATACTCTTCTGCTTCTTTAAATTCACTTTCTTCTGCAACCCTTTGAACTTTATATGATGATTCAGGTAAGACTGAAACATCTATATCTTCAAGTTTTCTTTTCCCTTTATCCACTTCTGAAATCTTTTCAACATCAATTGAAACAACTTCAGAAATAATCATAACTTCAGAAGATGGAGATTTTATACTTTTTTTCATTTCCTCAAATTCTTTTTTCAAAGCTTCATAATTTTCTTTTTACTCTTTTTACTCTTTACTATCAAAGAAAACAAAATAAGGAACATATATTTACAAATAAGTCCCTAAACTATGACAAAACTATATAAAGACTAAATGTTAATCTTCGAGAGGCATCTACACTATGTTCATAAGCTGTATACACTTACACTGTTTCAACAACGGATGACTAAAGTTAGTCATGTGCTGTGAAATGTTAAT
Source organism: Flaveria sonorensis (assembly GCA_025506505.1). Lineage (NCBI taxonomy): Eukaryota > Viridiplantae > Streptophyta > Magnoliopsida > Asterales > Asteraceae > Flaveria > Flaveria sonorensis. The sequence continues at coordinate 22,506,437 of CM046427.1, read as the reverse complement.
GTATTCACAACGGATGCTTTACTAACATCATGCACTGTGAACATTTGTATGTTCAATGATGCATAGCAGATGCATGTTTGTTTGTCTGCTATATACACTTAGTATATTTTGCATGATGTGATGGTTAACTGTAGCTACGGCGGATGAATGTTTGTTTGTCCACTGTGACTACAGTTGTCAAAAATTTAAAATTTTTGTTTGTTTTGAGAATTTTGCTCATCAGCTATGCAAATTAATACATATGCTGTAGAGACTTGAATTTTTCTTGTTTTTGTTTAAAATAATTTTGAAATGTTTCCAAATTTGAATGTTTGTTAAAATTTTATATTTTTAACATGATTAATATATGGATGTTAAAATATCACTCACAAGCAATATTGTGCATGTATATGTGTCAAATTGCTGTGTTTGAGTGCTGGCTTGACTTGGCTCTATTTAAAACTCAAAATTTTAAATTTTAAAATGTATGATTTTCTCCCCCTAAATTTTTGCATATTTATAAAAACTTTTTATAAATTGACAAAAATTTAAAATTGTTTTAATGAAAAGTATCAAAGTCCAATTTGATTGTTTATGATGGAAAACACTTAGAAAGATAGCACTTTATCTAAACTAAGAAATGGATGATTTTCATGCTTGGACATGAGTCATTTGCACATAGCATGAGATCATACTAGTCTTAAATCCTCATTGAGTTGATTTGATGATTATGAGAATATGGACTAATACAATATTGATTATAGATATTGTGATCCACTTAAACTCATGCATGGTATTAATGATTGATTGAAACAGTGAGTGATAATCATGTTTTGGGTGTATTAAGATGATATGTTTGTACCCCACATTTGATTGTATGTTAATATCAAACCTCCTTAAGATATGCTAGAAAGCACTTTCAATACTTATGACCTAGCTACTTAGGAGTATAAATGCTCAATTTGATCCATATTGTTTGATCCTTATTGGGATTCTTTGGATTCATTCACAAGGAATGTAGTCTAAAAGACTTTATTGATTATTCATCCATGATGGATGTGTTCCTTATTGGGAATCTTTTTAGATCATGATGTAGGTCATTCAGGTATGTACTCAGCATAACAAAGAATGCCTTAGTGTACTCTAGGTCTATGAAAATCATAACAAAGGAGACACCTATATGATTGAGCAATTTATAAACTGTTTTATTTGGTGTATAGTAGTTAGTTACAAGCAATCTATATTGAATAGACCAATACTCACCATAAACCAAGATGTGTGTTGCTGACCACACAATCATGAGAATTTAGTTCTTTAATGTTGTATGTGATGTTAAGTGTCCCATGCTGAGCCTATCCACATATGAAACAAAGTATTGTCATTCTTTATTAGTGGAAAATGGCTCAAGTGAAAAAGTAATCTAGTGTACTATCACTTCTCATGAGTGGTTATGTATGATTCAAATTGTTTGTTAATTAGAAAACATGAATGTTTGTTTGATGTCTTGATTTTGAAAAGATGTATGTTTGATATTAAACTTGGACTTTGTTAAATTCAAGCTTGTTTGAAATTAATGTTTTGAAAACATTACTTGTTTGGTTCATAGTTTATCATACCAAGTGACTGAACCAGAAATTCAAGTCGTGTTGAATCAAATGGTTCTGTAAATAGGCCAACCAATTGATGGTCTATGTTGACCTTGATCAACTTTATCAGACTCTTTTTTGAGTAATCTCTCAGAAAGTGATATCTGATATCTATATGCTTTGTTTTTTAATGTTGATCAGGATTGTCAGTGATAAACATGACAGCAGAATTGTCAATGTGTATGGGTGTTTTAAGAAAATTGAAGCCATAATCAAGCATTTGGTTTTGATTCCAAAGCACTTGAGAACAGCATGCAGAAGCAGCTATATTCTGCTTCAGCTATTGACATAGAGACATTTGTTTGTTTCTTGCACTATCAGAAGATCAATCTTGATCTAAGAAACTAACAACCTCCTGTTTTGGACTTTCTATTGCTGTTGCATCCACCATAATCACTGTCAGTGTATGTGAATAAAGAGAAATCTCCATCTTTGGGATAGCATAGGCTAAGTGTTGGTTTGCCTTTTAGGTATCTGAAAGTTCTCTTTACAGCATTTATAAGTGATTCTTTTAGATCTGCTTGGTATCTGGCACACATGCAAATTGCATACATGATGTCTGGTCTACTTGTAGTTTGGTACATCAGGGAGCCTATCATGAATCTGTAGAGCTTCTGATCATCTAATGTTCCTTCTGGATCAAGGCCAAACTTCAATCCAGTTGCAAATTTTGTTTTGCTGGATATGCAATCAGACATGTTGTATTTCTTCAATATCTGATTCACGTACTTGCTCTGATTGATAAAAATCCTTTCAGCAGATTGTTGAACTTGAAGACCAAGGAAGAAGGTAAGTTCTCCTATTGAGCTCATTTAGAACTTTGATTGCATAAGATTCTCAAACTCTCTACAAAGTTGAATGTTGGTGGACCCAAAAATAATGTCATCCACGTAGATTTGTACAACTAACAAGTCTTGTTCTTTTCTCTTTAAGAACAATGTCTGATCAATCTTCCTTCGGGTATACCCATTCTGTAGTAGAAACTTAGATAAAGTTTCATACCACTTCCTAAGTGCTTGATGTAGATCGTACAGAGCTTTATCTAACTTGGAAACTCTATGAGAGAATTCTAGGTCTTCAAACCCTGGTGGTTGAGCAACATATACCTCTTCATCTATCTTTCTATAGAGGAATGCACATTTCACACTCATTTGGAAGAAAATGAAGTTCTTGGATAAGGCATATACAAGGAACACTCGAATGGCTTCTAGTCAAGCTATTGGAGCAAAGACATCGTCATAATCAATGCCTTAATCTTGAGTGTATCCTTGGGCAATGAGCCTTGCTTTGTTTCTGATGACAATCCCTCTGTCATCTGCTTTGTCCCTGAACAACCATCTTATGCCAATGGCATAGTGACCTTCTAGGAGGTCAACTAACTGCCATACCTCTTGCTTCCTAAATTGCTGTAATTCCTCTTGCATTGCTTCTATCCAACTATTATCTTTGAGTGCTTCTGTGATGTTTTTGGGTACAGTTAGAGATAGAAAGCACGAATACAAGCAAATGTTTGCTGTATCAGATTGACTGCGAGTCAATCTGACATTGAGATCACTTATGATATTTTCTAAAGGATGATATCTGTGAACTCTTGTTGTTTCAATCTGATCAACAGGGATGGTTGAATCAAGATTAGTGATTGTTTGATTGTCTGGCTGTGTGGGTTCATGAAATGTTTGTGGTGAATTATGAAAGAAATCTAAGATTTCATCATCATGACGGGTATCAGGTAATGAATGATAGTCATCATATTCTTTAACTATGTCTGAATGATGTGACCTTGTTTGTTTGTTTTGTTGTAGTTGAGTGGTTACTAGTGTTGTTGATGATGGTGTCTTTGGTGATGTTCCTCTTGATGTGTTTGTTGTGTTTGTTTGATCAGGAGGAGTTGTAACTACGGTACTAGAAGGAGTAATATTTGTTCACCTTGGAAGATCAACAGTTAAAGGAACATCAATGGTTGGTGAAGGAACCATTGGATACTCATTGTCATCCTTGATACCTGAAACATCAAAGTAAGGTGTGTCAAATGATTTTATTAGTGAGTCAATATCAAACAACCAGTTTGATCTAACAACTTTTTTTAGTGAAAGAATGTTCATTTAAAACAACATATGTTATTTCTTCCACTATGTTCAGTCATGGATAGTATACTCTGTAAGCTTTTGAGATTCCAGAGTATCCAACAAAAAATCTATCGTCTGCTTTTGGAGCAAACTTAGATAAATGATCTGTGGTGTTTAATATTGATACAAAACATCCAAAAGCTTTAAGAAATCCAATGAAAGGTTTTCTTTTAAACATTAATTCATATGGAGTTTTGGTATGTTCTTTGATTATTAATGTTCTGTTTTGAATTTAGCAAGCTATGTGGATTGCTTCAGCCCAAAAGGATATGGGTAATAGAGAGTCAGTTAGCATAGATCTAGCAGCTTCTATCAATGTTCTGTTTCTTCTTTTAACAACTCTATTCTTCTGAGGAGTCCTTGCTACACTGAATTGATGACTTATTCCTTTCTCTACACAAAAAGAAGAAATAATGTCATTTTTAAATTATTCTTTACACAAAAAGAAGAAATAATGTCATTTTTAAATTAAGTACCATTATCACTTCTTAAAGTTTTTACTTTAAGGTCTAATTGATTTTCAATTTTAGTGATAAAGGTTTTGATTATTTCTGATGTTTCTGACCTGTAGAAAGAAAACCCAGGTGAATCTGGAGTAATCATTTACTATTACAAGACAATATTGCTTCTTTCCTATGCTTAGGATGTTTATAGGCCAAAAAGGTCCATTTGAAGTAATTTGAGTGGTGTGTTATTAGAGTTACCAATTTTGACTTATGAGACACTCTATGTTGTTTGCCTTTCAAACATTTAGTGTAGTGTTCTGTACAGAAGAATTCCTTTTGTGGTAACCTGTTACTATGTCACCTTTTACAAGTTGATTCATTCTATTAAAATTTGAGTGTTCCAATCGTATATGCCATAATTAGGAAACATCTTTTAATGCTTTTGATAGTAAACATGTTTCAGGGGTTGATGGTGAAACAATGTTCATATCAACAATGTATGTGTCGTTTTGATGGGGTGTTTTTAAAAGGATACAGTCTTCAGGTATTTGAAAAGCCGCTTGAGGATGTAGCAGTTGTTGGAGTCAAATAGGGTGGCATATCCGTTATCACAGATTCGGGATACGCTAAGAAGATTGAACTGGAGGTTGGAGTAGTAGTTGACATTTTCAAAGTTGATCAACCCATTTGATACTGTTCCTTCACCAGTTATCTTTCCACCTGTCTTGTCACCTTCAAATGCTGCATTTCCTTTATGTTTGCTTTTAAAATCCCGAAGGAGCGAACAATTGCCAGTCATGTGTCGGGAGCATCCACTGTCAACATATTAGATGTTGTCAGGCCTTCTTTTATGTCCCTACACAAACAATGAAATTAGTTAGAGGGTGCAACCCAAGCCAAGATGGCCTTGGGTTTTCTATCTTTTCCCATTACGTAAATTTCTTCTAGGGTAGCATTGTCTGCTGGCTTAGGAATTCTAGCTACACTAGATTTCCTTTGTATGTTTCTAGCTTTGTTGGGAGAATAGCTTTGTGCTCTCCTCCTTTGAGTGTTATGTCTGACTGATGTTTGTTTTGAGACTTATGTCTCCTTTTTGGTTATTTAAAGTTGTCATAAAAGGTGTTATATTTGTTTAAAACAACTTTTGTATGAGGAGCTTGTCGCTGTACTCATCCCTTGTTCTTGTTAGGAACAACTGTCTGTTTCTTAGTTGATTTCTCAACTTGAGGTTGTTTGTTTTGCTTCTTGTTTTTCTTCTTGAAAAAGCTGTTTGCAGTACTGTGATTGTTTCTTTCACAAATTAAGCAATAGTTTTGAAAATGACATGATTCTGTGCTATGATTGTTCATATCACAGTACTTTCAATACTTACCATATTTGCATTTTTCAGTGGTATGGGTGTATTGATCACACCACTCACAGTATGGTAACTTTGCAGTGTTTTGTTTGTTAATAACTTTTGATTTTAAACTTGACTTTAATGGTATATCAAAAGTTACTGTTGTTTGTTTTAGCTAAATATGGACTTTACCTTTTCCTTTGTTTGTTTGCGTAGGAGAGGCAGTGGAAGATTCAGCTTTTCTTCCACTTGAGCAGACATCAAAAAATTGTGTCTGCTTTGTTTGTTTTGTTGTTGTATCAACCACACTTGAAACCTTTTTAGTTTCAATAATTGGTTGATCTGACTCAAATATAGTAGATCTTCATCGTCTTCATCATCTTCATCTGTTGTTTGTTCATCAAACTCATTGTTTTCTCCTTGATAAAAATTTGTTGATTTTATTTGTGGTGGTGCTTGGCTCTTAACAAATTTTATCAAAGGTGTTTTTGACATTAATGATGATTTTGATGATGATGATGATGATGGTTTTGAGTCATCAATCCTGTCATAGATATCAAGTGATTCCCCTTGTTTTTTTGTCCTTGAGTTAGGAAGTGGGATATAATTTTCATTGTAAGGTGGGTTGACTTTATTGTATCCCAACCCTGAGGGGTCTTTAAATGCCCTTTGTTGAGAAAGAAGTTTTTCGAACTTCTTATTTCCCACTTAAAAAATTTCTGAAGTTTTACTTTAGTTTCAGCTTGTAATGTTTTTGACTGAGTCAAAGATTCAGAGAGTTGCTCCATTTGAGCTGCTAATGTTAATTTTTCATAAAGCAATTTGTTAAATCATTTTGCAATGATAGAATTTTAATCTCATATTATTTTTGTTCTGATTTTAGACTGTCATTTAAAATGTTTGTTTCAATCACTTTCTTAGAAAGTTTGTCTGCGTGCTCTCTGTATCTAGTGACTTTGTCAATGCATGCTTGAGTACAGAGATTCTTCCTTACCTCTTTCGGGATTTCTGAAATTTTATCCTCTATGTTTGCCATTAGGGCATGATTGGGAGATTGTATCTCTGCCTCGTACATACTCCAGTCACACTCACCATCTTGTTTGATAATCATTGCATATGACTTTGAGTGTCGATTGGGGCTGTACTGTGTGATTTGTGCTGGTGTTGGTGTAGCAGGAATGCTAATAGGAGGTGTGATTTGTCTGTTTGTGTAATATCTACTTGAGGTTTGTGTTTTTTGGTTGTTTCTGTCAACTCTAGGTTGTTGACATTCTTTAGAGAAGTGTCTATAGAGTTAGCAGTTGTAGCACCTCACTTTTATTTTATCAAAACCAATCTTGGTTTTCTTATCCATGCTGAACCCCCTGTTCATTTGTAGGAACTTCTTGAATCTGTATGCTATCATTGCCATTGACCATTAAAGATCCATTTTTTCAACCATATCAGGAGGCAATTCATCCAAGTCTTGCTGTATGATCTATGATGGTGTGAGGTTAGCCCCTAAGTAGGCTTCAAAGCTTGTGGAGAAGGTTGTAAAAGCTATCTTCTGCTCCTCACTTTGTAAGATGATTGCTAGTGCATCCATAGGTTTCTCAAATTTGTGAATGTTTGAGTCTTTGCTGGTGCTGTGTGCTTTAGCTGGAAGCATATGGATGTTGTTTGCTTTGAGGTGTTCCTTCATGAAAAGCATGAACATCGGTCTTCTTAGACTTTTGTTTGTTTTGTGATGATTCAGGAGCAAAAAAGAATGAAGTTTCACTTGAATCAAGAAACTCCTCGTCTTCTTCTTCACCAGTGCAAGTTAAGAATGCACTGCCTGTTTGTTGAATCTCCTTGAACTTGTATGATTCCACATGTCTAACTGTGTTGTTATTTCTGGATCTCTCAAATAGTTCTAGTGCCTCTACTTGGCGACTAGTGCATCCAATGATAATGCTTCTAGATCTAATGTTGCTTTCATCAGAGAGACTGATTGAGTCCAGCTCTCTGGGAGAGTATGCAACATTTTCTTATTGATCTCCATAGATTCGTATTTGAGACCATAAACAATCATCTCATTTACCAGCTGAATAAATCTATGAAGCTGTTGTGGTATTGACTCTCTTTAAACATGATGGAAGGTTTCATACTAGGTCCTTAATTTTTCTTTCTTGATTTCCCAGATTTCCTCACTTCCTTCACACATGGTGTGAAGCACCTTCCATAGTTCATGTGCTGTTTTGAAGTTTTCCACTCTTGTTAGTATCTTAAATGGGAGAGTCATTGCCAGAATCTTGTAAGCCTTCATGTCTGTTTTGACCTTTTTGAGGTCACCACCAGCTACACTTTTCAAACTCACTAGTTTCTGAATATTGTAATCTAGACCAAGAGTCATAGGTATGTATGGTCGCTCGGTTATGGATGTCCATAGGTTTGTGTCTTGAAAAATAATCCAGTTTCGAAACATTATTTTCCATTGTTTGAAGTTAGCTTTGTTCTTTAGTCTAGGTGGTTTGAGACCACTGTGTGAACCTGAAATTTCATCCGACATGATTGTTAAATTTTTTAACTTAACGGTTTAAGTCAAATTTGTTTGATTATTTAGCTTGGTGCTAAATTTGTTTCATCCTAAGGTCATTAGGATTTGTTTGTAATGATTTTGTCACTTTTAACTTTACCAAATAAAGGAATTAATTAATTCAATTTTAAATTAATTAATGTCCAATGAAACGTCATAGTCAATCCTCGGTGAAATAAATAATATTTTGTTCAAGGAATGTTGCTTAGTCAATGATGTCAGTCAAGAAAAGTCAAAACCCTAAAAACAATAATATTTTTAAAAGTTAATATTTTGGATCAAAAAGTGTCTTTTTCGAAATTTCAAAAGAAGAATCAGTTTCTTCTTTGTTTTTGATGCTGAATCCAACAAAATCACCGTAGATTTTGAAGGTTGTGTATGAATGAAAACTAGGGTTTATCCTTGAGTTTGTTGTGGCCGAAATGTTCTTCAAAGAAAAACAATGTATGTTTGATAAAAACTTAATAAAACAGCAATCAGTTACTGTTCTATCAAAAACCCTTGAACCGAAGAGGTTTTTGAGGTTTTGAGATGATTTTGTTTAAAAGAACAGTGTATAAATGCTATTAAGAGCTTCAACAACACAAAAAACTTCTACACAATGCACAAAAACAAATTAATAAATCATGTTTTAAGCATTTGTTGAATGTTTTGAGTTGAAGAGGGTTTTGTGATGATTTTTGGCTTGAAAATGATTGATATGAAGCTAATAAACCATAGATGTCATTGTATTGATTGGAGGATCTAAAATCAATGATTGATTTAAGCCAAGGCTCTGATATCACCTGATGGAATTCAAATAAACGGGTTTTGAACTTAGAAAAACAAGAATAAAATAAGGAATTCCCCCAAGGATCAATTTCAAACTCTCAAATATAACAACAAGTTGTTATATAATCAATACTCATTAATCATAGTGCGGAAAACCATGACTAATGATATGATATCTATGTGTGTGTGTATGATTATGTGTTTGTATGCTTGAATGCTTGAATGATAATAATAAACTGCTTGTTTGATTGATTGTTCAAAAGCTTACAAAGGATTAGGGTATTATGCTATTTATAGCCTATACAAATAGCTATATACAATTACAAAAATACCCTTATGTAAACTAAAATTACATAAAATCCTAAGTCTAAGTCGTCCGCTATGGATGATTGATTGTCCGCTGTGAATGCTAAGACGTCCACTGTGGATGTTGAATAAGCTATCCGTTGTGTGTTGGATGTTGACCGTTGTCAACACTTATGTGTTTTTCTTGATCATGTCCGCTGTGGAGTGTTCATCCACTGTGATTGAACATCCGCTTTGGACTGTTCATCAGCTGTGGACGTTATTCATCCGCTGCATGTGTGTTGGTCATCCGCTGTAGACAATTGAACTTTTTCTTCATCCGCTGCATAGACATGATCATCCACTGTGGATAGTAACTCATCCGCTGCTGATACTTTGCAAAATTTCTTTTATCTACAAACCTAAAAAAGAAATTTAAAAAATAATTAATGTATGTTATGAATGTTAATGATGCTAATATGTTAGTTAATGATTGTTTGAATGTTAGAACACATTATTTTTTTATAATGGCAAGCATTATCCTTCATTGCACTTATTGAGTCCAACACTTCTTTATTTTCTACTTGATCACTCTAATGTGCTTATCCACAATGGATAGAGACATTAGACCAAGTCTCTTTTCGGAGAACCCATATAGCTTCAAGAAGCTCACCATATTTAGTCTGTCAGCAGACTTCTTCTAATCGGCTTAGATGGTAGCTCTTGACTTTGAAGCCTCTTTCCTCATCTTCCTCTTAGTAGCTTTTTGTTCATTCAATACTTCTTTCTCAAGATACTTAAGGTACTCAAACTCAATGTATTAATATGACAAGGGAATTAGGCCTGCTGCCTGATAGAGGCCTGTGGCACTCAGGTAGGTTATCATGTTTTATATATCTTGTTCCCTACCTACTTGAGCTTTTTGTTTAGCTGCCATAGCCCCTACCTCAGGGTTTTCTTGAACTAGAGAGAGGTTAGGAGTTTTGTAAAGCCTTTTTCTTTTACTTTCTTCTTTAATTTTAGGGAGCAACTCTGCAGCCTCAGCTTCCTTCCTCTCTTTTGACACTTCAGTGTCAGCCAGTTCATTAAGTTCTTCCAAGGGAAGCGAGATGATTTCATCTATGTCATAGATCTTAGACCCAAGTAGTTCAATTTGGCTGCCTTTAACTTATCCTCTTGAGTGTTTGGCCTAGGGGCAGCCCTGATTGTAGCTTCCATGAAGCTAGGGGTCCTTCTAGTTCTCTCTCCCCTTGCCTTCCTCTTTCTCTCCCTTTTCTCTTTCTCAATCTCCTTATAGGTCATAATTCTCTTCGCTTTGTCAGTCATTGGCTTGTATGACTTAGGGTGGAGAGATCTTTGGCCTTCATCACTTGGTGTAGAACTTGAGCTCTAGCCAGTGAGAGGCTGTGAGACACCTTCACCAGCTAGTGCCTCACTGAGGGTACTGGGTGCTGAAGCAGTTTCTGTCTCAAGGTTCACAGGTTCAACTTTTAGGCCTTCAACTGAGGTTTCCCCTTCGAAGTTAATCTTATGGTCTACCTCAGTATCCAGTTGACCGATAGTTTTGCCTGCTAGCCTCTGTCTATATAAGTAGGACCTACTCTGAACTCTTCAAGCACCCTTTGTTGAATCCTCTTAGCTAACCTATCAGCTTGCTTGTTTTGACTTGGGTTGGCAAATGGCAGGTCAACTAGAGGAAAGCTCTCATAGTATCTTAGGGTTTGGAAATTAAATACTTCTTGTTGCCCCTGAGATCTAGAGAGTACCAGGGCTCTTCTATCAGCATCATACCTCCATCCTATTATTGGATTTTCAACAGGGTAGGATTGGGAAGACATAGACATTGGAATTCCCTATTCAAATAAGCTTTTGATCAGCTCATCCACATCAATATGGGCCTGAGGAGGTTGTTGAATATGAATAACTACAAGTGAGAATGGTGAGGCCTCTATGTCCATACTCTGGTAAAAACTCCCAGCATCTGTGATTGTAGGTAGGACTTTCTCCCCCTTTTTGGTAGCATTACCCTCTTGCATAGGGGAGCTAGGGGTTAGGTCCACCATATTCACAGGTTTTGGTGGACCTAGTTGAGTTTGCCAGGCAGGTCTCACAGCTAACTTGCACTTTGTAAGGCCCCGTTCCCGGGAACCCCACAGTTGGTCAATCACAACCTCATTTATATCCAAACATATTAAGATTTATTAAGTAAATAAAATATTGCAGCAAACTAATTCATCCAAAACCATTTCATGCTTTAATAAATACATTTGCCAAGTAATACATCGTCGTTTAAAATATTACAAATATCACTTAGTTGTATTATAAAACAACATCATTATTATTGCATGAGATGGATTCCATAGCTTTATCCTCGTGCCATCCTCAGTAACAAGCTACATGCGAACTGAAAATGCATAAAAAGTCAGCGTTGCTGAGTGAGTTCTAGTTTTATAATATAAAATACTTTACCTCTTGTAAAAACCTTTCCTTTACTTTCGTTTGTGATCACACAACATACATACATCTTGATAATATCATTATAATCTTTCAACATTCTTTTCATACATTTTGTACGTTTCAAACTTTCATTATTATCTTTGACTTTCATCTAGACCAATGTCATATGCTACACCCCAAACATTATGCACGAATCTGGTACTGGGCCGAAGTCTATAAATAGACCCCTAACATTGTGCATGAAGCTGACTCAAGTACCGGGGCAAGCTACAAGGGTTCGTACTTATTGGTCAATCACAAAGATTGACCCCTATGTGCATCCTCATGGGTTAGCTAAACCACACACAGTTGAGCTAACAACCCCTCAATGTGTTATGAACCTCCTTTCAGTTGCTTGCAAGACTTTACATCTTTCATTATGTTCCCCTCATTAACGATGTCTTTCACTTCATTATATAATACTTTACGTACAAGAGCATTAACACATCACGTAAAGTCACGTAATAATACGTAATAAGAAACATCAATAACAGGCCACAACATGAATAACATGAACAAACATAACCCACCAAAACATTCCAGAGCTTAATCATTAATTTCTATTTCCCAAATTTCAGAAAAATTCTAAGGCAACTTAGCCGCATGAGCACTATGTGGGAGCCTGGGCACTATGCAGGCGCACAGATAGTTGGGCGCATGGGAACACTTGGGCGCATGGGGAAAAACTTAGGCGCATGGGCAAAACACTTAGGCGCATGGGTACTATGCAGGCGCATGAGTAGTATGCAGGCGCATGGGTACGGGGCGCATGGGAAAACTTAGGCGCAAGAGTAAACACTAGACGTATGGGCAAAAAAACTTAGGCGCATGGAAACTATACAGGTGCACGAGTACTATGCAGGCGCATGGGTACTTGGGCGCATGGGAAACTTAGGCGTATGGGCAGTTTGGGCGCATGGGCAGCTTGGGCGCATGGGCAGCTTGGGCGCATGGGCAGTTTGGGGGCATGGGCAGTTTGGGTGCATGGGTACTATGCCAGTTCTAACTTATGCTAATTTCAGTTCCCGATCATCATCCTAACATATTCTTAGCCCAAATCTAGTATACTAAGCTCAAAAAACAAGCATAGAACCACAAGATCCAGTTAAACATTGTAGGACCGGGTAAGGGTACTTAACACTTAGTTTTGCACTGAGGAGAGATCTTAGATCACCTAACAATTCAAATAGGGAACTGGTAACTTAAAACAGATAATACTAACAACACAAGTAAATTAAAGAGACAGAACTAAGAACAACACAAGAACACAAGATTGGTTTTCAAGGATGTTGTATATTGATCTCAAGTTCTTTTACAGGTGTTACAAAGCGTAAAGAAATTACAAGGACCTGAGACACTTTTATACTACAACCTACAACCATCACTTACATGTAAAGACAGTTGGGATTTGACTAATCTAGACAACAAGATCAATCTAAAGTCAAAAGGCAGATTGCCTTTTGACTAGTGACTATGACATGCCATAGCTCACTGACTTTTCGTAATACAAAAGTCTACATGAACAAGTAAGGTAAGTTACAGATAAAGACCATTCCTACTTTTTGATAAAGCATCGAAGTTTCACCAACTTGTGTAAAGTATGTGAACCACCGGAGCAGCAGCGGAAAGTGTGTCAGCTTTATCAAAAGTTGATTCAGAGAAAGCAATTTCTCTGTCCTCTAAAGAAATCAATCTTCACAGCTTCGGAAGACTTTGTTTGTGAAGCTTCGAAGATTCATCTTTGGCTTCGGAAGATGCTGGTCTTTGGTTCAGAAGATTTCACACTTAGAAAATTTTTCTGTTTGAGTGTGAAACTTCAAAGTAACTCCTTCTGAACTGTTAGCTTCGGAAGATGTTACACTTAGACACATTTGAGAGTGTAAGACTTCCAAAGCTAGTTCTCTTTGTCCCTTAGTGCATGCATGGAAGACTTGGTTGTTCTGGCTTGTTGGTTGCATCAGCCTCATAACCTTTAGATGATCTAGACTAACATAGAACCTTCTCATGTGAAAGAGATCATGTAGAGGAAGATTGAGCATGTCTTCTGTGGAATAGACCATGCATGCCATCCTCATCTCTTATGACATACCATGTGTCTTGATCTTCATCATAAGACCATGAATAATTTGTCTTCCAACAGCAAGAGGCTCTACTATGATTAGAGTTTGTTGAGAGACCTCTTCATGCACTCCCTCAGGATGCTCTGACTCATCCTAAGTTGGGAGGTGGATGCCTTTCTTCTCTTCTTCTTTGAGGATGATTTTCTGGCCATCCTTTTTCTTCTCCCTGATGATTTTAACAGAGGGGACTAGTCTTGGGTACCAGGTTGTTCAGTTGAGTCCCCCTCAGTTAGGATCTCCTCTCTCATAGGTTCAGAAGGAGAGAGGAGGACCCTGTTATGGATCAGAGATGAAGTTGGCTGTGCAGCTCCGTTTCAGGTTGTGTTGTCTCAGTGGGTTCAACCTTCACCTCAACTTCAGGTGAGCTGGACTTGGTGAGAATGCAAGTCCACCAGCTCTCCTTCTTTATCTTCTACTTGATTACCCTGATATGCTCATCCATTATGGATAGAGACATAGGGCCAAGCCTCCTTCCAGAGAATCCATACAGCTTCAAGAAGCTCATCATCCTTTGTCTGTCAGCAGCTTCTTTTGCTTTTGTGGATGATGGCCCTTGACTTTGCAAGCTTCTTCCCTTAATCTTTTCTTTTCAGCTTGTTTTTCTCTTTTAGCTTTTTCTTTCATCAGCTTATTGTATTCAAACAATATGTATTCAGATGGTAAGGGAAGAAGTGCATCTATCTGAAGAGACCTGTGCACTCAGGTAGCTGATCATCTTTAGTCATTCTTTTCAGTTGCTACCTGAGGTTATTCAGTGGCCACAGTCTCTGGCTCAGGACTTTCTTGAACTGGGCCTTTTTTTTTCTTATTTTCTTTATCAATTTTTTAGAACTGATGACAAAAGGATTAGCAAATAAAAGTGCTAATGCTACACTAGAGAGGTTAAAAAGACATACATAATGTAAATTCCTGGTAGTTCTTGCCGGCCCTCTTTTCCCCTACTAACTAGAGGACAGGAATGTTCTTATAGAGTCTTTTCAGCCTCATTTCTTCTTTGTGCTTGAGGAGCAGTGCTGCATCCTCTGCTTCCTTCCTCTTCTTTGACAGCTCTGTGCCAGCCAGTTCATTCAGCTCATCTAAGGGGAGAGAGATGAGTTCATCAACATTATAGTTTCTGGTTCCCAGGTAGTTTAGCCTGGCTGTCCTTAACTCATCTTCCTGAGTGTTTAGCCTGGGGGCAGCCCTGATTATAGCTTCCTTAAACCCTGGGGAACCACTTGAACTCTCTCCCCTCAGCTTCCTCTTCCTCTCTCTCTTCTCCTCCTCAATCTTCTCAGGATTCATTTTCCTTTTGCCTTTGTCAACCATAGGATTTGGTGACTCTGGCTGGAGAGAGCTTTGGCCTTCATTGCTTGGTTCAGCTGTTAAGCTCTGGCCAGAGAGAGATTGTGAAACACCATCACCAGCTGGTGTTTCACTGAGGGTAATGGGTGTAGAGGGAGATCATATCTCAAGGTTCACAGGTTCAACCTCCGGGCCTTCAGTCAAGATTTTCCCTTTGAAGCTAATCTCGGGGTCTACCTCAACATCTAATTGACCAAAGATCTCACCTGCTAGCCTCTGTCTATATAATTTTGATCTCAATTTAAACTCCTCTAGAACCCTGTCTTGGATTCTTTCTGCCGATCTTGCTGCTTGTCTGTTATTGCTTGGGTTGACAAGTGGCATATCTACCAAGTTGATGCTCTCATAGAAACTTAGGTGTGAAATGTTGAGAACTTCTAGTTGACCCTGAGCTCTAGATATCACAAGAGCTCTCCTAATACTGTCATACCCCCAACCCCAGATTGGGTTCTCAGAAGGGGCAGACATTGCTCTTGGTATTCCCTCCTCAGATAGTTGTTGAATGAGCAAATGTAGATCACTATCTAGAGGAGGTTGCTGAGTATGAACATCTGCAAGAGAGGATGGTGATTCCTCTATGTCCATACTCTGGGAAGAAATCCCAGGTTCTATGATTATCAAAATTTTCTCCCCCTTTTTGGTAGCATCACCCTCTTGCATAGGTGAGCTGAGAGATTGATCCATGACATCCACAGGCTCTTATGGACCTGGATGAGTTGTCCTAATGGGTCTCTCAGCTAACTTGCCTTTGAGATCGGTGATCTCAAGTTGCTGGTCATTGACTCTCTTCTGTAAGATAGTCACCTGAGATTCCAGGTGAGCTATCTTTGAAACAAAATAGGTGCAAAGATGTGACAGTTTATGCACCTTTTGTTGCAGACTCCCCTCATCTTTAGATGATGAATCATTGGGGGATGAGAGAATTGGACCTAAGTCTTCTTCCTCACCACCAGCATGGGTTTCTTGGCTGCTGGATTTCCCCTACCCAATGACAACTTCCAAAGAAGTGTTAAGAGGCTGGGTTGCCATGGTAGAGGTCCTAGTGATGTTATCACTTGCAAAAGTGATAGCCTCTGCCATATGGATTTCCTGAATAAGTTCAGGATGATCCACCTCATTAGGGGGTTGCTGATATGGGCTAGAGATAGGGGAAGCAGGAGTACGCATCTCTCCTTGAGTGTGGGAAGAGAGGGGAGACTCATGGTACTCATTAAAGCCCAAATCTTCATCGGAATAGAAGTCAAGGCTGGGAATAGGGTGGTTTAGGTCAAGAGGTTGGGGATGATAGCTTTCCCTAAAAGGTTGATCACTAAAGTATTAAGACTCAGAGTGATGGCTTAAGGCTGTTTGTGGGGTTGTGAGCTCATTAGGCTGAGCATGAGGAACCTCAGTACTGAGTGGTGGAAAGATGGGAGTGGTCTGCTCCTCAGGGAAGTGGGAGCTCGAGATTCCACTTCCTCCTGTATGGGTTCTGATATCGGGGCCTTCACATGCTCAGTAGCAAGTGTAGGGGTTCGTTGGGATTTTCTTTTGTAGGTGATGGTGATGGTAGGCTGTGTTTGAGGAGGTTGAGAGGTGGAGGGTGTTGGTTCAACACTAGCTGGTGCTGCTAGGTTTTCACCCTGAGCAATAGCTCAACATTTTTAGGACAAGGGCTGTTTCTTCCCCAGAGAAGCCAACAGTTGGCTTCTTCAAGATTTTGAAGATGCCGGGCCTCATTTGTCCTATTTTAAGAATATTACCTTTTCCCTCAACTATGGTCCCAACTCACAGTTGAGAATATGTTGAACATACCTAGGGAACATATAATACTCTAAGGAGTCCAAGTTTGCAAGTAAATTAGTATATACAAACTGAGAGTACCTGAACTTGACCCCTTGTACCATCCCATGGACTATAAAGGAGAGGTCTTCTGGAACTTGATCCCATCCTCCATGCTTGTTAGAAAGGCTGTGAATGACGACATGGAGGAGGTATTTCCATTGAGATGAGACCTTCCCTTTCCTGAAGGTTTTGACTGAGAAGTCACTGTCATAGCCCATATGCTAAAAGGAGTGGTTGACAACAGATTTGGGAAAGGACAGCTCACCTGCTTCATCATCCAGCTGCAAATGGGTGTTTATGATGGCCGGAGTGATGAAAACTATCCTCCCCTACACTGTAGCAGACAGTGCCTTCTCCCCGTTCATGGTGACCTCTTGACAGGTCCTCCAGAACTCAAGCAACTGATCCTCATAGAGAGGAGGATCAATTGTAAGAGTGGTGGAGTAGTGAGACGAAGAAAGGTACCTACACATATCTGAGAAGCTTGGATCCTTCTCAGAGTGTAACATGGCAACCTGATTGTGTTGCCTGTGTAGGTGCATGGAAAAATCAGGGTCGTAGCGACGATCAATGTTAGCCATTTGAGGAAGCTTTATAGTGAAGAAAGGAAGAAGAAGATGAAATTTGGGGGTAAATTTAGGGTAAGGAACAGTGAGAGTAGAGAGACGAAATGGAACCGTTTGGAAGATATATGTTGTGGATTTGAGACAAAGTTATGACAAAAAGATAACTTTGAAATCCGCAACTGGGTCCAACTTCTGAAAAAGGCGCCCAAAAAGTTAGTTTTCTTGGAAGTTGTAAACCTTCCGAAGACAATTTTGGCTTTGGAAGTATTGTAGCAAAGCTTCTGAAGGCAATTTTGCTTCGAAAGATATTGCAAAGAATTTTGAAAATTTGGCTTCGAAAGAAGTGAATAAGTCTTCCGAGACTTAGTTGCTTTCGGAAGATATTTGTTCTTTGAATACATTTAAGTGCTTATATACAAATTTAAGCTTCGGAAGATACTCCAAGAATTTCTTCCGAAGGTAAATCTTAGATAAGCTGTTAAATGATTTAAAGACATAAATTTCTTCCGAAGGCAATTTGAGTTCTTCCGAAGGTAAATTTTCTCAAATCTAAGGAATATCAGTTAAAAGTTAGTTTTCTTCCAAAGAGAACTAGGCTTATGAGGCGATCTAATAAACAATCTAGGACATACAATTTTAAGAAATAAAGTTGATTAAGTTATTAAAGAAAATCTATTCAAAGTTAATCATCCCAATAGCTGATACAAGATACTTAAATCTCTGTTCATCAAATGACTTTGTGAACAGATCAGCATATTGTTCATTTAAGTTAACTTTGATTAGTTTGATTAATCCCTTTTCAAAATTATCCCTAATCAGATGATACTTGATGTTGATGTGTTTGGTCCTTGAGTGCTGCATAGGATTGTCTGTAATAGAGATGGCACTGTTGTTGTCTATGTGGATGGGAGTCTCCTTGAAGTTGAACCCATAGTCTAGCATCTGATTCTGAATCCAAAGCACTTGAGCATAGCAGCTTGCAGCAGCAATGTATTCATCTTCAGCAGTTGATGCAGACACACAAGATTGCTTCTTGCATTGCCAAGAGACTATCCTTCCACCAAGGAATTGAAATCCCCAGATGTGGACTTTGCAGCCATGTTGCAGCCACTATAATCACTATCTGTATAAGCATACAGATTAAAGTCTGAATTCTTTGGATACCAAAGGCCTAGATTTGGAGCACCTTTGAGGTATCTGAGAATCCTTTTGACAGTGATTAGGTGTGACATCTTGGGGTTAGCTTGATATCTTGCACATATACATGTGGCAACATAATATCAAGCCTGCTAGTAGTAAGGTATATAAGTTACCCAATCATAGCCCTGTAGAGATGTTCATCAACACACTCCCCTCAAGATCAGGACCAAGGGAGTGGTTTCTGGCTATGGGTGTCTTTGCAACCTTACAGTCAGTCATCTTGAATCTTGTAAGTATGTCCTGTACATACTTTGACTAACTAATGAAGATGCCATCTTCAACCTGCTTCACTTGAATTCCTAGAAAGAAACTGAGTTCCCCCATGGCACTTATTTCAAATCTATTCTTCATCAGCATCTCAAAGTCTTTGCAGAGCTTTAGATTAGTTGAACCATAGATGATGTCATCTACATATATTTGAACTAGCAGTGTGTCATTCCCTGTTTCTTTGATAAAGAGAGTCCCATCAATAGTACCTCTTTTATATCCATATAGAACTTTATCAAGCTTGCAGACATAATCAGGATGATCTGGGTCTGCAAAGCAAGGTGGTTGTTTGATATAAACTTCTTCATCAATCACCCCATAGAGAAAATCACATTTCACATCAAGCTGGTAGACCTTGAAATCCTTGGATGCAACATTAGCCAGGAATATTCTTACAGCTTCAAGTCTTGCAACTGGAGCAAAGACATCAGTGTAATCAATCCCTTTTTCTTGAGTGTATCCTTGGACAACCAGTCTAGCCTTGTTCTTGATGATAATCCTTCTATCATCCTTCTTGTTCCTGAATACCCATTTGGTACCTATGATAGTCTTTCCTTGAGGAAGAGGGCATAAGTTCCACACCTTCTGTCTTCTGATTTGAAGCAGCTCATCTTGCATAGCTTCAATCCAGCTTCCATCCTTCAAAGCCTCATCAACTTTCTTCGGCTCTATCTGGGATAAGAAACAAGAATGTAGACGAACATGGCTGTCACGAGTTTGTCCTCTTGTTCTTACCCCTGAGTCAACATTTCTAATGATGTTTGTGATGGGATGTGACTTGTGGATCCAAAGTTGAGGGATCACAGCAAGTTGGTTAGACAGATCTAAATTAGAGAAATTCTGATCTAGCAATGAGTTGTCTCCCACCACATCAACACACTTATCAAGAGAAACTTGATCCAATGAGTGTGTGACATCGTTTATGTTGTCTTCAATGGAGTGGTTATCAGCATCAATAAATTCTTGATCACTGTCACCACCTCCAGTTTCTCCTGCATTAGAAGTTCTTTCTCCTGAATTTTGAGCATCTGAGCTAGAATTTGAAGGCAATTCAGTTGAATCAGTAGTATTTGTCATGGTTGTGCTAATAGGAGCCTCAATTACAGGGTTAGTCACCACTGGAGCTGAAGTAGTCTTCTTGGTTGGTCTTCTTAGCTAAAATCTTGGATCAGGATCTTCTGATGATCTGTTATCTGTAGATCCTGAAACATTCTCACAAGACTTGTTAAAACAGTTGATAACTAAATCAAGATCAAACAGCCAATCCGGACCAGAACCTTTCACACAGGGTGTGTGTTCATTGAAAGTCATATTGGCTGACTCCTCAATGATTCTAGTTTTGAGATTGTATACTCTATAAGCCTTAGCTTGAGAAGAGTATCCAACAAAGTGTCCATCATCTGATTTCTCAGCAAACTTGGCTATTTGATCTTTGGTATTCAAGATGGTGCAAGGACATCCAAATGTTCTGAGAAAACCAATAATGGTCTTCTTTTGTGCCACAGTTCATAAGGAGTCTTACCATGAGTCTTAACCACTAGAACTCTGTTATGCATAAAACTGGCTATGTTAACAGCCTCTGCCCAGAAGGTGATAGGCAGTTTAGAGTCAGACAACATGGTTCTAGTAGCTTCAATAAGTGTCCTGTTTCTTTTTTCAGCAATTCTATTTTGCTGAGGAGTCCTGGGAGCACTATATTGTCTTGAAATACCTTTTTCATCACAAAATGTATCAAGGATTTGGTTTTTAAATTCAGATCCTTGATCACATCTTATGGTCTTAACCTTGTGATCAGATTGATTCTCAATTTTCAGAATGAAGTTCTTTAAGATTTCAGGGGGTTTCATCCTTAGTTCTAAGGAAAAACACCCAAGTGAATCTTGTGAAATCATCTGTGATCACTAAATAGTAAGAGGTCCTTCCTAGACTCATTACACTGGTGGGGCCACATAGATCCAAATGTAACAAGTGTAGGGGAGTAGTGATAGAATTCATTTCCTTTGGCTTGTGAGACACTTTATGTTGCTTCCCTTTCAGGCATGCAACACAGTGGTCATCACTTGTAAACTCTTTCTTTGGCATTCTAGTTACCAAATCATACTTAATCAATTTATTCATGTTTTTAAAGTTTACAAGGCACATTCTTTTATGCCAAAGGAAAGACTCATCACTATTTCTTTAGACAGAAAGCAAGAAACTTCTCCAGAGGGAGATGTTTCCTGCAGATCCATCTTGTACATGTTCCCTCTCCTGGGGGCTCTGAGCAGAATATGCTCTTGAGGAATGTCAACCCTGGGCTTAAGAACAATGCACTCATGCTTAGTAAAGAGCATGTGATATTTTTGGTCACAAAATTAGGACACACTCAAAAGATTATATCCAAGCTCATTGACAAAGTTTTTACCTACTAAATGCTGAGATTACCATTTGTAACCTTGCCCCTGCCAGTAATGTAACCTCCTGCATCTCCTCCAAAAGCAACTGGTCCTCCATCAAATCTTTCAAAGTTTTGAAGTAAGGACTCATTGCCTATCATGTGCCTAGAGCAGCCACTATCAATGATCCATACTTTTCTGTTAGCCTTTGGCTATCCCTGCATAAAAAGAGATGATTTAGTTATATTTGGAAACCCAAGCCTCACTGGTCTTGGGCTTGTTAAAATGAGATAAAGGCAATGAAACAGTAAGTGATCCTATGTTCAGGCTCTGAGGATCATTTGCTGTTGCTGATGAAGAATGTTCAGTCACACGGTCTTCCTTCATCTTCCACACCACCTTTGGAAAATTTGGCTTGACCTTCAAAGCTTCGGAAGCTTTTGCAGCTTTGGAAGATTTGGAGACTGGACCTTCAGAAGATCTTGTTTTCACTGCAGCAAGCTTCAGTACTTCAGAAGCATTCCTTTCTTCCGAGACCAAATTTTCTTCCAAAGGCAATTTTTCACTTGCCTTCTTCTTTATTTTAGAGCTTCCAAAGGAAACAGATTTTCCTTCTGAAGCTTTCTTTTCCTTCTTCTTCCCAGAAGCCATTTCTTTGACCATGAGGATAGTACTTTTAGGATTATAGATGCAATCCTTAGCCAAATGAGAAGTACTACCACACATGATGCAGTCTATTTGCTTCCTTCTGGGAATCTTTTTTTCTTGAGAAGACTGAGTTTGAACACTTCCCTTCTCCTTCTTTACCTTTTCCGATGATGCAGCAGGCTTTCTAGGGATAGACTTGCTTTTGAAGATGGGTGGTTTAGGCTGAGTAGCAGTGACACACAGCTTATCAGTCTTCTGCTTGGAGCTGGAGTGAGTTGAAGCTGAAGCAGAACTCTTGGTACTAGAGTTCTTGGTAGAATGTTCAGCTTTCACCACCTCAAACCCTACAGAGATGAATACTTGTTTCTGCTTGGCGTCAAAGGTGGTCTTGATGTCTTGAGCCTTTCTTGATCTTCTTTTTGCTCTTCTGATCAAGTTCCTTCTCTTTGACTTACTCAAACCAGATCCTTTTTCCTCCTTAGGAGCATGGTGACCCTTTTTGGATTGACTCTCTTCACTCACTTCAGAGTCATTCCTCACCATCTCTTCTTCATCCTCTTTATCACTAGGGTCTATAGAGGGTAGCTCATCTTGACCAGTTCCACACCTTGGAGATCTTACTGATAGTAGGGTGTGTGGAGGAGCTATCTCACAAGATCCCAGTCCCTGCTTATTCTAATAATAAACTTTTGCATGCAAAGATAAGGATATTATGTTCTTGAAGGTCTCTTCTTTAAGAACACATTTTTCTACCCTGGCTTTGCTGATCACAAGCTCAGCCTGGCATTCTATCAACTTAGTAACAAGATCTTTTATTTGAGTCTTGTAGTTTGTTTGCTCATGTTTAAGAGTTGAAATTGTTTTCTCTAGATCTTCTATTTTAAGCTTATAATCATTTTCAGCTCTCTTAAAATTAGCTTTTAAAATGTTTAAAGACTCAATATCAGATCTTATTTCTAAGTTGTAGGACCTGTATCTGTTTACTTTAGCAATATATTCAGGAAAGCAAAGATGTTCTAATACCTTGGCTTCATCATGGTCAGCCATGAGTGCTTGATGTGGAGAAGCATCTTCAGCTTGGAAGCTCCAGTCAAAGCCTCCTTCTTCAACAACAACTACAGCTTGCTATCTTGGCTTCTCATTCTGGTGCCCTCCTTCAGTGTAGTTTAGCCTGGATGATGCTTGGCCACCATTTGACTTAGGTGCCTTGCATTCTCTGGCAAAGTGTCCCATCTGGTTACAGTTGTAACACTTTACCTTGCTTTTGTCCAGCCCAAACTTTCCATTGGTTGCATTGCTAGGAAACCTTCTCCCAGTCCTCTTGTTGAACTTTTGGGCTCTGTGAGTGAGAAAAGCCATCTACTGGACTATCTCCATATATTCTTGATCATCTGGAGGGATACAGTCCAGGTCTTCAAGAGTGAAGAGAAAGTTGCCTGAACTTTCATCAGTAGAGACAAAGGCTTAAGATGAAGTTGTCTCTTGGAAGGGACATCCTTGGATGTAGCTCTCTCTGGGTGTCTCTGGGAAGGTAATGAAAGGACCCTTTTGAGAAGTTTCAGGGTAGCAAATAAGATGATGTTGTGGTTTTCTGCTATCCCTTTCACCCACATGAAGGGCTGAACTCTAGTGAGTATTGGAGTTATCAAATGAATTTTGCATGTTCATCTCCATCTGGTATCCACTCAGTATCCCATACAACTCAGTGAGAGTAAGGGTCTTGAGATTTTTAGTCCTCTTGATGACCACACAGTAGTGTGTCCATTGTCTGGGAAAAAAGGACATGAACTTCCTAATAATATCCCTATTCTCAATAGCTACTCCAACATCAGCCAGAGTATCCACAATCTCAACATACCTGAAGTATTGTTGAGTCATGGTTTCACCTGTCTTGAAGGTGAAGTTTTCAAACTGCTGCTTCAGGAGGTCCTTCTTGTTTTCCTTGGCTTCATTGGACCCCTCATACATTAGTTTCAGTGCATCCCGTAGCTGTTTAGCGGTCTTGCACTTCTTGAAACCTCTATAGATGGAGTTTGGAAGAGCAGTTTGGAGGGCTGTCATGGCTTTCTGATCAATATCAATCATTTTCTAGTCTTTATCAAAAAAGTCAGCCCTCTCCTTTGATATCATGCCACCACCAGCAGCAGCTGAAGAGGTGCATGGTACATGAGGTCCATTGACAACAGACTCCCACATCCTGTAATCTTAAGACTTGATGAAGCCTTCCATTCTTTGGCACAAAGTGTAAAAATCCTCAGGAGTGATCATTGGGGACTATGTCATAGTTCCAGTTTCCATATCAGCCTTATAGAAAGCTGCCATTTGAAGAGTTAAGTGATGTGTGAAGCTAAGAGGATTAAAGATGGTGAGATCTAACAATCAAGAGCCTGGAAAGCTCTGATACCAAATGCAGGACCGGGTAAGGGTACTTAACACTTAGTTTCACACTAAGGAGAGATCTTAGATCACTTAAAAATTCAAATAGGGAACTGGTAACTTAAAACAGATGATACTAAGAACACAAGTAAATTAAAGAGACAGAGCAAAGAATAACACAAGATTGGTTTTCAAGGATGTTGTATATTGATCTCAAGTTCTTTTACAAGTGTTACAAAGCATGAAGAAATTACAAGGATCTGAGACACTTTAATACTACAACCTACAACCGTCACTTACATGTAAAGACAGTTGGGATTTGACTAATCTTGACAACAAGATCAATCTAAAGTCAAAAGGCAGATTGCCTTTTGACTAGTGACTATGACATGCCATAGCTCACTGACTTTTCCTAATACAAAAAGTCTACATGAACAAGTAAGGTAAGTTACAGACAAAGACCATTCTTACTTTTTGATAAAGCATGGAAGTTTCAACAACTTGTGTAAAGTAGGTAAACCACCAGAGCAGGCAGCGGAAAATGTGTCAGCTTTGTCAAAAGTTGATTCAGAGAAAGCATATTTTCTCTGTCCTCTAAAGAAATCAGTCTTCATAGTTTCGAAAGACTTTGTCTGTGAAGCTTCAGAAGATTTAATCTTTGGCTTCGGAAGATTCTGGTCTTTGGTTTCGGAAGATTTCACACTTAGAATATTTTTCTGTTTGAGTGTGAAATTTCCGAAGTAACTCCTTCTGAACTGTTAGCTTCGGAAGATCTTACACTTAGACACATTTGAGGGTGTAAGACTTCCAAAGCTAGTTCATCTTTGTTCCTTAGTGCATGCATGGAAGACTTGGTTGTTCTGGCTCGTTGGTTGCATCAGCCTCATAATCTTCAGATGATCTTACAAACATTCACAAACACATATACCTACATAAAACAGGGGAACACATACGGTTTCAACATACTGAAAGTTGTAAAATGATAATTTATATGCAAACATAAAAACCGGGGATCTAAAACTCACCTACAGTAGCCTTTGAGTAAAACTCCTCCAAACTCAAGAGCACTTGGAGTTCAAACACCTAAACACACCAAAAACACCAAACCAAACATAGAGGAACACATAAGACTCGGTCCATAAGCTGAAAATTCAGCTGAAACTGAACAAAACACACAAAAACTTACCTTCTAGTCAATCTTCTTCTTCTTCTTCTCTCTAAAACCGAAGGGAACTCTGCTTTTCTTCTTTTGTACGGTTTAGCAGTTGGTGAGCAAGAAGAGTGGGCGGCCATGCCCACCTTTTAAACATAATAATAATAAAGTTTGCCTCTTGCATAACTTTAACCCCTCAATTTGTGTTATCTCACTTTTCTTTTTTATTCTTCTCTTTTCTTTTCTTTTCTTTTCTTTCTCTCTTTTTTTAAAATATCCGGGTGTTACAAGTCCACCCCCCTTATATAGGTTTCGTCCTCGAAACCTATCACATCTCGAACAATTATGGATAATGCTGTCTCATCTCTTCCTCGGTCTCCCACGTAGACTCGGATCCTTTCCTGTGCCTCCACTGCACTCACACCAGTGGAACCACTTTATTCCGCAGCCTCTTCTCTTTTCTGTCAATGATGGCCACCGGTTGCTCCATATAATTAAGCCGTTCATCTACCTCAATATCCTCTAGTGGCATAATCAGATCCTTGTCAGCTAAGCACTTTCTCAGATGAGATGATGAATTCCACTTAACTCATCGGGTAGCTCTAACCTATAGGCCATCTCTCCTACTCGATCAATAATTCGGAAAGGTCCTATATACCTCGGGCTCAACTTACCCCGCTTTCTGAATCGAATGATCCCCTTCCAAGGTGAAACCTTCAGCATAACTCTATCACCCACCTTAAATTCAATCAGTTTATGCCTCTTGTCAACATACGACTTTTGCCTATTTTTTGCTGCCTTCATAAAGGCATTGGTCTTCTCTAACTTTCCAGTTGTAGCCTCGATCACTTCAATGTGCCCCAACTCCTTCTGTCTGATGTCACCCAACATACGGGCGTTCTACACTTCCTACCGTGTAGCATCTCATATGGTGGCATACCAATGCTGCCATGATAACTATTGTTGTATGAGAATTTAGCTAACGATAAGTGCTCATCCCAACTTCCTCCGAATTCAATGACGCATGCTCGGAGCATATCCTCAAGCATCTGTATAGTTCTCTCTGTCTGACCATCCGTCTGAGGATGATAAGCTGTACTGATGTGCAACCTCGTCCCCATCATGTCATGAAATATCTTCCAAAACTTAGATGTAAACCGAGTGTCACGGTCAGAAACGATAGACACGGGTACACCATGACACATTACAATCTCTTTGATGAACAGATCCAGATACCTCTAAGATGATTTTGTCTCGTGGATCGGTAGAAAGTGAGCACTCTTCGTCAAACAATCAACTATCTCCCATATAGCATCGTACCCCCTTGCCGTATGTGGTAACTTCGTAATGAAGTCCATGGCGATATGCTCCCATTTCCACTTGGGTATATCCAAAGGTTGGATTTCCCGTATGGCTTCTAATGCTCAGCCTTCACTTGCAAGCAAGTATGCCACTTGCTTACATACTCCGCTACATCGCGCTTCATACCCGGCCACCAGTAATCTTTCTTCATATCATGATACATCTTTGTAACACCGGGATGAATGGAGTATCGATTCTTATGAGTTTCCTCCATGATTTTCCCCCGTAGGTCTCCATAACAAGGAATCCACATCCGCTCGAAGTGGGTTCTAACTCCAAGAGTGTTTTCACCCAACTCTATGACTAAACCTCTCATCCTTTCATAGTTAAGGCGCTCTTCTTTCAACGCCTCATCTTGGAACCCTTTGACCTGTGTCATCACATCGGAGGTCATCACCAACCGGTAAGCTTTCACTCGGATTGGCTCGGGTCTCTCCTTTCGGCTAAGGGCATCCACCATTATGTTGGCCTTGCTCGGATGGTAGTGGATCTCAGAATCATAATCCTTTATCAACTCTAACCACCTCCTTAGCCTCATATTGATGTTCTTCTGCTCAAAGAAGTATTTCAAGCTCTTATGGTGAGTAAAGATAGTGCACTTCGTCCCGTACAAGTAGTGCCTCCAAATGTTCAATGCAAAGACCACAGCCGCTAGCTCCATGTCGTAAGAAGGGTAATTAGCCTTATGGATTTTCAACTGTTGGGATGCATAGGCTATAACCCTTCCCCGTTGCATCAGCACGCAACCCAATCCTGGATAAGAGGCATCTGAATAGACCACCAAGTATTCATTCCCTTCAGGTAACGTCAAGACAGGAGCGTGATTCAATCTTATCTTTAACTCCTCAAGAGCATTCTCCTGTTCCAGACCCCATACAAACTTCAACTCCTTGCGGGTCAGCCTGGTCAATGGTAAGGCTATCTTAGAAAAGTCTTGAATGAATCTCCTGTAATAGCCCGCCAAACCCAAGAAACTACAGATCTCGGATGGCGTCTTTGGAGTCTTCCATTGCATCACCGCCTCCACCTTTGCCGGGTCTACCATGATCCCTTTGAAATTTACCACATGACCCAAAAAACTAAACCTCGCGCAACCAGAAAGTGCACTTGGAGAACTTAGCATACAACTTCTCTCTTCTAAGTGTCTCCAATACCTCACAAATGTGACCGGCATGCTCTTCTTCGCTCTTGGTGTAAATCAAAATATCATCGATAAACACAATCACTGATTTATCCAACATCGACCGACACACCCGGTTCATCAAATCCATAAAGGCAGCTGGCACGTTAGTTAGACCAAAAGACATAACGAGAAACTCTTAGTGTCCATAACGCGTGTGAAAAGTTGTTTTAGGTATATCCTGCTCCTTCACCTTCAACTGATGGTAACCAGATCAAAGATCTATCCTCGAGAACCAACTGGCACATTGGAGCTGATCAAATAAGTCATCAATTCTTGGTAGTGGATACTGGTTCTTCATCGTCAACTTGTTTAACTCCCGGTAGTCGATGCACATCCTCATACTATCGTCCTTCTTCTTTACAAACTAGACCAGAGCACCCCAGGGAGAGATACTCGGTCGAATGAACCCTTTGTCCAACAACTCTTGCAACTGAACCATCAGTTCCTTCATCTCAGACGGAGCCAATCGATATGGTGCCTTGGCAACAGGTTGAGCACCAGGTATCAAGTCGATCTGGAACTCGATCTCGCGGTCCGGTGGCACACCTGGTAAATCTTCTGGGAACACGTCTAGAAAGTCACACACAACTGGTACATCGGACAATTGTGGTACTGAAGCATCCACATGCTTCACGTAAGCCAGGTAGGCACTACATCCATGTTTCATGCACTTCTCTGCAACCACCATCGAAATCACCATTGGAACCATAGTAACTCGATCACCGTAGATCGTCACCGAACTCCTATCAGGCGTAGTCAATCGGATCATCTTCTTACGACACACAATATTTGCTTCATAGGCTGCTAACCAATCCATCCCTAGAACCTCATCGAATCCCCCTAGGGGCATCACGAATAATTTAGCAGAGAACCTATGGCCTTCCAACTCTATGTCAAAAATTTTTATCAGATCAGAAATCCTAGTAGACTTACCAATGGCAGTTTCTACATCAAAAGGCTCAACAATCTTTCTACTCCTAACAGGCAACTTAGCATAGAAGGCAGCAGAAATAAAACTCTTACTAGCACCAGAATCAAATAATACAGAGGCAGAAGTTTGGTTTACTCGGAACGTACCTGACACGACATCGGGGTCCACCCTAGCCTCCTCCCGGGTCATCGTGAATGCTCTGGCTTTTGCTCCCTGCCCATCCTTCTCGGTTCCCTTCTTTGCCCCAGAACTTTTAGCCCTCGGCTTCCTGCAATCTCTACTTATATTCCTAGTCTCGCCACAATTATAGCACCTCGTCACCCCACAATCCCTTGCTTTATGACCGGGCTTCCCACACTTGAAGCAGAGATTTGATCCCCACTTGCATTCCCCCGGATGCTCCTTCCCACACCTATTACACATCCTTGACCCAGTACCTACCGTCACCACCCTCCTGTCATCCATTCTTTCCTTTTTGCTTTTGGGTGTGAAACCACCACTGCCAAATCTTTTCCCCTTCTAATTACTGTCACCATCACCTTTCTTATTCACCTCCACTACCGCCACCTCTCTCTCATCATATAGTCTCCCGGCCAGATCAACCACCGACCTAAAGGTACTCGGCCTAGCGGTGATCATGTGCCTGTGGATATCCGCCGACAAACCCTAAATATACCTCTTGATCTTCCTTGACACCAGCGTCACCTGATCTGGCACCAGCCATGCCATCTCATTGAATGTAGTCATGTATTGCTGGTGTGTCATAATTACCGCCTCCAGCTGTAGGAACTCTCTCTCAATCTTGTCAAGCTCCATATGAGGACAAAACTCCTTGATCACCATCTTCTTTAGTTCACCCCACCTCATCCTCCCAACAGCCTTGCTGCCCTCGGCTAGGACAATATTGTCCCACCAGCATAAGGCCGAGTCCACAAATGAGTAGGTAGCAAACTTCACCTTCTGATCCTCTCGGCACTCATTGATATCAAGCACCGCCTCCATCTCCCTCACCCATCGGTGAGCAGCAGCAACATTACTATTCCCATCAAAAGTTGGGGGCTTGCATCTCTGGAATGCCGCATAACTACACCCCTTAGCGGTTTCCTGCACCGCTTCGTCTTCCTTTTTTTCACTAGAGACAACCATCTCAGTTTTTGGTTGCTCCCCTTCACCTGAACCTCTCCCAACGGTCCCCCTCTTCTCCTCCTTCTCTTTCTTTTCATCCTCCCTCATAGCACAAATAACCTCAGTCACCACAGACGGCATGATCGTCTATGAACCTCCTCCACAACTGCCTCTTTCACAGAGGCTCTCAAATTAGCACTCTCATCACCGCCTTCCTGGTGATGAAGCTCGGGCTCTACAGGAGCTGTCTCAGCAGCCTTAGCTTTGTTCCCGGTGACACGTGGCCTAGCACCACGACCACCCTGCACATCACCTCGAGAAGCCTTTTAAGATCTACCACCCACCATCCTCTAAACACTATAAGATTCAAACACTAACATGGTCATTCAAGGTAATAGCTCGGATTATGTCAAGTAAAGTAAGTCCCTAATTACAGTGGCCAGTTGTGATTACCCACTTACTTTACTCTTCATCCCCCAAGCATTGCCTATCCTGACTACATCAATATCCAAATCTACTAAGAGCACATAAATCAGATAGCACGCGCACATAATACCGGTTAACCTTAAGAAACTAAATTACCTGATGGCACGTAGCTACTTGGGCTGGCATCCCTCCATTTGGTCCCATTCTCAATCTAAGTTTAGCTTTTGAAAATATTTACCCATTTCTCTTAAACTTTGGCTCTGATACCAACTTGTAAGGCTCCGTTCCCGGGAACCCCACAGTTGGTCAATCACAACCTCATTTATATCCAAACATATTACGATTTATTAAGATAATAATACATTACAGCGGACTAATTCATCAAAAACCATTTCATGCTTTAATAAATACATTTGCAAAGTAATACATCATCGTTTAAGAGATTACAAAATATCACTTAGTTGTATTACAAAACAACATCATTATTGTTGCATGTGATGGATGCCAGTCTTTGCCCGCCAAGTAGCTTCACCCTCGTGCCATCCTCAGCAACAAGCTACCTGCCAACTGAAAATGCATAAAAAGTCAGCGTTGCTGAGTGAATTCTATTTATATAATATAAAATACTTTACCTTTAGTAAAAACCTTTCCCTTACTTTTGTTCATGATCACACAACATACATACATCTTGATAATATCATTATTATCTTTCAACATTTGTTTCATACATTTCGTATGTTTCGAACTTTCATTATTATCTTTCACTTTCATCTAGACCAATGTCATATGCTACACCCCAAACATTATGCACGAAGCTGGTACTTGGCCGAAGTCTATAAATAGACCCCTAACATTGTGCATGAAGCTGACTCCAGTACCGGGGCTAGCGACAAAGGTCCCGTTTCATACTTATTGGTCAATCACAAAGATTGACCCCTGTGTGCATTCTTATGGGTTAGCTAAACCGCACACAGTTGAGCTAACAACCCCTCAATGAGTTGTGAACCTCCTTTTAGTTTCTTGCAAGACTTTACATTCTTTCATTATGTTCTACTTCGTTAATGATGTCTTTCACTTTCATTATATAATACTTTATGTACAAGAGCATTAACACACCACGTAAAGTCATGTAATAATACGCAATAAGGAACATCAATAACAGGCCACAACATGCATAACATGAACAAATATAACCCACCAAAACATTCCAAAGCTTAATCATTAATTTCTATTTCCCAAATTTCAGAAAAATTCTAAGTCAACCTAGGCGCATGAGCACTATATGGGCGCATAGGCACTATGCAGGCGCACGGACAGTTTGGAGCATGGGGAAAAACTTAGGCGCATGGGCAAACACTTAGGCGCATGGGTACTATGCTAGAACATGAGTACTATGCAGGCGCATGAGAAAACTTAGACGCATGAGCAAACACTTAGGCGTATGGGCAAAAAAACTTAGGCGCATGGGAACTATACAGGCGGATGAGTACTATGCAGGCGCATGGGTACTTAGGCACATGGGAAACTTAAGCGCATGGGCAGTTTGGGCACATGGATAGTTTGGACGCATAGGCAGTTTGGCGGTATAGGCAGTTTGGGCGTATCGGTACTATGCCAGTTCTAACTTATGCTAATTTCAATTCCCGATCATCATCCTAACATATTCTTAGCCCAAATCTAGCATACTAAGCTCATAAAACAAGCATACAACCATAAGATTCAGTCTAACATTCAAAAACACACATACCCACAAAAAACAGGGGAACACATATGGTTTCAACATACTGAAAGTTGTAAAATGATAATTTATATGCATTTCAGCCCCAAAACAGGTTAAAAACAGAAAAACCAGGGATCTAGAACTCACCTACAGCAGCCTTAGAGTAAAACTCCTCCAAACTTGAGAGCACTTGGAGTTCAAACACCTAAACACACCAAAAACACACAACCGAACACAAAGGAACACATAAGACTCGGTCCACAAGCTGAAAATTCAGCTGAAACCGAACAAAACACACAAAAACTTACCTTCTAGTCGATCTTCTTCTTCTTCTCTCTAAAACCGATGGGAACTCTGCTTTTCTTCTTTTCTACGGTTGAGCAGTTGGTGAGCAGGAAAAGTGGGTGGCCATACCCACCTTTTAAACATAATAATAATAAAGTTTACTTCTTGCACAACTTTAACCCCTCAACTTGGGTTATTTCACATTTCTTTCTTTATACTTCTCTTTTCTTTTCTTTTCTTTCTCTTTTTTTTTTTTTAAATATCCGGGTGTTACACCCTTGAGATTGGTGATCTCAAGTTACTGGTCAATGACCTGCCTTTGCAAAGTAGCTACCTGAGATTCTAGGTGGCTTACCTTTGAAACTAAATAGGTGCATGTTTTAGTCAGTTGTTGCACCTTTAGTTGCAAACTCCCCTCATCTTCATCAAAATAATCATGGGGGGATGAGAGAATAGGACAAAAGTCTTCTTCCTCACCACCAGCTTATGGTTCTTGGCTGTTGGATTTCCCCTGCTTTATGACAGCTTCAAGAGAAGTGTCAAAGGGTTGGGTTGCCATGGTTGAGGTCTTAATGTTAAACATGTTCAGGGAAGTCCACCTTAGTTAGAGGTGGATGATGTGGGCTAGAGATGGGTGTTACAGGAGCACTCATCTCTCCTTGAGTAGGGGAGGAGATGAGAGACTCATGGTACTCACTGAAACCCATATTCTCATCATCATAGAATTAAAGGTCAGGTATTGGTTGGTTTAAGTCTAACGATTGGGGAAGGTAACTATCCACTAAAGGCTGATCACTTGAGTTTGAGACTCAGAGTGAGGGCTTAAGGTTTGGGCAATGAGCTCATCAGGCTGAGCATAAGGAACCTCAGCAATTATCAATGAAGTAAAGTGTTGGATCTGAAAAATAGTCTAATATTATCAACATAGTCAAAGTCAACAAAAGTCAACATTAAAGTTAAAGTCAACGCAAAAGTCAAGACGACACGTTCGGAATGAAGATTAGTAGTGAGACATTGAAGATACAAAGAACATGGGTCTTAGAGGTAATATATATTTTGTTGTCAACAAAATATATATTTAATCTTTATTTGTCTAGTTTATGTCATAATTTTAATTTCATAATTGTCATGTTTTAATGATAGTCTAAGGGGCTAATTGTCATTAAGTCTAATTGTCATTAGACTATATATAGCTAGTGTCATTAGTGTGTTGAGGGGGAGGGAGAGCTTGATTTGAGGGTTTCCATGTAAATAATATCTTATGCAAATCAATATAGATCAAACAAGGGTTTTATTGAATGTTCTTGAGGTGTTCATCTTGTTCATCCTTATTTTATAGTGTTTGATCTATTTTATACACAAATATCATTCATATCTATGTTATCAGGGGGATTTGATTATGTTTATCAATCACGTGCACTGTTATATCTATCAGAAGGACTTACAATATGGTATTAGAGCCATTGTGCTCTTGATGATTTGAGTTTTTGTTTGGTTCAAGTTCTAAGTCACTATTCTATTCATTTTCAATTTGATCTGACTATTTTGGATATGGAAATTGATTGAGGATTGCGCGATTTTGGTGTGGGAAGCTATAGGAATCATCAGATCCTAAATCCATTGAGATTTGGATGACTTTGAGCTGATTTCGTGCTGAAAAAGGCTGTCCAGATACGTCGGGCGAATTTACATCTCGTCCAGAGAAATTACAGCATCTTTTAGTGAAACTACATTATTTTGCCTGGCGAAACTAGGGTTCCTTTAGCAAAACTAAGCTGTTCTTGGTTTTTGGATCTGGTTTCCTCGTTCCAGCGAAAGTACATGTGTTGAACGAAAGTTCATAGTGGTTGTGTGACAATCCCAGCGAAATTGCTGCCAAATTTATTTTTGAACGAAAGTTCAACTAGTTTCGGGCGAAATACCCTGCGAAACTAGCATTTGTATGCCATTGCTGTGAGAAACTGTTGCCGAATTTCGAGTGAAATTACCAGCGAACTTGCCAGCGAAATTAGTGAAAATTCAGCGACTTTGTCAGCGAATTTAGTGAAATTTAGCGAAATTAGCCTCTAATCATTTTAAAATGTCTTCTTCAAGAGTAGCTAATTTCCATAAATCTGATAATCTAATATCAGTACAAAGTCAGTTTGATTCTTTTGCAGCCATGAAAGATGAAAAGATATCTAATTTTGTTGATCGATTTCTGATGGTGTCAAGCAATCTTAAGAAGTATGATGACCAGCTGGGGAACCATAAACAAGTCACAAAAATTTTGGAATCTCTTCCTCCATAATGGAGTCCACAGGTTAGATTGTTAAAGCATGAAAGAAATTTTGCAGACTACAAACTCATAGATGTTATCAACAAGCTGAAGTCATTTGATGTGGATATAAAAAGAAGAGAGTACAATCAATCCAAGTATGATGGTGTATCTTTAAGTGTTGAGATCAAAGAAACTAAAGAAGAAGTCAACCATGCATTGATGGCTGAGGTAGTAAACAGTGATGAGGATTCTATTGAGGATTTTGATCCTTTTAAAGAATTCAGGTGTGACACTCAAGTTGAGAGTGTTGGTGATGTTGGAGATTGTGCAAGTATGTGTAAAGTTCAGGATGAATGAAAGCAAGAGGAAGTTGAAGCTACAGAAGCTAAGAAGAGAGCTGCTGAGGAGGATGAATACAAAAAGAACACTCCTGTCTTTCAATTTGAAAAATCCCTAGCTGTTGAAAAGATAGTTATGGGGCTTCCGTATAAGGTTGTTCAAGACATGTGTTCTCCTCCCTGCAAAATTTGTTTATTCGGGGTTTATAAAGCTAACAGATTATTGTTAGAAAACGAAAAAGAATTAAAACGAATAAAAAAAGAACTTAAAATCAATGAGTCCAAGTATTTTATTAAACTAAGAGAAGCTTTAAAAGAAAATGATCTTTTAAAAAGAAATCTTTTAGAAAAAAATGTCGAGATTAATGTTTTGAGCGAACGAGTCACTTTAGCTGAATTTGAGACTAGCAAGCTTAAAACTAAACTTTTACAAATGGATGATATCTGGGATGAAACAGGAAGAACTATTCTGTAAGCAAAGGGGAGCTAGAATCAAAACGGGTGTGGGATGTGATGAAACTTCATATCTTTATCCTCCTCCTAGAACTCATTGTTACTCTCCAATGCCTCAAACTCATCCATCTAATGATTTAATTGAAGCTGCAAATACTAACAGTTTACATACAGGTTTAAGCAGCGTTAATCATAAAGAGGTTCGAGATGAATATGATTTTCCTGCAGGTTTGGGGCTCATCAAGCAAGGATCTGATCTGCAAAATGATAATTCAAACTCTGATGCTTGAAAACCAGTATCAGTTGTTTCACGTAACTTTTTTAACAAATTCAAAACAGGTAACATCCCTTCTTTTATTCCTTTCAAGTTTGTCAAAGAAGGAACAGCTGTGGAATCGTCAAGCAATCAGAACTCAACAACACAAACCGACACAACAAGAGTCATCAATCAAGATCCATTGGAAGCTGACTTGTGTATACAGGACTGGACAAGTTCTGATGATGAACCAGAGATCATCAAGTCACCTAAAGTTATCAAGTGTCAAAAGCTTCCAACAGTTGAATCAAGACCTATATGGATCTTATCTCCAACTGCTAAGCAAATTAGTAGTCCCTCTAAAACTCAACAGAAGAACTCACCATCTTCATCTGCTATTCATCAATCTCGCCATAAATCTTCCTCCAAGTCTGCCAAGTCACCAGTCACACAAAAGGGTTCTCAAAAGAATGTTTAGATCTCAGCTCCCGGAATATCACAATCAAATCACAGCCCAGTTTGAAATCCACATTGACAAAGCCTCAAAAGGTTCAATTTCCTGATATCCAAAAGAAGAAGCTTTAAGGTTGTCAACAAGCTGTAACAACCTCAAAGTAGGCTCCACCCTCTCCTGCTATCCATGGGACTACAAAGAACCAAAATCCTTTCAGGGCTAGCTTTAGATGTGGAAAAGAAGGTCATGTGCTAAAGAGGTGCCCTCAGATTCAAAGGTAAGCTTCGGGAGGTAAAGATAACACAGGTTACTTCTCGGGTTCAAAAGGTAAAAGGTACATATCTTTGAATGGTTGGATGAAGAACAATCTATCCAACCCTTCTCATGTGAAGCCTGTTCACATGATTCAAAGATGAAAAGGACTAATTTTTCAAAATCAAAATCTCTTCCTTTGGGTCTTAAAAAGAATATGATTTCCAAATTCAATTCTTTCAAATCAAAAGTAATTGAATAGAAACAAATTTGGTAATTAAAACAAAATGAAAAGGATAAAGAAATAAATAATTTTTCAAAAGAGTGTGTGCTTAAACAGGTTACATACATTGATGAAAAAGGAACTCCCAGGACCACGATGTCCTGGGTCCCCCTCTCTAATTAATTTGTTTATGAGTGCAGGAATAATTCAGGAGGCCTATCAGTAATCCGGATTACTAACTAAGATTGTTCCTAATTCTAATTTGAGGTGGAACAAACAGGTTATGGTTATGGTATCTCATCCACATTTGGATTCTTATCTACCATTCACAATCACTACATTTTTCTTGGTACTTCATTTCTCATATTTTTGCTAGTATAATTTGGAAGACTTTCTTAGCTAGTATAATGAAAATGGGAACTAAAAACTTGATTTGGGATGACTGAGAAATGATAGTATGTCTTCTTAGTATGCTTATTTGCATGACTTGTACATTGTGAGAAATGATAGTAACTGATGTAGATGTCTGTTTAACTTAAAATTCTAAAATCTAAAAAAGACAGTTTGATTATATGATATGCTTGGTAGGCTCAGCCTGAAAACAAAGTAAAAAGTGATTCTGTTGCCTAACTAAAGCTTTAGAACTCAGTGAAAAGGATTATTCTCCTGACATTCAGGCCTGCACAAAGTTACAAGTCTCGTCAAAAATGGGTTGAGAGTATCAGATTTCTGCCTTGATTACTTCTTTTCCCAAATTCCCTCATCCTTGTTTCTGAATTGATGCTTCTTGTAAGCTCTTCAGAATCCTTTTCGTCCTTATCTCCTCTGCTATGCGGAAGCATTGACCTGGAGTGATGATCTTCTCTGTTATACGTGAGTATAAACCTGAAGCTCTCATCAGCACGCTTAGATGATCATCTCCTTTGTTATACGTAAGTATAGACCTGGAGCTCTCATCATCTGTTCCCTGAAATAAAGGCACAGTGATTCTTAAATTAAGATCATTGTTGAAAACTTAAAAGAAAATCAAGCAGAGTTAATCATATTACTCAATAAGCCCTGATTATGGGATAAGTTCTTTGCCGGATGTTTATGGGAACCAAATCACCTGAGCTTCTCTAATTGAATCTAAAACATGATAAAATCAGTTGTAGATCACTTGTTGAAAAGGATAAGGCATGGGTTTAAATTGGACAAATATACCAACAATCATTTTGAACTGTTTTGGCTTTCAAAAACTTAAAATTATGACCAGACTCTGTATCAGTGTGATCTCACTAACTTGTTGATGTTTAAATACATCCTTGTGCTTAAGTATATCTTAAGGATGTGTTCTGATGATCGAATTAGTTCTTGGTGTAAGGTGATTAATATATATATATATATATATATATATATATATATATATATATATATATATATATATATATATAAGGGGGTTTTTTATTTCAAATTATTTCAAGTCTTCCACATTATGCTATTAAAATGTTATTATTTTCACATGCATTTTACGGGAAATTGCACACACAGATGAACACGGGTTTATTTGTTAACTGAAATGATCTGACAAGAAGTTGCGAGATTGTGGTTGTGATTGTTTTACAGATTTTTGCTTCAAATGATGGCCGATCATTAGCTGAGCAAAGTACCATACCAGAGAACCTGTTCCTCAAGTTTGCAGAAGATACCGAGCTAGGATTCCTCCTCCTACATCTTCTGAAGCACTCAAGAATAGAGAGTTAGAAAAGTTGTTCCTGATCATTCTCATGATGCACACAAAAGGAGGGAGCATTCAAAAAGGGGGAGCCTATTAGATGAAAGATTATCGGTACCAGATCATCAATCTAGGGGGAGATTGAAGATCATTATATAGTTGACTTATCGGTGCTGATCACGATGAAAGACGTTGATAATAATAGACTAAGGGGGAGTATTGTTGGATCTGAAAAATAGTCTAATATTATCAACGTAGTCAAAGTCAATAAAAGTAAACGTTAAAGTTAAAGTCAACGCAAAAGTCAAGACGACACGTTCGGAACGAAGATTAGTAGTGAGACGTTGAATACACAAAGAACATGGGTCTTAGAGTTATTATATATTTTGTTGTCAATAAAATATATATTTAATTTTTATTTGTTTAGTTTGTGTCTTAATTGTAATTTCATAATTGTCATGTTTTAATGATAGTCTAGGGGGCTAATTGTCATTAGACTATATATAGCTAGTGTCATTAGTGTTTTGAGGGGGAGGGAGAGCTAGATTTAAGGGTTTACATGTAAACAATATCTTATGCAAATCAATATAGATCAAACAAGGGTTTTATTGAATGTTCTTGAGGTGTTCATCTTGTTCATCCTTATTTTATAGTGTTTGATATATTTTGTACACAAATATCATTGATATCTGTGTTATCAGTGGGATTTGTTTGTGTTTATCAATCAAGTGCACTGTTATATCGATTAGAAGGACCTACATAAAGGGAGTGGTTTGCTCCTCAGGGGAAGTAGGAGCTCTTGTTTCCACTTTCTCCTGCATGGGTGATTGTATAGGGACCTGCTCAATCTGAATAGACTGAGCAGGGGTTAGTTTGTATTTTCTTGAGTAGGCGATAATGATTTGTGGTGTGAATCACCACCCAAGGAGAGATCCTCTCCTTTGGGTGGGTTTGATCTTCATCCATCTTTGTATTTGATTCTTCATTGTAAATTGTTCATCAACATCAATGAAATCATCTACTTATTATCATCTGGTTCTTGTATTCTTTGATTCACACACATCCACCCATCTTAATTTTGAATTTCTAGGTCAAGAACATGATGAATCCTAAGATCCAAGCTCTTTGAATCTGAAATATTGATTTAGCAAAATGGTATCAGAGCTGTTGGTTGCTGGATTCATCTAAGTTTCAGATTTAGTTTCAACATTATGATGTCAAGAACAAAGAAGAAAATCAAAAAAAAAATGAAGAACAAAGTCACTGTTCTTTAAAAAGAAGAAAAACCCATGTGTTCATCTCAAAATCAAGAAGAATTCAAAACATCTACGAAATTTGATACAATTCGAAGCTGATAAATCATTCCACAGATTATCACTTCAACATGTAATACCATTAAACCATCTCCAAATCAGATACAAGAAGAAAATATGTTTGGCCATGTTGTTCATCGAGGATTATCAACAAATTCAATTAGCTTGCAAGATTAGATGGATCTGCTTGCTTTCGAAAATGATACATGAATTATTTTCTCATTAAATCGAATATGTTGAATGATTCAGATCGAAGCTCAGATTGATACATTCAGATCGAAGTATGAAATGCTGCTGTTGTGTAAACAAATGCTGATGTTATGTAAACAAATGCTGATAACAAGCAAACAATTGTTGGTGTTATGCAAACAAATGCTAATGTTGTGCAAACAAATGCTGATGCTTTACAAACAAATACGGATGAACATCACACAAATACGAATGGTCATCACATAAATGCGGTTGATGATCATACAAATACGGCTGAACTTCATACAAATGCGGCTAAACTTCATACAAATATGGCTAAACTTCATACAAATGCGGTTGGTTGTACACTAATCCGGATTCATTAAATTACACATGTGTAACAAATGCGGCTACTTTAGTGTAACAAGTGCATATGAGTTACTCACATGATGTTGAGTTAACTTTAAATGTAATACATCCAACCACATAAGATGATGAACAGTTGATAACAACAAACAAGAACAAGACATTATCATGAATGCGGATGAATGCAACCAACAGGCACATCCATTTTGAGCATTGAAACCAAAAGAAGAAATCAACTTTGGTCACATAATCGTTGATTTATTCAGGGATTTGTACAACTATCAGATACTCCTTCTGAAGTACTTGGATTCGTCTTCTGTGATGACTTTCTGCAGCTATGTCTATCTACTAGGCAGTGTATTTTGATAGACTTTAACCAAGGGAAATGACAATCAACTAAAGAATGATGTTATCAAGTTATTTTAGAGATTCAAAGAGTCAAAGTGTTTTCAAGATTGATTTATGTTCCTGATGCTGTTTATTGAAGTTCAAAGCCTCATCATATGCCTAATACATTCAAATTCTTTGAGTGTGATATGAACAGTAATCCAAAAGTGATACAACCCATATCCAATGCGCTAAGTATTCTCAAAGAGATTCTATCCTTTGTCAGAAATATATTAGGAGAAGCTTAATTTGAGGGTGAGAAGTACAGTGAACTGTGTCAAAACATCAGTTGATCAAGAAAACATATGATAGAGAAGATCTTTAAAAGTTAGAGTTTGGCAAGCATCAGTGTAGGGGGAGTATTTGTCACACCCTCAATTTCCATGAACGGGGTATTACCGTTAGGCGTGTGACATACCAGGATCTCAGCCACTAGCTACACCAAACGACACGTCAATTACAAAACATAATTATTTGTTAACGTTTGAAATTTCCAAAGACAGAGTTATTAATGTAAACATAATAATAGTTGCGGAAGCATAATAAATCTTAATTCTTAAATGGCGCAACACGCGCAAACCAATTAAATAAAGTTCATGAAAAAATGTAAATGTATCACGTGTGATGATAAATGCATGAATGATATGCTCCTAGGCGTGCACATCTTGAGAACCTGAAAGAAACATGCTAAAGTGTCAACACAAGGTTGGTAAGCTCACAGGTTTAACAAAAAACAGTAAGTAACAGTAATGAAATCCAGATTTAGTAATCAAAGCATATGAGTAGGTAGCTAGCCCACAACCAGTCACTATGTGTATGAATTTGGTGACCGAGCTGACAGTAATAATGTAATGAATGCCCCGGCTGTGGGTACCAAACCACAGCATAGTAAAACAGGCTAACCATTCACCCGTTTTACTTCCAGCAAGCTAGCGCGACTAGCCCGGGCGGGGTTTGTCAAACCCAGTAGATCTACTAACAATCACCTTGCTAATACCATATTAACGGTCCGAATGAGACGTAGTGGTAACACCATAGTAAACCAGTATACGCAGTATTACAAATCAAAGTAACGTACAGTTATGAAAACAACATGTTTCTCTCCCCTAAAAAAGAGTATAGTATGAAAAGTGGGGCTGCAAACTCACCTTAAATGCACAGCAACAAGTAAACGAAAGCACAAAAATTAGAGTTCCTATTAACCTGGATGTCATTTAATATTTAACTAATATTAAATACCAATAATTTGTTCGTACGGTTTCGTGTCCTCGGTTCGGGTTCATGTTAGACATTGATGTTGTAAACATGCTCAAACACCAACACAATTTCATACAACATACAACATACAACATGTAGGCATTATCTAACCTCTATTATCTATATATATTGCACACCCACGTATGAACAATTATGGTATACATCCCTTAAATAACTAATGCCCTCCATCGAAACACACCATATATATC
Organism: Flaveria sonorensis; assembly: GCA_025506505.1. Lineage (NCBI taxonomy): Eukaryota > Viridiplantae > Streptophyta > Magnoliopsida > Asterales > Asteraceae > Flaveria > Flaveria sonorensis. The sequence goes on along the minus strand of CM046427.1, from coordinate 22,464,216 downwards.
CGGTTATCACAACCCTTCATAGATACATACAATGAGTAAACAACATACATTCACCCAAACATGACCTGGTTATCACAACCCTTGAACTCAAGTAAATGATCTCTCGAAACCGTACATAATATACACACGTAATGACCAAGAAATTAACGTACGAATCGTACCGAACAACGACGATTAGTGATCACTAGCGGGGGCGTCACTGGGATGAAATGACATACACAGATTGCCGTGAGCAAGGCAGTTCGCTTGGGGGCTGCCGAGGGAGTCTACGGTCGTCTAATGACCACAGTTGGAGTCGGGAGGGCTGCCGGAGGTTGACTGCTGTGAAGGAAGGAGGGCTGTCGAGAAGGTTTTAGGGTTGCGTGGTTATTGGGTTGTAGAATGGCCGAGGGTGGGAGGTCTTATGGTTTTCATAGGGTTTTGTTTCAAGAATTTACACAAAGGTCCCTCTACATCTCCTAATTTTCATTTTGAGTTAGGTGAGTTTAGTTAATAGTTATAAATTAATTATGTTTAGTTGGCAATTATGATAAAAGTCATTATTATTTAATAGTAGTAAATTTGATTGATCAAAACATAACAGAGAGATGTTAGGTTAATGGAACGAAGTTAACTTGAAAATTCGGGTTGTCACATCATCCCCTTGTTGAAGGAATTTTCGTCCCGAAAATTGGAACACCAGGGTCAACGAACGACTAGTGAACAAATTGGTCAGTTATCTGGAACATAGACAAGATAGGGTTTCTGAGGATTTCTGAACAAACCGAAAACAAGGAAATATAAGGTTTCACGAGATTTGCGAATCATCCCCTTGTTGAAGGAAATTTCGTCTCAAAATTTCAAGGAAATATATCTTAAGAATGATACCTTAAGAAGTGGATGCCTGATCGTTAAACAATTGCGGGCACTTCTTTTTCATTTGGTCCTCGCATTCCCAGGTAAATTTTGGTACACGCATTGAATTCCATCTAACATGCACAATAGGAATCTTGCTACGCTTTAAGTTCTTGACTTCTCGATCCATTACCTTGACTGGTTCCTAAATGAAACGTAACTGTTCATCAATCTCCAGTTCCTCTAATGGAATAACAAGTGATTCATCGAATAGGCACTTCTTCAAATTTGAAACGTGGAACACATTATGTATTCCACTGAGTTCTTCAAGTAGATTCAGCTGGCTACTGGACCAACCCTTTTGGTAATCTCAAATGGTCCAACGTAACGTGGATTCAGCTTTCCCCGTTTCCCAAACCGGATTACACCTTTCCAAGGTGAGACTTTCAGAAGTACTCTGTCACCAATCTGAAATTCCAATGGCTTACGATGTTTATCTGCGTAACTCTTCTGTCGATCACGTGCCCCTGCCATACGTTATGAATTTGCATGATTTTCTCAGTCGTTTCGTGCACAAGGTTAGGACCCGTAAGTTGGCTTTCTCCAACTTTAGCCCAACAGACAGGTGATCGGCACTTACGTCCATACAGTGCCTTAAATGATGTGGCCTTGATTGAGGTGTAATAACTGTTATTGTAGGAGAACTCAACCAATGGTAAATGAGTTTCCCAACTGCTGTCGAAATCGATCACGCAGGCAAGCAACATGTCTTCCGCTGTCTGTATCGTGTGCTCACTCTAACCATTAGTTTATGGATGATATGCAGTGCTCATATCCGGCCGTGTTCCCAATGATCGTTGTAAGGATCGCCAAAAATGAGAAGTGAAACGAGCGTCACGATCGTATATAATAGATGCTGGCACACCATGCCGAGAGACTATTTCCCTTAAATAAATTCTGGTTAGCTTGTCCATTTGATCAGTTTCTCGGATTGCCAGGAAATGTGCGGATTTCGTTAAGCGATCTACTATAACCCAGATGGTATCGCATCCGCTGGGAGTCCTAGGTAACTTTGTGATAAAGTCCATTGAGATCTGCTCCCATTTCCACACTGGAATGTCCGGTTGCTGAAGTAAACCGGATGGTCTCTGATATTCCACTTTTAACTTTAGAGCAAGTTAGACATCTTCTTACATAGGTGGCAATCTCAGCTTTCATGTTTGGCCACCAGTAGCTAACGGATTTGTAACATCCAGCCCCTCACACCACCAATATTATCCGCTTTGCCCAAGAGGAGCTCACGGATTTGCTTTTTGTTGCCCGGGTGAAAACTTCCCATACTGTGGCACCCAGATTCGTTCCATGAAATAACAGATTCCATCAGTATTGATCTCTAATTGTTTCTCCATTCCTCGCATGGATTCTGCCTTCAGATTCTCAACTTTCAAGGCCTCAGATTGAGCAGCCTTGATTTGCACTGGAAGATCGGAGTGGATGGTCATTTGCAACACGCGGACCCGATGAGGTTTTGGTGTTTCCTTACGGCTGAGGGCGTCGACTACCATATTAGCCTTACCTAGGTGATACTTGATTGCACAATCGTAATCATTGAGCAATTTTAACCACCGTCGTTGTCGCATATTCAACTCTTTCTGATCATATATGTGCTGGAGGCTCTTATGATATGTATAGATCGTGCACTTGGTTCCATATAAGTAGTGCCTCCAGATCTTCAAGGTAAACACTATAGCTCCTAGTTCCAGATCATGCGTTGTATAGTTCTTCTCATGCACCTTGAGGTGTCTAGATGCATAAACAATGACATTGTTGCTTTGCATCAGCACATATCCCAAACCTTGGATGGATGCATCACAGTAAACCACAAAGTCATCAGTCCCTTCTTGCAATGCTAGGATCGACGCACTACAGAGTTTGTCATTTAGTGCTTGAAATGTTGATTCCTCTTTGCTGCCCCAATTGTAGACGGTTCCTTTATGAGTCAGGGCAGTCAAAGGTTGTGCCAACTTAGAGAGTCCTCCAATAAATCGTCTATAATAGCTCGCCAACTAAGGAATTGCCGCACTTCAGTAGGCGCTTTCGGCGTCTGCCAATCCTTGATTGCGTCAATCTTTGAAGGATCTACATGTATACCCTTTTCGTTCACCACATGCCCAAGAAATTGCACTTCTCGCATCCAGAAGTCGCATTTTGAGACCTTTGCATAGAGTTGTTCATTCTTCAACAAATCTAGAATGATTCTCAAGTGTTCCTCATGATCTTCCTTATTCTGAGAGTAGATTAGTATGTCATCAATGAAGACAATGACAAACTTATCCAAATAAGGCTTGCAAACACGGTTCATGAGGTCTATGAAAACTGCTGGGGCATTGGTCAGTACGAAAGGCATCTCTGCGAACTCGTAGTGCCCATAGCGAGTTCGGAATGCCGTCTTCAAGATGTCTTCCTCCCGAACTCGTAACGGATGATAACCCGATCTCAGATCAATCTTCGAATAGTAGCTTGATCCTTGCAACTGGTCAAACAAGTCGTCGATGCGTGGAAGAGGGTAACGATTCTTTATTGTAACCTTCTTCAGTTCCCTATAGTCGTTGTACATCCGAAAAGTTCCATCTTTCTTCTTCCCGAACAGCACATGTGCTCCCCAAGGTGAAGAACTAGGGCATATGAATCCCTTATCTAACAATTTTTGTAATTGCTTAGACACTCTTGTAGTTCGTTCAGTGCCAAACGGTACGGCGCCCGAGCAATCGGAGCAGCTCCCGGTGCTAACTCCATCTGAAACTCTACCTGCCTATGTAGAGGAAGGCTAGGTAAGTCTTCTGGAAATAATTCTGGGAAGTCTCTAACAACTAGAATGTCTTTAATGCTCTTCTCTCATCCACTGTCTTTTCTGTTACTACTACCAGGAGGTCGAATTATCCCTTTCGAAGACATTCCTATGCTTTTAAGTATGAGATGATGCTGATTACCGCATCCCTCTTGTCACCTTCCACAACAAAGTGTCTCGCCACTAGGAAGAGGTAACTTAATGAGTTTGTCTCCACAAACGATCTCTGCTTGGTTCTTGGATACCAACCACAACAGCAAAGCTGCCGAGTGTATCAGAAAATCAGATTTATATCGCATGAATGTCTAACTAAACCTAGTTTACATCTGCTATACACCTGGGTAGCCCCTGTAATTCTACCATCAGCTATATCTATGGTAAATTCAGAACTTAAGTTAGTAGGCACTACCCCTAGCAGATTACTAAACTTATTGGATACGTAGCTTCTGTAGGCATCCAAATCAAAATATACTGAGGCAAACCAACCATTCCTATCGGTTTTCCCTCTTCTTGAGCCTTAGATATTTTCTGTTGAAACACACAGATTGTCCGTACTCATAACATCTCTTTATGCTTCTTGTGGTTGAGGTGATTTGGCCGGGATGTCCACACGAAGGTTCTTAATGGCATGACCGAATTTCCTACAGCGCTCATAGATGTTCTTAATACATGGCCCATTGTGATGCTAGATGCACTTGTTGCAAGCGGAAACACAGAGAGGTAACGGATGGGGTCGTCACATCACTTTGCTAATCGATCATATGCCAACTGTAATCCACCAAGAAAATCCAATTTGAATCCCACCATTGGGAAATGTAACATATGCTGAAACATGATAAATACCAAATGAAAGGAATGCTAGAATGTTCAATCTGCCAAGACTCTAAGTCTTAAGGTCAATCCAATGATTAGAAAATACATGTGCAGAGAGTATCATCACTCCGATACTACTTTTCAAGGACCTCGCACGTTACAGATAGATAGTATTACACGATCACTGAAATGCTAGAAAGAGCAACGTCTCATAAAGACTAGGACTAATGCCATAATATGAATCTTATTAAGGCTCGAGGTAGACGAGAACTTTCATACTAGTAGAAATGAAGGATTGTCCCATATCAATAGTGAAGTTTTATGAGAATCGAGACACTCATGTACCAAAGTATAGAAATGAAAATTTGTACTGACTATGATCGTTATCACCTGACAGAGTTCGCCAGACTTCTCATGCACGAAAAATTACAATTACGTGTGCACCCGTAATGGTAATTTTCTTTGCATGGTCACCCCTAGTTCCTCCTATCCGAGCTAACATACCTTGTCAAGTACAGAGTGTTATCAATGGTAGAAGTATCAAAGATATTGTCATTAAACCAAAGGTTAATTAACCAAGGTTGTACGAAGGAATCGAGAAAGAAGGTATTCACTTGGACACGAAACCATCGATGTACTCAGGTTAGATGGGTATGATAGTATTATCGTAAGTAAACCCGTATAAGTTGTCTCCCAATGTCTATGGTAACCGCCAGTGCAGCTATTTCCTGCTCCACAGGGCAGGGAAGAGAAGTGGCAATGTAGGTAAAGAAAGTATGATAGAAATAGCTCTCGTTTGAGAAAAGCATTCAACAGGAGGTAGAACATGCTCCCGATGAACCATCTGAATCAGGTACCAATGGTATTGTATCCGATTCCGAAAGATATGATGTAAAAGGTATGGTATATCATTAATCGCAATTAACCTTCTCGTGACTCACAATAACTCGGAGTCACCCGCGCTAAGGAATAGGAGGTAACAATGGGAAATCAGGATGAACTAGCCTTTTCCCCTTAGACTTAACATAAGAAGATGATGACACCATCTCTGTAGTCGAACGCTCACTAGATTGAGCAAAAGCAAGCAATCCAGCAAAGCAAAGCAAGCAAGGCTAGCAAGCAAAACTAAACATGTCTATATGCGTGTAACTAAGGCATCAGACTATAGTCTAAATGCAATGCAAATGAAATACAATGTTCATTTAGTTTGCTATAACCAAAGGCTCTGATACCAATCTGTCACACCCTCAATTTCCATGAACGGGGTATTACCGTAAGACGTGTGCCATACCAGGATCTCAGCCACTAGTTACACCAAACGACACGTCAATTACAAAACATAATTATTTGTTAAAATTCAAAATTTCCAAAGACAGAGTTATTAATGTAAACATAATAATAGTTTCGGAAGCATAGTAAATCTTAATTCTTAAATGGCGTAACACGCGCAAACCAATTAAATAAAGTTCATGGAAAAATGTATATGTATCACGTGTGATGATAAATGCATGAATGATATGCTCCTAAGCATGCGCATCTTGAGAACCTGAAAGAAACATGCTAAAGTTTCAACACAAGGTTGGTGAGCTCATAGGTTTAACAGAAAATAGTAAGTAACAGTAATGAAATCCAGATTTAGTAATCAAGGCGTATGAGTAGGTAGCTAGCCCACAACCAGTCACTATGTGTATGAATTTCGCAACCGAGCTGATAGTAATAATGTAATGAATGCCCCGGCTGTGGGTACCAAACCATAGCACAGTAAAATAGGCTAACCATTCACCCGTTTGACCTCCAGTCAAGCTAGCGCGACTAGCCCGGGCGGGGTTTGTCAAACCCAGTAGATCTACTAACAATCACCTCGCTAATACCATATTAACGGTCCGAATGAGACGTAGTGGTAACACCATAGTAAACCAGTATACGCAGTATTACAAATCAAAGTAACGTACAGTTATGAAAACAACATGTTTCTCTCCCCCAAAAAAGAGTATAGTATGAAAAGTGGGGCTGCAAACTCACCTTAAATGCACAGCAACGAGTAAACGAAAGCACAAAAATTAGAGTTCCTATTAACCTGGATGTCATTTAATATTTAATTAATATGAAATACCAATAATTTGTTCGTACGGTTTCGTGTCCTCGGTTCGGGTTCATGTTAGACATTGACGTTGTAAACATGCTCAAACACCAACACAATTTCATACAACATACAACATACACAATATCTAACCACCCATATGATATGAACATGTATCAAACACATATGCATGACACACCATTGCCACGGTGCACATGCACTTACACCCACAAACCCATGGCTGCAAAATGCATACACACACAACAGAAACACCCTCAGACACACGGCTAAACACACACACGAACAAGGCAATTCACACGTTGAACATACATGAATGTACATATGCGTCAGATGAACGTACACCCAACAAAGACATCTAAACCCAACCATCCCTGCCCACCGAGTACCACATGAACATCAACACGCACCCGTACATTTGAATGCACGTAACACGCACACAACAGGGTCACATACACAAGCATCACTCCCAGTTTACACTATCCAAGTACACAGAAACGCCCACAAATATATATAGGCACATATATTTACATATGCAGAAACACACCCGTACATCACATCGTACGAATACATACATATACACATACTTCATAGATACATACAATGAGTAAACAATGTACATTCGCCCAAACACGACCCGGTTATCACAACCCTTGAACTCGAGTAAATGATCTCTCAAAACCGTACATAATATACACACGTAATGACCAAGAAATTAACGTACGAATCGTACCGAACAACGACGATTAGTGATTACTAGCGGGGGCGTCACCGGGATGAAACGACATACGCAGATTTCCGGGAGCAAGGCGGTTCGCTTGGGGGCTGCCGAGGGAGTCTACGGTCGTCTAATGACCACGGTTGGAGTCGGGAGGGCTACCGGAGGTTAACTGGTATGAAGGAAGGAGGGCTGTCGAGAAGGTTTTAGGGTTGCGTGGTTATTGGGTTGTAGAATGGCCGAGGGTGGGAGTCTTACGGTTTTCATAGGGTTTTGTTTCAAGAATTTACACAAAGGTCCCTCTACGTCTCCTAATTTGCATTTTGAGTTAGGTGAGTTTAGTTAATAGTTATAAATTAATTGTGTTTAGTTGGTAATTATGATAAAGTCATTATTATTTAATAGCAGTAAATTTGATTGATCAAAACATAACAGCGAGATGTTAGGTTAATGGAACGAGGTTAACCTGAAAATTCAGGTTGTCATAGTATTTTTGGGTTCAAATTGAATACTAAAGCTTACCAAATAATAATCAGAGCCAAATGAAGATTCCTATCCTTAGCAGAGACAAGATGAATGAGGCTAGAGACTTCCCCAACATGATCAAGGCTATTTTAGATCCTTCACTGGCTGAACCTCAACCATCTGTAGAGACTGAACCAGCACCAGCTCCATCATCAGTCTAAGAAAGACAAGCACCTTCTCTTGAAGAACCACCAGAATCTTGACAAACTCCACTACCCTCAAACCCTTGAAGTACATAGGCTGTATAATCCTTACGGGGAGCATTGTTAAACCCTGAAAGGATCATACATGTCAATTCCAGAGGTGGTTAAAGGTTGTTCCGGTTGGAAATCCCACAAGTCCAAGAAGAAATGCGGGTGAAGATTTCAGAAGAAAAAGACAAGTGTTGGGTGTCCGGATTAGTAAATGCGGAAGACCAAAGAACAAATACGATCAGGTATTTGTTCATCCGTATTTACTAATGCGGACAAGCAAAACAAATACGGCTAAAGTATTTGTTCATCCGCATTAACTAATGCAGATGACACGGTCAATGCTGAAGCTTAATAGAAGAAATGCTGATGAAGAGGTCACATCTGCATTAATTAATGCGGATGAACATTTACAAATGCTGATAATCTTCTAGCATTCTGATGTATAGTTGTTAGGGTAGTTTAGTCATTTTGTACTGGCATTGTATCAGCCTATAAATAGAATAGTATACACTACTTTTGGAAGTTTTACAAAAGTATTCACACAAGTTATATAGAAGTACTGTTTTGTGCTACAAACCCTAGCACTCTTTGTATCTTGTTTACCAACATCAATATACAAAGCATTTCTTAGTATTTTTAGCATTTAATGTTCTTTGATTTAGTATTTACGGTACTTAATCATTGACTCAATCATCATATTCGATCCTAGTTGTGTCATATCAACTAAGATTCCTATCTCAAACCCAGTCAGTGTGGGTTCAACATTGGCTGGTGCTGCCAAGTTGTCACCTTGAGCAATGAGCTCTAACATTTTTAGAACTAGGGCTGTTTCTACACCTGAGAAGCCAATAGTGGACTTTTCTTATGATTTTGAAGATGTCAGCCTACATATATCCTAATTTAAGAGTGGCATATGTTCCCCTTAACTGTGTGTCTAGTTCACAGTTAAGAATATGCTAGACATATTTTGGGAACATGTAGTACTCTAAAGAGTCCAAGGTTTGCAAGTAAGTTTGTGTAGACAAACGAGGAGTACTTGAACTTGACCACTTGAACCATTCCATGGACTATATATGATAAGTCCTCAGGAATCTGGTCCCATTCTCCATTTCTATTTGATAAGGAATGAATAGCAACATAGAGGAGATACTTCCACTGGTAAGCGACCTTACCCTTCCTAAAGTTATCGACAGTGTAGTCTCCTTCATAGTCCATCTACCCGAATGACCAATTTACACTAGATTTAGGAAAATATAGCTACCCTTCTTCATCATCCAGCCTGAGAAGAGTGTTGATTGTGGCTGGGGTGATGAAAACTATCTTCCCCTGCACTATGGCAGATAGTGCCTTGTCACCGTCCAAGATCACCTCTTAGTAGGTGAGCTTCATATAGTGGAGGGTCTATTGTGAGAGCGGTGAGGTAGTTGGATTGAGCAAGCAAAAAAAGGACATTTGAGAAACCTGGATCATTCTCAGATGATAACAGAGCAACCTGACTATGTTGCCTATGAAGATGCATGGAAAAATCGGGTTGTTTACAGGGTTCAGGGTTATCCATTTGACAAAGCTTTGCTATGAACAAAGCTAAGAACAAAGAGGTTTTATGGATGAATTTAGGGTTAGAAATTTTGCAGATGAATAGTAAAAAGAAAGAGGGGTAACCATTGTAAGGATATTTATATGGTTGGATTTGAGACAAAGTTAATACAAAAGGATAAATTTTAAAATCCGAATTTCAGTCCCACCTCTGAAAAAGTGCCCAAAAAGCTAGTTATCTTGGAAGTAGAAAATCTTCCAAAGGTAATTTATCTTTGAAAGTTTTGAGAAAACTTCCGAAACAAAATTTGACTTGGGAGGATATTCCTTAGCTTTACAAGAATTGGTTCGGAAGAAAAATACTTAGAGTGTTTTGCTTCCGACATATAATTGGTTTCGGAAGATATTAAAATTCAAAATTTTATTCAGAGATGAAATAAAGCTTCCAAGACTTAATTGCTTTTGGATGAAAATTACCTTCAAAACATATAAGTACTTAGAAGCATATTTAACCTTCAGAAGATATATGAGAATTTCTTTCGAAGGCAAATTTCTTAGTGAGTAGTTATTAGTTTTTAAGACATAATTTTCTTCCGAATTCAACTTAATGTCTTCCTAAAAAATTATATCTACAATTCTTAAAGTTCTAAGTAATATCATTGAGAAAAATTTTCTCCCAAGACAAATAGGGTTTATATGAGTGATGATATAGACAACTTATGACACACATATTTTAAAAAATAATCTTGAAATTAATTTAAGAAAATCCACTCAAGGTTAGTCATCACAATAGCTGATACAGGATACTTAAATATCTATTTATCAAAAGATCTTATGAACAGATCAGTGTATTTTTCATTTGTGTTAACTTTGACTAGTTTAATCAATCCTTTTTCAAAATTATCTTTTATCAATTGATACCTGATGTTAATGTGCTTTGTCTTTGAGTGTTTTATATGATTCTTTGTGATAGAGATAGCACTGTTGTTGTCTATGTTGATGGGAGTCTCTTTGAAGATGAATCCATAGTCTAGCATATGATTCTGAATCCAAAGCACTTAAGCACAACAGCTTGCAACATCAATGTATTCATCTTTAGCAATTGTTGCAGACACACATGATTGTTTATTGCACTGCCATGAGACTATCCTTCCACCAAGGAATTGACATCACCCTAATGTAGACTTTGCAGTCATGTTGTATCCACCATAGTCACTAGTTGTGTAAGCATACAGATTGAAGTCAGGATTTTTGGATACCAAAGTCCCAGTTTGGGAGCACCTTTGAGATATCTAAGAATCCTGTTGACAGCAACCAGGTGTGACATCTTAGGGTTGGCTTGATATCTTGCACATATTCATATGACAAACATGATATCAGGCTTGCTGGCTGTAAGGTACATAAAAGACCCAATCATAGCACTGTAGAGGTGTTCATCAACACACTCCCCCTCAATATCAAGTTCTAGGGAGTGGTTTTAGGCTATGGGTATTTTAGCAACCTTACACTCAGTCAGATGAAATTTGACTAGTATGTCTTGAACATACTTTGACTGGTTTATGAATATGCCATTATCAACCTGCTTCACTTGAATTCCTAGAAAGAAATTGAGTTCCACTATGGCATTCATTTCAAATCTATTCTTTATCAGCTTCTCAAAGTCTTTTGTAGAGCTTTGGATTAGTTGACCCAAAGATGATGTCATCTACATAAACATGAACCAGTATCAAGTCATTTCATATTCCTTCAATGAAGAGTGTTCTATCAATAGTACCCCTCTTTTAGCCATGCTAAACAAGGTACCGTGACAGTGTCTCATACCACTTCCTTGGAGCTTGATGCAATCCATAAAGAGCTTTGTTAAGCTTGCAGACATAATCAGGATGATCTAGGTCTGCAAAACCAGGTGGTTGTTTGACATACACTTCTTGATCTATCATTCCATATAGAAATGCACACTTGATATCAAAGTTGGTAGACCTTGAAATCCTTGGATGCAGCAAAAGCAAGGAATATCCTAATAGCTACAAGTCTTTCCACTAGAGCAAAAACATCTATATAGTCAATCCCTTCTTCTTGAGTGTACCCTTGAACAACTTGTCTTGCCTTGTTCTTTTTGACAAGTCTTGTATCATCCTTCTTATTCCTAGATACCTATTGGTGTCTTCCCATGACGAAGAGGGCATAGGTTGTAAACCTTTTGTCTCTTGAATTGAAGTAGCTCCTCTTATATTGCTTCAACCCAACTTTCATATTTTAAAGCTTAATCAACTTTCTTTGGCTCAATCTTGGACAAGAAACAAGAGTAAAGACAAAGATTTTTGTCATGGGTTTGTCCTCTTGTTCTTACCCATGTCTGAACATTCCTAATGATGTTTGTGGTGGGATGGACTTGTGGATTCTAAGTTGAGGAATCACAGAAAGTTGGTTTGACATATCTAAATTAGTGATATTCAGATCTGGTGATTGAGTATCATCCACCATATCAGCATACTTATCAAGAAAAACTTGATCCAATAATTGTATGACATCATTGATGTTGTCTTCAATGGAGAAGTTGTCAGCATCGTAAAATTCTTGATCACTTTAACCATCTCCATCTACTCCTACATTGGAAACCCCATCATTTGATATTTGTCTCTGTGGTAGAATTTATAGGCACTTTAGATGTATCAGCTAAAGATTTTGTTATTGTTATGCTGACAGGATTTTTAACTACAGGGCTTGTTACCACTGGAGCTGAAGAAAGTTTATCACTTGGTCTTCATAGCTCAAATCTTGGGTCTGGATCTCCTGTTGATAAATTACATATAGATCCTAAAACATCTTCCCAGGATTTGTTAAAACAGTTGGTAACTAAGTCAAGAACAAATAACCAATCTGGACCAAAACCTTTCATGCTGGGAGTGTGCTCGTTGAAGGTCCCATTGGCTGACTCTTCAACTACTCTAGTTCTGAGATTGTATACTCTATAAGCCTTAGCTTGGGAAGAGTATCCAATAAAATATCCATCATCTGATTTCTCAGCAAATTTGGCTATCTGATCTTTGGTATTCAAGATGGTGCAAGGACATCCAAATGACCTGAGAAAACCAACGAAAGGTCTCCTTTTATGCCACAGTTCATAAGTTGTCTTACCATGAGTCTTGACTATTAAAACTTTTTTCTACACATAGGAGACAGTGTTGAATACCTCTGCCCAGAAGGTGATAGGTAGTTTAGAGTCAAAGAGCATGGTCCTTGCAGCCTCAATAAGTGTACTGTTTCTCCTCTCAGTAACACCATTTTACTAAGCAGTCCTGAGAGCATTGTATTGTCCTGTAATACCTTTTTCATGACAAAATGTATCAAGGATTTAGTACTTGAATTCAATTCCTTGATCATCTTATGGTCTTGACCTTGTGATCACGTTGATTCTTAATTTTCAGAATGAAGTTCTTCAAGATTTCAGGGTCTCATCCTAAGATCTAAGAAAGAAGACCCAAGTATATCTTGTGAAGTCATCCGTGATCACTAGGCAATATGAAGTTCTTCCTAAACTCATGACACTAGTATTGCCAAAGAAATCCATATGTAATAAGTGTAGGGGAGTAGTGATAGAGTTTTTTTCATTTGGCTTGTGAGACACTTTGTGTTGCTTTTCTTTCAGACATGCAACATAATGGTCATCACTTGTAAACTCTTTCTTTGGCTTTCCTGTTACCAAATCATTCTTAATTAGTTTATTAATGTTCTTAAAGTTTACATGACACATTCTTTTATTCCAAAGGAAAGACTCATCACTATTGGCTTTAGACAGAAAGCAAGAAACTTCTCTAGATAGGGTGGTTTCCTACAAATCCATCTTGTACATGTTTCCTTTTCTGGGGGCTCTGAGCAAGATATGCTCTTGAGGAATGACCACCTCAGGCTTGAGAACAACGCACTCATGCTTAGTGAAAATCATGTTATGTCTTTGGTCATTAAATTAGGATACACTTAAGAGATTATACCCAAGCACCTTGACATAGTTTACCTTCTATGACTCTGCCTCTTCCAGTAATGTGACTACCTAATTCTCCTCTAAAAGCAACTAGTCGTCCATCAATTTTCTCAAAGTTCTGAAGCAAATAGCCATTGCCTGTCATATGCCTAGAACAACCACTATTAATGATCCATAGTTTCCCTTGGTCTTCAGCTGTTCCTGCATAAAAAAAGATGGTTAGTTGTATTTGGAAACCCATTTCTTATTGGTCTTGGGCTCATCAAATTGTACTAAAGATAATTCAATAGTTATTGATCCTATATATAAGCTTTGAGGATCATTTGCTGTTGTTGATGAAGAACTTTTAGCAATATGGCCTTCCTTCATATTCCACACCATCTTTTAAAGATTAGACTTGGCCTTCAAGACTTTAGAAGTTTTAATGACTTCAAAAGTTTCGGAAACTGGACCTTCGGAAGCTTTTGCATCCACTGCAGTAGACTTCAGTACTTCAGAAGCATTCCTTTCTTCCAAGACCTAATTTTCTTCCGAAGGTAATTTTCCACCTATCTTCTTCTTCACTTTGGAGCTTCCGAAAGGAAGAGGTTTTCCTTCCGAAGCTATCTTCTTCTTCTTCTCAGAAGTTTTCTTCTTGATCATATGGATGGTACTCTTGGGGTTGTAAATGAAATCCTTAGCAAAGTGAGAGGTACCACTACATATGATGCATTCAACTAACATACTTCTAAGAGTCTTCTTCTGAGTAGGAGGCTTAGCTTGATCTTTTTCCACTTCCTTCTTTATCTTCATAGATAATGCAGCAGGCTTCTTAGGGTGAGGTTTGCTCTTGAAACTGGATGGTTTAGGCTGTGCAACAGTGGTGCACATTTGATCAACCTTCTTCTCTTGACCAGAATGATTCAAACATGATATAGGACTCCTAGTACCAAAGTCCATAGTTGAGTCTTCAGTCTTCACCATTACAAACCTAGTAGAGATAAAGACTTGTTTTTGCTTGGAGTCGAAAGTGGCCATGATATCTTGGGCTTTCTTTGATTTTCTTTTGGCTACCTTGATCAAGTTCTTCCTAGCTGACTTAGTCATCCTTGATTCTTTCTTTTCTCAAGAAAAATAGTGACCCTTCTTAGAATGATCCTCCTCACTCACTACGAATTCATCCTTCATTATCCCCTCTTTATCTGCATCATCTTCTTGGATAGGGTCTATAAGGGGCAACTCATATTAACTAGTTCCACACCCTGGAGATCTTATAGATAGTAAAGTGTGTGGAGGAGCTATCTTATTTGAACCCAATCCCTACCTATTCTAATAAAAAATCTTTGCATGCAAGGATGAAGATATAATGTTATTGAAGGTTTACACTTCCAGAACACATTTTTCTGCCTTGGCTTTGCTAATCACAAGCTCAACCTGACATTTAGTTAACTTGGCAATGAGATCTTTGATTTGAGTCCTAAAATTTGTGTGCTCATGCTTAAGAGTTGAAATTGTTTTTTCTAAATCTTTTATTTTAAGTTTATAGTCATTTTCAGCTCTTTTGAAATCAGCTTTTAAAATATTCAAAGACTCAAGGTCAGATCTCACTTCCAGGTTATAGGACCTATACATGTTTACTTTAGTAATGCATTCAGGTGTATAGAGATGTTCTAATACCTTGGCTTCTTCATGGTCAGCCATCAGTGCTTCGTTGAGAGACACGTCTTCTACCTGAAAGCTCCAGTCAAAGCCTCGTTCTTTAATAGCAACAACAGCTTGTTGTTTTGGTTGGCTTGGCTTCTTAGATCAGGGAGCTACATCAATGTAGCTTGGTCTAGATTGTGCTTGGCCACCATTGGTCCTTGGTGTCTTATACTCCCTAGCAAAGTGTCCTATCTGGTTATAGTTGTAACACTTCATTTTGCTTTTATCTAGTTCAAACGTTCCACTGGATACATTGCTGGGAAACTTTCTTCTGGCTCTTTTGTAGAACATCTTGGCTCTATGCATGAGAAGAGCCATTTGCTGGACTATCTCCATATACTCCAGGTAATCTAGATGGATACAATCCAAGTCTTCAATAGTGAAGACAAAATTGCCATAACTTTCATCAACAAACACAAAGGCTTGAGATGAGCTTGTCTCTTAGAATGGGCTTCCTTGGATGTAGCTCTCCCTTGGTCTCTCAGGAAAGGTGAAGAAAGGGCCCTTTTATGAGTTTTCAAGGTAGCAGATAAGATGATGCTATGGTTCTCTACTATCCCTTTCAACCACATGGAGGGCTAAACTCTATTGATTGCTACAAGAGCTGTTGATGGACTCTGCATATTCATCTCCATCTGGTAGCCACTAAGGATACTATACAACTCTATGAGAGCAAGGGTGGAGAGATTTTCAGTTCTCTTAATGGCACATAGTAGTGAGTCCATTGTCTGGGAAGAGAGAACATGAACTTCCTCATAATGTCCCTATTCTCAAGCTTAACTCCAACATCCATGAGAGTATCTACAATCTCAACATACCTAAATTATTATTGAGTCATAATTTCTCCTGATTTGTAGGTGAAGTTCTTAAACTGCTCCTTTATAAGGTCCTTTTTGTTTCCTTTAGCTTCATCAGACCCCTCATGCATGAGCTTCAGTGCATCCCAGAGCTGCTTAGTAGTTTTACACTTCTTGAAGCCTCTGTATATAGAGTTGGGAAGAGAAGTTTGGAGAGCGGTCATTGCCTTTTGATCTATGTCAATCTTCTTCCTATCTTCCTTAGAATAGTCAACCACTTCCTTTGGAATCATCCCACCTCCAGTAGTGGCTGAAGAGGTGCTTAGGATGTGAGGTCCTTCGACAACAAATCTCCACATCCTGCTATCTTGAGACTTGATGAACCGTTCCATACGTTGGCACCAAGTATCAAAGTCTTTAGGAGTGTTTAGTGGAGATTTTGTCATGGTACCGGTTTCCATGTTAGCCTTAGTGAGAGCTGCCATTTGAGCTTGTAAGTGTTTTATGAAACTAAAGAGATTAAAGATGGTGAGATCTTACAATCAAGAGCCAAAATGCTCTGATACTAATTGCAGGACTGTTGAAAGGGGTCAATGCAACAGTTTCACAAGGATGGAAAGACTTTGAACACTTAAAATATAAAATAGGGAACCGACAATATTGAAACAATGAACACTAGTAAAGAACACAAGCAGAACACAATAAGATGGTTTTCAAGAATGCTGTGTATTGCTCAAAAGTGTTTTACAAATGTTATAAGGCTTAATCCTAAGGACTGGTACCTGAGATTCTTTATACTACAT
Organism: Flaveria sonorensis; assembly: GCA_025506505.1. Classification (NCBI taxonomy): domain Eukaryota; kingdom Viridiplantae; phylum Streptophyta; class Magnoliopsida; order Asterales; family Asteraceae; genus Flaveria; species Flaveria sonorensis. The sequence goes on along the minus strand of CM046427.1, from coordinate 22,447,385 downwards.
CCTATAGCTGGCCATACTTTGAAAGCCAGCTGGAAACACTAATCTAGACAACAAGATCAATATAAAGTCAAAAGGCAGATTTCCTTTTGATTAGTGACTATGACATGCCATAGCTCATATCCTTATCTAATACAAAATAGATAAAAGTACTAAAGTAGAAAGTTACAGACTCTAAAACCTTAATCTAGTGTTGACAAAAGTATGGTCATTTCAGCAACTTGTATAAGTTGGTGACTCTTCAGAGATGGCAGTGGAAAGTAGCTCAGCTTTTGGAAAAAGTGAGTCAGAGAAAGCATGTTATAGGACTAGTGAAAGGGATCAATGCTATAGTTTCACAATGGTTGAAGAGACTTAGAATACTTAACAAATCATATAGGGAACCGGCTAACATTAAAACAATGAAAACAAGATAAGAACACAAGCAAAACATAATAAGATGGTTTTTAAGAATGCGGTATATTGCTCTCAAGTGTTTTTACAAAGTGTTACAAAGCTTAATCCTATGGACTGATACTTGAGATACTTTATACTACATACTACAGCCGACCATACTTGGAAGGCCAGCTGGAAACACTAATCTATAAAACAAGATCAATGTAAAGTCATAGCTCATATCCTAATCTAATACAAAAAGGATAAAAGTACATAAATGGAAAGTTACAGACTCTATGACCATTATCTACAATTGACAGAAGTATGAACTTTTCACCAAATTGTATGAGTTGGTGAGTCTTCATAAGTGATAGTGAAAAGTGGTTCAGCTTTTGTCAAAAGTGAGTTACAGAAAGCATTTCTTCTCTATCTTCGGAAGAAATCAGTTCCTTGACTTCGGAAGACTTTGCCTTGAAGCTTCGGAAGACTTCATATTTGGCTTCGGAAGAAATGGTCTTTTGTCTTTAGAAGATTTGATACTTAGTGAATTTTATTGAGTTGTATCAAATCTTCCGAAGTAACTTTCCTTGTACTTCATATGTGTATGCTCAGAGGTCTTTGGTTGCATCAGCCTCTAAGTATACTCTTACACATATCTTCTCTGTCTTCGAAAGAAATTAGTTTCTTAGTTTCAAAATACTTTGTCTTGAAGCTTCGGAAGACTTCATCTTTTCCTTCGAAAGAAATGGTCTTTTGGCTTCGAAAGATTTGATACTTAGTGAATTTTATTAAGTTGTATCAAATTTTTTGAAGTAACTTTTCTTGTACTTTATATGTGCATGCTAAGAGCTCTTTGGTTGCATCAGTCTCTAAGTATATTCTTACACAAGAGTTTGATTTCTTTCAAAGACAGAGAAGACATGCTTTCTCTTACATGCTTTTAAAAAAAGCTAAACAACTTTTCCTTGCCATCTCTGAAGACTCACCAACTTTTATAAGTTGGTGATAAGTCAATACTTTTGTCAACTGTAAATTAAGGTCTTAGAGTCTGTAACTTTTGACTTTGTACTTTTATCCTTTTTGTATAGATAAGGATGTGAGCTATGGCATGTCATAGTCACTAGTCAAAAGGCAATCTGGCTTTTGATTTTACACTGATCTTGTTGTCTAGATTAGTGTTCTAGCTGGCCTTCAAAGTATGGCCGGTTGTAGGAAGTAGTATAAAGTATCTCAGGTACTAGTCCTTAGGACTAAACCTTATAACATTTGTAAAACACTTGAGAGAAACATATACAATATTCTTTAAAATCAATTACTTGTGTTCTGCTTGTGTTCTTTACATTTGTTCTTTGTTCATTTAGTTGGTTTCCTATTTGATCTGTTAAGTGTTCTGGTCTCTCCATATATTGTGAAACTATTGCATTGCTCCCCTACACCAGTCCTATAGGGGGGGGGGGTATCATACACACTGTACTCTTTTTCCTTAACTAAGTTTTTTCTCAATTGGGTTTTCTTAGTAAAGTTTTAATGAGGCAGCCTAACTGATCTTGTTGTATCAGTTAATATCAATCCTAAAGAATCAAACTAACATTATCCAGATGTATAATATTGATATTGTATAATATAAAATATTTGAAGAGGAGTGTTACAATATACATACTATTTTAGAGGCCCAGCCCAATGTATACAGGCTTTAGGGTTTGATGTTCTATATATATGTGTATCACGTATGAAACCCTAATCAATAGAAATCAGTTTCTCCTCTTCTATTTCTCGCTTGTTATCTCCTATTTACAACAAGTTTGTCATAAATGATACATCTTTTTTTCTAAATCTCACGGCTTTATAAAAAATAACACAACAAATGTTTTAAACAAATTTTGCCACTTTCATTTTAATTCAAAACATAATATACTTTTGAAAACATATATTAACAAATGTACAGTTATCACTCAAAAGTAGTATTCCTATAAAGATCCTAACTTTATTTACTAACCTTTTTTTATAAAAATCTTCACTAGAAGAAAGAGAAATTTATTATATAAACAATTAGAAATTTATTATATAAACAACTCACGCTAGTTGTGGAAACACTATAGTTTAAAAATAAACTTTTAAAATAATGTTAAGTAGTTTTAAAATTATATTTAAAAAGTAATATTATAAAATTAGATAAATTTTACGGTTATATTTTATATATTAAAGCTGGGGAAATTAAATTGTAAATATTTCTATATGCACAAAAAGAATATGGCGAGATTTAAAAAAAGTATTAGTAGTTTATTAGTTTTTGTTTTAGATAATAATGTATTAAAAGTAGATATAGTTTTTTATTAAATAAAAAAAAGAAAGCAAGATTATAAAGGGCCGAGGATTTTGGAGTAAATCTCGCTGAGTTTATTATCTAAGAGGTCATAGAATATTTTTATAATAAAAAAATCAATGGTTATTTTGGTAATATGTTATGGTCAAATGATTATTTTAATAATTTTCCTTTTTGATTTTGGGTTAAATAAATTAAAATTTTACATGACTATCCAGTAAACTACTAGAGTAGGATTGTTATGAATATTAATTGAACTCAATCAAGCAGCCTGTGGTCAAGAGTTAACATAGAGCTAATAATGATAGATAAAATATATAAGGCTGGATAGAGGGAAAGTTAGTGCTATGAAAATAGTGAATAAGGAGGCCTTCTTCTCCCGCCTCTCAGTTAGAACCTCTGGATTCCAATCCCCTTCTACTTTTTTTTATTTTAATTCTTGTAGTCATCTGGACTAACCAGTGAGTGAATTCAACAATAATCTCACTGGTTATCAATTAAGTTCTTAACAATTTATTTCATTGGTGCTTTCATCGATCCGTTAGCACTTATGACTAACGAAACGAACCCGTGATTGGAAGCGGTTCCATATCCTCTTCACAATTCATTCACCCTACATGAGACACAGCTCCGATTAGAGGAAATCGACACTATGTTGCATGATAAATTTCCCATTCCATCTTCAAATCAACTTCACGACTGCCTTGACCTTTATTGATTATTCCCTAGCTCTAAATTTCTCGATTTCGACCTGTGTATACAAAGTCAATCCGACGTAATGGCTTCACCAAGCTAATCAATAGTTTTCCTATTATGCAATCTCTGATGATGAGCTATTTACCTATGTCATTAAATTATTAGATGATTATGCATTCCATGTTGAATTGCGCATTCTTGTACTCAATTGTATAACAATTATGAAACATGCTATTCTTTGACAACTGGACTGCACCCTGGTTATCAAAATACACCACTGAGTCTGCAACATTAATTCCCAACTCAGAAACAAAACCATGCAGCCATATAGCTTTCTTGACTGTCTCAGTCAAAGCTATATACTCAGCCTTTGTGGTAGATAATGGCACTACGTGCTGTAACTAGGCTTTCCAACTAACCAAGTTACCTAGCATTTAAAATGCATAACTTGTAATAGATCTACCACTATCAAGGTCCTTGGCAAAATCTGAATCAACATAACCAACAATCCGTTTACTCTCCCCATGTTCATGACACCCAAACACTAAGCCATAGTGTTTAGTACCTCTGAGATATATCAAGATCCATTTCACAGCATCACAATGAGCTTTACCCGGATTAGACAAGTACCTGCTGACTAAACTCACAGCATAGCTAATATCCGGTCTTGTACACACCATCAAGTACATCAAGCTCCGAACCACATTGGCATAAGGAACCTTCTTCATATAATCAACCTCAGCATCTGACTTAGGTCAATCAGAGCTTGACAGTTTAAAATGATCACCAATAGGAACAATTACTAGCTTCCCCTCATCCATTCTATAGTTAATTAGTACCTTTTCCAAATAAAAGCTTTGAGACAGTTTCCACAACCTGTGCTCCCTATCTCTCTTGATTTCCATGCCTAATATCTTCTTTGCTTCACCTACATCTTTCATCTCAAACTCAAACAATAACATCCTCTTAGTAGCTTTAACTTCTTCCAAGTCTTGACAAGCCACCAACATGTCATCAAGATACAACAACAAATACACAAACTTGTTCAAGCTATACTCCTTGAAATAGACATAACTATCATAGCTGCTCCTACTAAACCCATTAGTCCCCATATGTTCATCAAACCTCTTGTACCACTGTCTAGGAGATTGCTTCAGTCCATACAAGGACTTCTTAAGGAGACACACCTTATCTTCCTGCCCCTTAACCTCAAATCCCTCCAGCTGCTTCATATAGATTGTTTCATCTAACTTCCCATGTAAAAACACAGTTTTTAATTCCAACTTATGTAACTTCATATCCATAAAAGCAGTCAATGACAGCATAACCCTTATAGATGAATGTTTCACCATAGGTGAGAATATTTCATTATAATCCACCCCTGGCTTCTGTGTAAACCCTATAGCTACTAGTCTAGCCTTATACCTAGGAGGTTCACCTTCAGAAATCCCATCTTTCAGTTTGAACAGCCACTTACATGACGTAGGCTTGTGACCCTCAGGTTTATCAACCAGCTCCTATGTTTCATTCTTATAAAGAGATTCCATCTCTTCATCCATGGCCTTACACCATTTTGAGCTTTCTTTCATAGAAATTGCCTCAGAGTACGACAACGGTTCATAGATACTTTCTTCTTTAGCAACAACAAAGGCTAATGCTGACAAATCAATCCCCTCTCTATACCTGAGTGGAAGTACCACTTGTCTCCTCTGTCTATCCCTAGCCAATTGATAATCATCCAAACAATCCCCTTGGCTATCAGAAGTGCCATGATCAACACCTTTATCACTCACACCCTGCTGCTCCACCTCAATCTGAACCCCACTCTGCTTTCCAAATTCTGAATTCCTTTTTCCTTTAATGTCTTTATACAAAACATCTTCTTGGAAAATCACATCTCTGCTCACTATCACCCTGGGTCTACCACCATCTAGCCTCCATAATCTATACCCTTTCACTCCATCAGGGTATCCTAAAAATACACATTTACAGGCCCTGGGTTCTATTTTTCCTTGGCTAACATGAGCATAAGCTAATGACCCAAACACTCTAAGGATACCATAGTCATGTTTTCTACCTGACCATGCCTCCATAGGTGTCTTCAGTTCTAATGCAGCTAATGAAGACCTGTTGACTAGATAAGCTACAGTAGTCACCGCTTCAGCCCAAAACACCTTGGGTAAACAAAAACTAGCCAACATACACCTTACCTTTTCAAGTAAGGTCCTATTCATCCTTTCAGCCAAACCATTCTGTTGTGGATGACCAGGCATAGTTCTGTGTCTAGCAACACCTTGAGCTTTACAATACTGATTAAACTCATGGTTGTAGAACTCCAACCTATTATCAGTTCTTAGCTTCTTGACTTTTCTTTCAGTTTGGGTTTCCATAAAGACTTTCCATTCCTTGAACTTACTAAAGGCATCACTCTTATTCTTAAAGATGTTTACTCAGACCCTTCTTGAAAAATCATCTATCAAAGTCATAAAATATCTAGCACCACCCAAAGAATCAACCTTAGCAGGATCCCATAAATCAGAGTGAATGTAGTCTAATACCCCACTTGTGATATGCCTAGCCCTTGTGAATTTAACCCTCTTCTGTTTCCCAAGAACACAAGTTTCACAAAAACCAAAATCACAATTCTTCAACTCTGTCACAACCTGTTGCTTTTGCAACTCTACCAGTCCTTGTTGATTGATATGACCAAGCCTCTGGTGCCACAACATGACCTTAGAACTACTATCATTTGAGGCAGTTGCTGCATGGGACTCTACTACACCAGCACTATCTAGTACATAGATATTATTATCCCTTCTATGATCAGACAGTACCATCATTGATCCTTTAATCACCTTAGCCTTACCATCCCTAAGACTAACATGGTAACCAGGTCTCTCCAACAACCCTAATGACAACAAACTTCTTTTAAGATTAGGGATATACCTTACATCATGAAGATATACTTCCATTCCATTCTTCATTTTTAAAGTCACTGTACCATGACCTACAATCTTACAAGGTCTATCATCCCCTAACCTTACAGAACCAAGATCTTCAAACTTCAAATCTTGGATCTTGACTTTGAGACACTTCTTGGCTTGAAGTTTCTTTGTTCAGATCTTCCCCTGACCACCAAGCCTTCTTTACTATCTTTTTTATAATCAGTTCTCTTCTTCAATTCCTTTGAATTAAGAGCTTCTAACACTTCCCCTATGGTAAGAGTATCCCTACCATACATCAAAGTATCCACAAAGTGCTCATAAGATGATGGGAGAGAGGACAAGAATATGATCGCTTGGTCTTCATCATCTAATTCAACTTCAATGTTTTCAAGATCTAACACCAACTTATTGAATTTGTCAGTATGATCTTCAATTGACTTCCCAAGTGCCATTTGGAAAGTGTACAAACGCTTCTTGAGATACAACCTATTAGTAAGAGACTTTGTCATGTACATGCTTTCCAATTTTGACCAGACCCCTGTCGCCGTCGTCTCCTTCGATACTTCTCTCAGTACCCAATCACCCAAGTTCAAGTTGATTGAACTGTGTTCCTGTTCAAGCATCTCCTTCTTCTCCTTGTTTGACATTGTGTTCGGCAACTTAGATTCTCCAGCCAAGGCATCCACCACTCTTTGATGAATGAGCAATGCCTTCATCTTCAGTCATCATAACCCAAAGTCGTTTTTCCCGTTGAATTTCTCAATCTCAAACTTTGTTGACACCATTGTTACCGGGGAACGATCTTTGATTGAATCTTGTTCCTCAATTAAGCCTCTAACCAGGCTCTGATACCAATTGTTATACAATTGAGTACAAGAATGCGCAATTCAACAACTATAAGAAACAAAGAAGACGCACTTCAAGAATGCAAGAAAGAACTTTATTCAAATGATTATGGTGATTGTGAACTGTTGTTAATCTTTTTTTATAATACTAATCTACCAACTAACTATAACGATCAAATTATACACTCAACAACGAATTGAGAATTTACACTTAGGACCCTAGACTAATACTTCCGAAGTAGGAAGTACCCTTGGAAACATTTACAAAGTAAACCATTAATCTTCAGAACACTTCCAAAACTTCTGAAGCAAACATAACCTTCGGAAGATTCTAACTAAGCTTCAGAAGGATCAGATTAAGCTTCAAAACACTTTCGAAGCAAACATAACCTTCGGAAGATTTCAGCCAAGCTTCGGAAGATAATTAACTTTGGAATATATCACTTGTTTTGACTTTTATATCTCACATTCCAATGGTTCACTTCACAACATCAAAGATTCCAATTCATCAGATGGAAGATATTCACCACCGCAATGCTGAATCATTTTGACGTTAGTGCCATAGATCACTATCAACTTGATTTTTATCACTATCGCATCTTCAATCTCCACAACCATGGATCTGAATGGTGATGACTGGTTTCATGGAAGGTAAAATCAATCTAGGAATTGATCAGGTAGCAAACATTATTGTTGTTGCTCCGATTCAGTCAATGATCTTATCACTTCAGATTAAGCTTTACAGTTAGATCCAACATCTATTTAGGTATCTTTAGGAAAATCTACTATTTCTTTTATTTGTACACCCAATTTCACGTTGGATGGACAAGTTATGGTCATTGATGATCCTTTCTCGCCTTTTTATGCTAAAGTGCAATGAACATATTTTGGTTTTGATCTTGGTCTATATTTTTTTAAAACGCCTAATTCTAATCATATTTTTATTGTACTTGACCATATTGGTATGGCTTAATTTAAGTCTATTGCTTCTATTTTGGATCATCATTGCCACTCTGCTTCTATGTTGTTTGTTTTGGATAATGTTCTGGCACCACCCTATTTTTACGCAATCCGTACCATAACTACTGAGACAACCAAGGTTATGAATTTTTCTTATGTTCAGGGGACTCCTTAAGATTTTAAAACATCTTATGGGTATAAGCGTATCATGTAAGCTACAAAGGAAGCTGCAAACCTTGCTATTTTTGTTAAACGAGATGCATTTGCTTCACATACTATTGATAAACGTGTTTCATGGTTCAGCTTAATGGAACAGGGTTTATTCCTAGATGGTGTTGGCTTAAAGAAACATATCTTAAGGGTTTACCAAGATGTAAGTGCTGATACCACTGTTTGATCCAAATGTTTTTATTTTGGTTCTTTTGATTATCTTGGAAGTAGTGGCCAATATGATCTTTTTACCAAGCATAATGGAGACCTTGCTTCCAAAGTAAATAATGTTTTCATTGCACATCTAGGGTTCAAATATAATGTAATCTTGCATTGTACCGCTAGTTGGAATGGAATAAAATTTTTAATTATGACTAGAAAGCCTTGCATGATCGTAGGACTGTAATACGAGTGCAATTCTTACATGTTTGTGGTCATTTATTTCACAAGACCAATAGGACAATTCTCAATCTAGAAACAAATATGATTACTATTTGGGTGTAGTCGGCATCTACTGTATCAGGTTTTGGGAAGCGATTGGACAACCATATTTACTATCATGTAAGGGATGAATTAGATGCAGCTCGGTTTACTCCTCATCTAAAACTAAATATGCAATGTTTTGATGTTATCCTTTCTTTTTTAGTAGAATTTGCTATGATCCTTAAACCACCATTAGAACTGCCTCCCTCTCACACATTACACATATACTCATTGTATAGTATTTCCCTTAATTAGTGCTCTGGTATCACTCTAATCCTCCCTTGACCCTTATTTGCCAATCTGTGTACCTATGAAATTGTTCCCTATATTGCAATCTATTGACTACCTATTTGAATGTATAAGAAAATATTTGGATTACATTATTTCAAATAGGGTTACTTATGTATTTCTTTTAATTTCCAAGTCCACCAAACTAGCCATACTAGACAAACCAGTACTTGTTCTTGCTAAATCAAAGAAAAACTAAAGAAAAAGCAAAAACTTTGAAGATCGATGTGTTCACCTAGAAAGCTAAAAAGCTGCAATCACCATCATCCAAGCAATTAATTTCCTTGGACCATGCCACTTGATTCAAAAGGATCTATTTACGAACTCCTTTTCACCTTGAGGACAAGGTGAAATTGAAAGGAGGGAAGGAATGTTATGAATATTAATTGGAATCAATCAAGCAGCCCAAAGTCAAGAGTTAAAAAGGCCCAATAATGATTGATAAAATATATAAGGCTATGTAGAGGGAAGTTAGGATTATGAAAATAGTGAATACACATGTCTTCTTCTCCTTTCTCTCTATTCGAACCTCTAAATTCTCATCCTCTTCTACTTTTTGTTCTAATTTTCATAGTCATCTGAACTAATAAGTGAGCGAATTCAACAACAATATGGTTGGTTATAAGTTGAGTTCTTACAAATTCATTTCAAGGACCCTAGAGTTTATTTGACTTGGGGTGGGTGGTGTTGCAACACCTCCACCGAATTGTCATGTCAAAGCCTTCTCTTCCCTGACCTCGGCTTCCACACACATATAAACAAGTTCTTGGATGAGCATAACCTAAGTTCTAAATTATGCATCAATGTATGATTTTGTATTTATTTACCATTCATAAAGAAAAAGATGCATGGGGATATATACAACATCTTTACAACCATTAAGGCTAAATTAGGGAATAATATAAATCAGGACGTAAAATAAGGAGACATGGTCAAATTTTTTCTGCCTTTTCTCCCCATTAAGTTGCAGCATGAAGGTTACAAATGTCCAATTTATTATTTAAGAGTTATAGTTGTCGAGAACCCAAAGCCTTGGTAAGCAACTCGGCTGCCTACATCTTTGAGTCAATGTATAGTGGTTCTTTCACCTTTGACTCCAGAGTTTTCTTATGAAATAGTAATTCATCTCCATGTGCTTCGTACATCCATTTTTAACTATTAGCAATGTGTTTGACTTCCAATTTATCAAAAAAGAACTACGTTTGACTGTTTTATTTAATCTTTTAAGAGCCATTGTAAACATAAGATTTCACTTACGGTGGTTGCCAATGCTCCGTATTCGGCTTCTACAGAGGACCGTCAAACCAATAACTATTTCTTCTATTTTCGTGATATTGGCGCTCCCCTGAGAAGCAATAAGTATCCAGTCCTTTGTCTTCTTATGTCTGGGTAGCCTAGCCAATCTGAGTCAGTGTAAGCCATGAAGTTAATACCTCCACCTTTTGGTAGCAAGATTCCTTGTCTTGGTGTGGATTTCAAGTACCGCAATGTTCACCGAGTAAGTGATGTCAGGTCATCGCTTGTTGTAAGGAATACACTTAGAGGCTGATGCAACCACGATCAACCAAAGAGCTCTCAGCATGCACAAGTGAAGTAAAAGAAAGTTGCTTTGGAAGATTTGATATAACTCAGTGAATTATGGTAAGTATCAAATCTTCCGAAGACAAATGACCATATCCTCCGACGCCAAAGATGAAGTCTTCCGAAGCTTCAAGGACAAAGTCTTCCGAAGCCAAACACTGATTTCTTCAGAATACAGAGAAGACACACTTTTGTCAATTGTAGATTAAGGTTTTTTGTCTGTAACTTTTCTACTATGTACTTTTATCCTTTTTGTAATATATTAGGATGTGAGCTATGGCATGTCATAGTCACTAGTCAAAAGGCAATTTGCCTTTTGACTCTACATTGATCTTGCTGTCTAAATTAATGTTTTCAGTTGGCCTTCAAAGTATGATCGGCTGTAGAATGTAGTATAAAGTTTCTCAAGTACTTGTATCTTTAAGTATGCTTTGTAACACTTGTAAGAACTTTAGAGCAATATACATCATTCTAGAAAACCATGTTTGAGTGTTCTTGTTCTTGTTCTTTTACTTGTGTTCATTGTTTCATCACCAACCAGTTCCTTATTTCATCTGCTAAGTGTTTCAAACTCTCTCCATCTTGTGAAATTATTGCATTGACAACCCTTTGGTCCTGCAATTGGTATCAGAGCATTTTAGGCTCTTGATTGTAAGATCTCACTATCTTAGATCACTTCAGTTTCACAAAACGATTATCAACTCAAATGGCATCTCTTTCTAAGGCTGATATGGAAACTAGTACTATGACAAAGTCTCCACTGATCACTCCTGATAACTTTGATACTTGGTGCCAATGTATGGAAGGGTTCATCAAGTCTCAAGACAACAGGATGTGGAGATCTGTTGTTGAAGGACCTCACACCCCAAGCTCATCTTCAGCCACTACTAGAGGTGAGATAATACCAAAGGAATAGCTGATTATTCTGAAGAAGACTGGAAGAAGATAGATGTAGATCAGAAAGCCATGACCGCTCTTCAAACTACTCTTCTTAACTCCATATACAAAGGCTTTAAGAAGTGGAAAACTTCTAAGTAGCTCTGGGATGCACTGGAGCTCATGAATGAGGGGTCTGAGGAAGCCAAGGAGAACAAGAAAGACATAATGAAGCAGCAGTTTGAAAACTTCACCTACAAGACAGGTGAAACCATGACTCAACAATACTTCAGGTATGTTGAGATTGTGGATACTCTAATGGATAATGGAGTAAAACTTAAGAATACAGACATAGTGAGGAAGTTCATGTTCTCACTTCCCAGATAATGGACTCACTACTATGTGGCCATCAAAAGAACTAAAAACCTCTCTACTCTTACTCTCATAGAGCTGTATGGTATCCTTACTAGTTACCAGATGGAGATGAACTTGCAAAATACATCAAGCAGCTCTTCCAACAATCAGTAGAGTTTAGCCCTTCATGTGGTTGAAAGGGATAGCATAAAACCACAACATTATCTCATATGATTTCCATAAAACTCACAAAAGTGTCCTTTCATCACCTTCCCTAAGACACCAAGGGAGAGCTACATCCAAGGAAGCCTATTCCAAGAGACAAGCTCTGCACAAGCCTTGGTGTCTATTGATGAAAGTTGTGGCAACTTTCTTTTTACTCTTGAAGACTTGGATTGTATCCATCCAGATGATCTGGAGTACATGGAGATAGTTCAACAGATGGCTCTTCTCACTCACAGAGCCAAGAAGTTCTACAAGAGGACAAGAAGAAAGTTTCCCAGTAATGTGGCCAGTGGAAAGTTTGGACTGGACAAAAGCAAAGTGAAGTGTTATAACTATAACCAAATAGGCCACTTTGAAAGAGAGTGCAAGGCACCAAGAACAAATGGTGTCCAAGCACAATCCAGACCAAACTACACTAATGCAGCTCCAAGAACTGAGAAGCCAAGCCAACCACAACAACATGTTGTTGTTGTTGTTGAAGAAGGAACCTTTGACTGGAGCTTTCAGGTAGAGGATGCTTCTTCGAATCAAGTACTGATGGCTGATCATGAAGAAGCTAAGGTATTGAAACATCTCTGTACTCCTAAATGCATTGCTAAAGTTAACATGTATAGGTCCGACAACTTGGAAGTGAGATCTGATCTTGAGTCCTTAAACATTTTAAAAGCTTATTTTAAAAGGACCTGAAAATGATTATAAACTTAAAATAAAAGATTTAGAGAAAACCATTTCAACTCTTAAGTATGAGTACACAAATTACAGGACTCAAATTAAGGATCTCATTACCAAATTAACTGAGTGCCAAGCTGAGCTTGTGATCAGCAAAGCTAAGGCAGAAAAATGTGTTCTTGAAGTGGAAACCTTCAATAACATAATATCTTCATCCATGCCTGCAAAGACCTCCAAATAAGATAGCTCCTCCACATACACTTTTATATGTAAGACCTCCAAGGTGTGAAACTTTTCAAGATAAGCTGTCCTCCATAGATCCCATTCAAGAAGAGGATGAAGATAAAAAGGAAATAGTGAAGGATGAACCTGAGGTGAGTGAAAAGGGTTATCCTAAGAAGGGACACTATTCTCCTAGAGAGTAGAATGAATCAAGGATGACCAAGTTTGTACAGAAGAACTTGATCAGGGCAGCCAAAAGAAAGGCCAAGAAACCCATGAGATCAAGGCCACTTTCAACTCCAAGCAAAATCAAGTTTTCATCTCTGCTGGATATGAAGTGGTAAAGAATGAAGACTCAACTATGGACTCTAGTACTAGGAGTTCTAGTTCATGTCCAAATCATCCTAATCCAGAGAAGAAGGCTGATAAAATATGCACCACTGCTGCACAGCTTAAACCATCCAGTTCTAAAAGCAAGCCTCATCCCAAGAAGTCTGCTGCATCATCTGAGAAGATGAAGAAGGAAGTGGAAAGTGATCAAGCTAAGCCTCCCACTCACAAGAAGATTCTCAAAAGCATGCCAACTTAATGCATCATGTATGGTAGTACTTTTCACTTTGCAAACGATTGCATCTACAATCCCAAAAGTACTATCCACATGAACAAGAAGAAAACTTCTGAGAAGAAGAAGAAGAAAATAGCATCGGAAGGAAAATCTCTTCCTTTTGGAAGCTCCAAGGTGAAGAAGAAGATAAGTGAAAACTTACCTTTCGGAAGAAATTTTGGTTTCGGAAGAAAGGAATGCTTCCAAAGTACTGATGTCTGCTGCAGTGGATGCAAAACCATTCGAAGGTCCAGTCTCCAAAACTTCTGAAGTCATCAAAACTTCTGAAGTGTTGAAGGTCAAGTCTAGTCTTCCAAAGATGGTGTGGAAGATGAAGGAAGGCCATGTGACTAAAATTTCTTCATCAACAACAACATATAGGAATGTATGGATCATTGACAGTGGCTGTTCTAAGCACATGACAGGCAATGGCTCTTTGCTTCAAAACTTTGAGAAAATTGATGGAGGGCCAGTTGCTTTTGGAGGAGAATCTAGTGGTTACATTACTGGAAAGGGCAGGGTCACAAATGGTAAACTCAACATTGAAAAGGTAAACATTTTCAAGGAGCTTTGGTACAATCTTCTAAGTGTATCTCAATTTTGTGATCAGAGACACAACATGCTCTTTACTGAGCATGAGTGCATTGTTCTCAAGCTTAGGGTGGTCATTCCTCAAGAGCATATCCTGCTCAGAGCCCCCCCAGGAAAGGGAACAAGTACAAGACGGATTTACAGGAAACATCACCTTTAGGAGAAGCTTCTTGCTTTCTATCGAAAGCCAATAGTGATGAGGCTTTTCTCTAGCATAAAAGAATGTGCCATGTAAACTTTAAGAACATGAATAAACTAGTTAAGAATGATTTGGTAACTGGAATGCCAAAAAAAGAGTTTACAAGTGATAATCATTATGTTGCATGCCTAAAAGGGAAGCAAGATAAGGTATCTCACAAGCTAAAGGAAATTAACTCCATCACTACACACTTACACTTATTACATATGGATCTCTTTGGCCCTACCAGTGTAATGAGTCTAGGAAGGACCTATTATTGCTTGGTGATCACAGATGACTTTACAACATATACTTGGATCTTCTTTCTTAGAACCAAAGATGAGACCCTTGAGATCTTGAAGAGCTTCATTTTAAGAATTAAGAATTAATGTGATTACAAGGTCAAGATCATAAGATGTGATCAAGGAACTGAATTCAAAAACCAAATCCTTGATGCATTTTGTGATGAAAAGGGTATTTCAAGACAATATAGTGCTCCCAGAACTCCTTAGCAAAACGGTGTTGCTGAGAGAAGAAACAGGACACTTACTGAAGCTGCAAGAACCATGTTGTCTAACTTTAAAATGCCAGTCACCTTCTGGGTAGAGGCAGTCAACACTGCCTGCTATGTGCAGAATAGAGTTTTAGTGGTAAAGACTAATGGTAAGACTCCTTATGAACTATGGCATAAAAGGAGACCTTTCATTGGTTTTCTCAGATCATTTGGTTGTTCGTGAACCATCTTGAATACCATGGATCAAATAGCCAAATTTTTTGAGAAATCAGATGATGCATATTTCATTGGATACTCTTCCCAAGCCAAGGTTTATAGAGTATACAATCTTAGAACCAGAGTAGTTGAGGAGTCAGCCAATGTGACCTTCAATGAGCACACACCCAGTGTGAAAGGTTCTGGTCCTGATTGGTTGTTTGATCTTGATTTAGTTACCAACTATTTTACCAAATCTTGTGAAGATATTTCAGGATCTATAGGTACCTCATCAACAGGAGATTTTGATCCAAGATTTGAGCTGAGAAGAGCAAGTGTTCAAACTACTTCAGCTCTAGTGGTAACTAGCCCTACATGTGAAAATCCTATTAGCACAAGCATGACAAATTCTTTAGCTGATACATCTGAAGTACCTATAAATTCTAGTAGAGAGGCATAGAACTCAGATGAAGGAATTTTCAATGTAGGATGAGATGGAGGTGGTGATAATGATCAAGAATACCTTGATGCTGATAACGACTCCATAAAAGACAACATCAATGATATAACACACTCATTGGATCAAGTTAATCTTGATAAGTGTGTTGATATGGTGGATGATACTCAAGCATCAGATCTAAATTTCACCAATTTAGATCTGTCCAAACAACTTGCTATGATTCCTCAACTGAGAATCCATAAGTCCCATCCCACCACAAACATCATTGAAGATGTTGAGACTGGGGTGATAACAAGAGGATAAAACCATGATAAAAATGTTTGTCTTCACTCTTGTTTCTTGTCCCAGATAGAGCCTAAGAAGATTGAAGAGGCTTTGAAGGATAGAAGTTAGGTGGAAGCAATGCAGGAGGAGCTACTTCAATTCAAAAGACAGAAGGTTTGGAATCTATGTCCTCTTTCTCAAAAGAAGAATACCATAGGTACCAAGTGGGTATTTAGGAACAAGAAGGATGATAGAGGACTTGTCATCAAGAATAAGGCAAGCCTAGTTGTTCAAGGGTACACACAAGAAGAAGGGATTAACTACACAGATGTTTTTGCTCTTGTAGCAAGACTTGAAGCTGTTAGGATATTCCTGGCTGTTGTTGCATCTAAGGATTTCAAGGTTTACCAACTTGATGTCAAGTGTGTCTCCTTATATGGGTGATTGATGAGGTGGTGTATGTCAAACAACCACTTAGCTTTGGAGACCCAGATCATTCTGATTATGTCTGCAAGCTTGATAAAGCTCTCTATGGGCTGCATCAAGCTCTAAGGAAGTGGTATGAGACACTATCACAGTATCTCTATCAACATGGATACAAGAGAGGTACTATTGATGGAATACTCTTCATCACAGGAATAAGAAATGTGTTGATGCTGGTTCAAGTTTATGTAGATGACATTATCATTGGGTCAACTAATCCGAAGCTCTGCGAAGACTTTGAGAAGCTGATGAAGATTAGATTGAAATGAGTGCTATGGGGGAACTCAATTTATTTCTAGGAATTCAAGTGAAGCAGGTTGATAATGGCATCTTTATAAACCAGTCAAAATATGTGCAGGACATACTTACCAGATTTCACATGACTGAATGCAAGGTTGCTAAGACTCCTATAGCCAGAAACAACTCTCTAGTACCAGATCTTGAGGAGGAGTGTGCTAATGAACATTTATACAGGGCTATGATTGGGTCTCTTATGTACCTCACAGCCAGCAGGCCAGATATCATGTTTGCTACATGTATTTGTGCAAGATATCAAGCCAACCCCATGATGTCACACCTGGTTGTTATCAAGAGAATTCTCAGATATCTCAAAGGTGCTCCCAAACTAGGCCTTTGGTATACAAAGAATTCTGACTTCAATTTGTATGCCTATACAGATAGTGACTATGGTGGCTGCAATATGACTGCAAAATCTACATTTAGGGGATGTCAATTTCTTGGTGGAAGGATAGTCTCATGGCAATGCAAGAAACAATCCTGTGTATCTATATCAACTGCTGAAGCTGAATACATTACTGTTGCAAGATGTTGCGCTCAAGTGCTTTGGATTCAAAATCAGATGATAGACTATGGATTCAACTTTAAGGAGACTCCCATCTATATAAACAACAACAGTGCTATCTTTATTACAGAGAATCCTGTAAAGCACTCAAAGACAAAGCATATCAACATCAGGTATCATTTGATTAGAGATAATTTTGAAAAAGGATTGATAAACTAGTTAAAGTTAACACAAATGAATAATATGGTGATCTGTTCACGAAAGCTTTTGATGAACAGAGATTTAAGTATCTTATATCAGCTATTGGGATAATTAACTTTGAGTAGGATTTTCTTAAAACTCTACTCGAGATTATTTTTTAACAAAATGTGTGTCTTAAGTTGTCTATATCATCACCATATAAGCCCTATTTTTCTTTAGAAGAAACTTTTCAAAATACCTTCCTATGAGTCCACGTATAGACTAGCATCGAATCATATTTCTTTATCACCCTTTCCAAGTTTTGTACTTTGTTCCATTAGGAAGGCACTTGGTCTAGATCCCATCATCCCACTATCTTTAAAGATGTCCAATACATACTTTTTTTTGGCTAAGGAGCATTCCTTCTTAGGTCTGGGTTACTTTAACCCATACAAAGTACTTTAGCACTCCTAGGTCTTTGATGTTGAACATGTTGTTGGTGAACATATTTATTTAGTTAATCTTCCTTGATTCATTTTTGACAATAATGGTGTAATCTACATAGATGAAGGCTGGTAGATATAAGTAAACAGATCTACATAGATGAAGGCTAGCAGGTATGAGTAATCCCATTGCACGTAATACAATTTGATCGAATACATTATGTCCTAATACAAGGTTGTTCATTACATTTTATTCCACTACTAACCTAATCCTATACAATTCCCTAATTAACCCCGGTAACCTCAAAGATGATACCTTATTCTTGAACCTCCAATCCCACGCCCCGATAGATTTAGACCATGTGGTCTCTCAGCCTCCTGATCCTCAGATCTATCCCATACCCCGTAGCTATCATCCAGGTGAACACTTGCCAATTGTCGAAACATTTTCATAGCATGTTGATGGCTAGATGATCAAGTGCTGAATGAATTTTGGCTAGTTCTAGATACAGAGGGTATTAAAGGTATGGTACTGACAGCAGGTAGGGATGATAAGGTGCGTACTTTGTCAACAATGAATAGGTGGGAATGGGTGCTTGTGCATAACTCACCAAGGGCGATTGATAAACAACAGGTTGAGGTGGGTATATTGTTAATGACTGATATAAGGATGATGGCTGATAGTACCCCTTGTGACTTCATCTCATGACCTCGTATAGCTTAGAGTTCTTGAAGCCTAAAATGATCATTCTTCGATAGGGGCATGGACATGCCAAGTCCTCATAAAGTCGATGTCCTCGTTCGGTCTCAAGTCGACGCTCGTAGTAGTTGAAGTCTATTGAGATTGACTCATCTAGAATGTTAGGATCATAGTGTCCCTCAGTCTTTAGCTTTCCATCATGAGCCTACTCGTCATCATTCTTACCACCTTCCATGTCGGGTACATTGTGGTTGGCCGCCATAACATAGGTATCGTCATCAGAAATCACGAAGTGGTTTAGAACCTCTGGTTCCTCCTCAAGCTCTTCTTCATCCTCAGATGGTGTGGGCAGAGTGCTAGTAGGCATGCCTTTAGGTATCCTGAAGGACTCTCATATTGTTAAATTCATGGTCTTTCGAGCTGTCTTGCGACTGCCCAACCTCCTCACCATCTTTGCCATCACACTCATATTTAGAATATGTGACTTCTTTGACCTCAAGGTTGAAGGTACCATAGTGTAATAAACTGAAGTGTCTAGTTCTTTAAAATATCAAGCTACACTTGAGCTATGTTGCTTCTTCTGGTCTCCAGAATATGACTTTGACAAGATGATTTACTTCGCCTAAAGAATCCTTCTAAAAATGAGCTTTTCTTCTTTTCTGACATGTCCTATAATATACCAATTCTCGCTAGCAATTGGTAATCTTTAATATCAATGTGATTATAATGCCATGAGCATTTTGCCTATTCCAATAAGGCTTCTACATTGTTCCACATAACTGATAGCAATCAACATGTTCACGTAGAGATAACTCAACAACCACGTTGATTGGGCTCATTTGTCTGATTGTCTCTGGTGTGCACTCTAACAACCACGTATTAGGTTCCCCATTGATCATAAATGCAATTCATATTCTGTAGTGGTTTTGAACCTTTCGCATTAAATCTTAAGGATCTAATTAAACCTTAATTCACTAAAACTTAGGGCTCTAATACTATCCTGTCACACCCCAAACCAGAGGCACAACCAGTTGTATCATAATATCAACCAAAATATAGCAGGAGACTTATAATCATGACCATAAATATAGATGGAATTAAAATTTTAACAGTGCTTACATAACCCATCCAACCCTTACGTTTAATTGTACTAAATAAAACTACACACACTGCCCTAGGTAGTAATAACTCAGTCACCGTCTTTTACAAGTAGACTTTATTCATAACCTCTAAGTCTTCACAACTTAGCTAATACCCACCAGCACCTCCTCTTCTAGCTCATGAGCTAAAAAATGTCAACAATAATGTTGTTGGTGAGTCATAACCAAGGACTGAAAAGCAGTTAGATAGTATAATCATGTGTAAAAGTAAATTATTTGTCAAATCAATTCTTACCTACACCCTCATAAATAACTAAGAGTCCATCAACATATATGCCATTCCCAATTTTACAACATGAAGATGGGTAGGTTAAAGGAGCTCCAAATGACTGAATCCGGATGAGCCATAGCATTCAAGTAACAGGCATCCCCTAGGACACTACACTCTGACACAATCGTAAAAGATTTCAACTTGGTGATCGGTGACTCAGTCCACAGTCTAACCTAACAGCAAACTTAAGCGCAGATATGTGTGCCAAGGTAAAAAAATGTTACACTATATGACAACCTGCTATCGTGTCTCATGTCGCTCCACGAGCCCACATTCAACTTACCTTAATGATTTTCCTATGACTAACAATGACCCAGGCTGGACATATGTGGCCATGGTATGCTAATCCATAATAGAAAATTTAACTTTCTACTACACAAACATCAATACATTTCAACAAAATGTTAAACCAGTTCGGATACATCCCAAAAAACAATTAAGTAAATGAGACAATTATACTAATAACGATTAGCTATCTGATAGTGTCCATACACTGGTAGCGAATTCCAGTCAAGGTAATCCACCTAACCTGTCAAGATAATCCACCTGACCTGCCGTAGTCATGTCTATGACCCCTAGCTAGAGTCTTCCCCACTTTGATCAGCATTCCTATCACAACCCATGATGAAAGTGCGTCAAATAGCTAGGGTTCAGGCAAACTCCTAACACGTGACAATTATTTTCACATTTTATACTCAAACTAATCTTGTCCAGTGACAAATCTTTTATCCAAACATGGTTGTTTCCTTGATCATATTATCCATATGCATCATAATTATTTAAACACCAGTTTGGTTCTTCAAAAACCTTGGTTTACCCTTATATGCCATAGTGACGCATAATGTAGATGATTAGAACCTTACCATAACAAATCTAGGCTCTAATCTATCATTGATGTTCACAGATCCACCACCAAGCAATCCCACACTACAATGAATTTTTACAATTTGCATTCTTGTAAATTTATAGCCATAAATTGTATGTAGAAGAGAAATGCAACTTACTGAGAATCGAGCATTGAAAACTCAATCCTAGACCAAATCAGCGACAACAAACACATGTACAACCTCAGATAATCCACACAAGCCTTTTAGATGTTCAAATTGTAGAGAGAGTGAGAGAGTAGGTTGGTTAAAGAGAGAGAGCGCACACATCAAGAGTGGGAGTGTGTAAATGGTGAAAATCGGTTTTCTTTGACTTTTATACCCATTTTTCCTAACAGGTTTCTTAGCGGACTGCTAAGCTTGTCTTCGCAGTCCACTACCAACTTAAGATGATGTAATCTTTTAAATGTAATATACTCATCTACAAACAAATATTCATCACAGCCCGTTAAGCTTAATGATGAAATCAACAGATGAACAGGTTGATTTCCCCCAAGGATCTTTTCTAATCTCACAAACAAGATATAACAACAGATTGTTATATTTTGTATTCAACAAACATCAATCATGGTGTGGAAACCCATGATAGATGCTATGATATCAGTGTTGTGTATGTTTGTGTGTGATTGTGTGATTGTTAGTGCTTGGATGATAATATCTGCTTGATTGTATTGATTGTTCAAAAGCTTATAAAGGATTAGGGTAGTATGCTATTTATAACCTATACAAAGAGCTATTTACAATTACTAAACTACCCTTATGTAAACAAAAATTACACAAAAATCTTAAGTCTATAAGCTGTCCGCTGTGGATGATTAGTTGTCCGCTATGGATGTTAAGATGTCCGTTGTGGAAGTCAGATCACTTATCCGCTGTGCTTTGGATGATGTCCGCTGTGAAGTGTTTGCATTGTTTGTTATGCGCTATGGGATGTTCATCCGCTGTGGATGAACATCCGCTGTGGAGTGTTCATCCGCTGTGGATGAACATCCGCTGTGGAGTGTTCATCCGCTGCAGATGAACATCCTCTGTGGACAGGCATCCACTGTATGTTACTCATCCGCTGTGGGATGTCTTCATCAGCTGTGAGCACTTTGACTTGATCTTCATCCGCTGCATCCTCTTGTACATCCGCTGTGGGCAGTTCTTCATCCATTGCCGACACTTGGTCAAAATTTCTTTTATCTACAATCATAAAAAAGAAACTTAAACACTGATTAGTGAATGTTATGATTGTTAATGATGCTAATGTGTTAGTTAATGATTGTTTGAAAGTTAGAACACATTATGTTTGTTTATGGCAAGCATTCTCCTTTTAAGCATTATTCCATTAAAGCACTTGTTGAGTCCAACAATGCACTTGTTGAATCAAAAACATCCAGTAGCTATCACTCAAACAGACATGTTCCACCTCCAATTAGCATCCCTGCTGCACTAACTCCACCACAAATCACACAATACAACCCAAATCAACGTTCCAAATCATCAGCAATGATCATAAAAAAGGATGGTGAGTGTGATTAGTGCATGTATAAGGCTGAAATTCAATCTCCAGATCATGCCCTCATGGCAGACATTGAAGATAAAATTTCAGAAATCCCAAAAGAGGTAAGGGAAAACCTCTACACACAAGCATGCATTGATGAAGTCAATAGATATAGAAAGCATGCAGACAAACTTTCAAAGAAAGTTATTGAAACAAACATTTTGAATGAAAGCTTAATAACAGAACAAATCATACATTGATTTTTGATCCTCTCAATCAACAAGATGATATCAGTGGTTCATTAGCTTCAAACCATACATTTTTGAGCTGAAAATCTTCACAAAAACCTTCTTCTACTTTAAACATTCATCAAATGTTCAAAACATGATTGAATAATCTGTTTTCATTCATTTTAAAGAAGATTTTGTGTGTTTACAGCTCTAAACATCATTCATACATGATTTTCAAATGTGTTCATCACAAGACTCACTAAAACCACATCGGTTTTTAAGGGTTTCGGATAAACAATATACGGTTATTGTTCCACGATTTCTTTGCAGAAATCGTTTTGATCTGTAGGCAATCATTGCCATAGACCATTGAAGATCTATCTCTTCAAACATGTCTGGTGGTAGCTCATCCAAGCCTTGTTGAATAAGTTGGGATGGTGTTAGACTTGCACCCAAATAAGCTTCAAAGCTTGTTGCAAATGCTGCATATGCTGGGGATGCTCTTCACTTTGTAGTATAATTAAGAGAGCATCCATGGGTTTTTCAAGTCTATGTATGTTATGATTCTGTGTCTGTTGCTATAATGATTCTATGTATGGTATGATGCTCTTCATGGAAGCATGCACACCAGACTTTTTGGACTTTTGTTTGTTATTGGATGTTTCAGGAGCTAAGAAGAAGGATGTATCACTAGAATCCAATAATTCTTCATCTTCCTCTTCTCTAGTGCATGTCAAAAATGCACAGTCTGTCTGTTGCTATTCTTTGAATTTATAGGCTTCCACATGTCTGATATGGTTGTTGTTCCTGGATCTTTCGTCTAGCTCTAAAGCTTCAACTTTAGCCACTAGAGAGTCGAGAGATAGTGCCTCAAGATCTAATGTTGCTTTCATGAATGGAAGGTTTGAAGCTTCACTTGTTCTGTTTTGACTTTTAGCAACTTTAAAGGAGGAGATTAAGGTTCATCAACCTCTTCAAATGTCTGTTTTCCTTCACTAAGGATGCTAAGTACAACCTTTTCCTCTTTCTTTCATAGGCTTTCATTTGGGGTTGAGATGATGATGCTTGTTTGTTGGGTGATTCTGTTTTCTCATTTACTGACTCAACAAACTGTTTGATCAGTTCCTTTTGTTTGTTTGTTAATGGATTGAATGGCACAATACTTGTTTCTACTGTATGTGGTTCAGGAGAGTGAAAGTGTTGCCTCAAAATTTAAGAGTAGTGAATTTTTTCAAAAGGATTGGCTTCACTAAATAATTGATCCATTGAATAAGATTCTTCTGAAATTACAAGTGCAATGTTTTTGTGGGCTTGATTCTATTGCTACAGCCACATTTTGTTCTTCAAATCATCACTCAGGTCATGTTCTTGACCTTCTGAATGTTGTTCCTCATTCAGATGAGTGTCTTTAAGTTCAAGCTCTCTATTTAATCTTTGAATTTCTTCATTTTGAGCTATAATTATCCTTTTCAGCTCATCAATTTCTGCATCTTTAACATCTGTTTGTTCAGTTAAGTAGGCAATGTCTAATCTTTCACTATTGAGGTCATTATCTTTTTCCTTTACCTCTTCTTTTGATTGTTAGAGTTGTTGTTCCAGAAACTAAACAATCAACTTTTGGGCTGTTTGATCTGATTCAAGCTTTTCTATTTCCTTGTCTTTGCTCTTTAGCTTTTCTTTTAATCTCTTAGCTCTGTTGTTTGACTTTTCTATGAGCTTATCGTACTCAGTGAATAAAAACACTTTTGAGTACTCTATTTCTTCTTCAGTTGGAATTTCACTACCCTGTTCATCATTTTCAATAGGATCTGTAGTGATTTGGTGTTCTTGAGGAAGTACCAACCTCTTCTTCCTTAATTGCTTGTTCTTCTAATAAAGCATCAATATCTCTCAATAAAGATGACAGTGTTTGTTGATCAATGAAAGTTGGGCATTGAGATGGAGAAGGTATATGATGTTCAAAGTGAATATGCTCTTATTCTTGGTTTTCTTCTTGATTGATTGGTTCTGGTATGGGTGCTGTTTCTTTTTCTTGAATGATTGGCTCTGGTTGAATGATTGGATCTTGGTAAATCATATTTTGGAAGAGCATGTGAGGGTCACCTTGACCGGGTATCCTCAAAAATACATCAGGAACAGGAGGGTCATGGTCTATCATATGAGGTGGTACAAGAACCTCATCTCTATGATATAGACTAGACTTGATTCTGTTAAACACATGTTCATTAAAATGAACAGGTTGAAAAATTGCTCCTTCTCTAGGGATGTTTGGTAAAAGATCATTAATGATCATTTGAAGGAATCTTGGAAACATTTGAAACTTGGTCCTCACCTTTGTTAAGTTGTATACCATCCCATTCAATACTTGTGCAGCAAAGTTGAATGGTCTTTTGGCTATAATGCTTGCAATGGCAGAAGAGCTTCTTAAAGAAGTGACATCGTAACCAGTCTTCCTATTGGTCATTGTTTTCTGATGTGTGCATTAAGAATCCAAATTATTCATACATATATGATTTCTTGATTTGCTTTCTGTCAATAGTACCAGTGTAACCAATCTGCCTGAAAACATGTAAGACATAGTTTTCATTAAACTCAACTGGACTATAAGCATCTTCTTCACCCAAGTGAAGTACTCTCCTGATTACTTCCTCAGAGATGATGATTTGTTGATTATGCACAGTAGATATCACTACTTGCTAATCATTGATTTGTTCCAAATGTGCATGAGTCCAAAACTGAACTATATGATCCTCATAAATTTCTGGACTTGCAGTCATTGCATGAACCAGCCTTGTTTGCCTTATTGAATGAATAATGTCTCTGCAATTCTCTACCTTAGGAGAATCAGCATTGAGGAATGCATAGATTTTATGATCTCTAACAAACACTAGGTTAGCCATATCTGCAATATGAAAATGAAAGTATTAGTAGCTTGTATAAAATGAATGTATGTTGTTTGAGATCATGAAATGTTGATCAAGTGTTCATTAACTGTTGTGATTGTTATAAAATGATGAATTATGTATGCTTAACACTTGAGACTTGTTTCAAATGTATGTTTGAATGACTTTAACAAATTAGTCAGTTTGACTTATCAAAAGTCAACTGTTTGATCAATTTTCATCTTGAAAAACTTGTTTGATTCAATTTGTTTTGATCCAAATTGGTTTTACAATGAGTTTGTTACAAACAATTTTTTTGTTCAATTCATACAACAATTACAACTTATAACAACTTGTTTATGAACTTCAGTTTAACCTTTTAAAGTCAAAATGATCATTTAATGCACATTGAATTAATATGCATTTAATGTTTGTGTGATGAATGCCATGCTAAATTAAATGGATTTACAAGTTTGTTAATGACTTTTGAACATGTTTACTAAGTTATAACATATTTTGAGTCATTTTAAACATTTTCGAAGATTAAACCTCAGTTTTTGTATGTTTTTGGTAAGAACATCATGACTGTTAATGTTGGGTTCAACAATTGATAAACTGAAGCTTTCCAAACCACAATCAAAGCCAACTGAAGATCTCATTGTACAAGTTCAGAGACCAAGTTGATAAACAGAACAAAATAAACACAAGACAAAGTCAACAAGACAAAGTCAACATCAAGACCACAAAAAAGTCAAAATTAGGTCATGATGTAAAAACATTATAAATAGAACCACTAGTGCTACAGTGTGGGTGTGGTTATTGCAAAATGTGTGAGGGTTGTCATTTGTAAAGTGTGTGTTTTTCATGGTGTAAATCACCACCCAAGGGGAAATTCTCTCCTTTGGGTGGGTATGATTCTTTGTATATGTTTCTTTATTGTAATTTGTTATTCAATATCAATGAAATCATAACATTATACATTACACACATCCTTGTTCTTCGATTCACACACTTCCACCCATCTTTAATTTTGAATTCTCAGATCTAAAAATGATGAATCCTAAAATCCAAGCTCAACGTTTCTGAAATTTTTGATTTAGCAAAATGGTATCAGAGCTGTTGGTTGCTGGGTTCATGTATGCTTCAGATCTATTTTCATTTTTAAAACATGTTTATAACAAAGAAGAAAATCAGAAAAATGAAGAACAAGCATCTGTTCATCAAAAACTCATCTGTTCATCATCAAAACACAAACAAAATCAGCAAATCTGTTCTTGTTTGCTTCGAATTGAAGTTGATAAATCATTCCTCACATCATCACTTCACTTCGGTGCATTTATTTCAGATCCACATCAAATCCACAAAAGAACTTCAGATCAAGCAGGTTTCATCCAATTCAAATTCACAACAGGAAACGTAGGTCAATATTACTGCTTCTTCAAAATCAACAATGTGGCAATCGAGCAAATTACATGAAATTCAAGCTAAGATCGATGCTATGTGTGAATTTGATGCTACTGTTGACAGAATACAAATCATCTTCAGAACCCCTTCGATTTAATTTTCATCAGATCGAACAAAATTCATCTAATCAAATCTAAACACAAATCAGACTCAAGAAGAAAACTACTTCGAACACACTCAAGATCGAGCAGACTACATGATTTCGAGCAAAGATCTCGAACAAAAAAAATGATTCGGATGAAGCTGAAATTGATACCCATATCGATGAACAGGGAACACAAATGCGGATGCTTTGGCCTCAAATGCGGCTGAGTTCCAGATTATAAAAGTACCAATGCGGATGCTTTATGTTTAATGCGGACCAGCTCCTGTGTTGTCAAAAGAAATACGGCTGCTTGAGCCTCAATGCGGCTAAGTTACTAAGGCTTAATGCGGCTGTAACTAAACAAATGCGGCTGAAGTTCCACAGATCCAACAAAACCAATGCGGTTGCTTTGTAATTTAAATGCGGATGAGTCCTAGTTCAAACAAAGAAATGCGGCTGATTATGATAAATATGGATGAGTTCCAGAGCAACAAAGAAATGCGGCTGCCTAAAGATTCAATGCGGATGTAGTCCTAGACAAACAAAGAAATGCAGCTGCCTAAGGATTAAAATGCGGATGAAGCTCCACAGCAACAAAACCAATGCGGATGTTGTGACTAAATGCGGATGAGTTCCTCTAAAAAAAAACAAATGCGGCCGCTTGTGTTTAATGCGGCTGAGCTTCTGAAAACAAACAGAAATACGGCTGATGGAATGTAAAGCATCCGCATTTCATGAAACTAATGAGGATGTTTTGGCACTAATGCGGGTGTTGGAGTGACATGCTGATGTTATCAAATGCTGATGTTTTATCAAACAAATGCGGATGTTGATAACTAATTCAGATGAATATCACACCAAATGCGAATGTTCAACAGAACTAATGCGGAAAATGGGCAAAACCTGGGCTACGAGCCTCCGTTTCCGACGTGCTACCAGTCAAAACGACCGTGGAAACGAGGGCTACGTCATGGTAACTGCCGTAGGTGGGTTATCCCGTTATTCTTCCAATATAAGGCCTCTAAATGGGTTTTCGGGCCACTTTTACGTTTTTGAGCTTTGATTTCATTCCGTGGATTGCTTCACAAATGCTCATGTTTTGAGTAACTAATGCAAATGTTAGCTTACTTCAAAAAAATGCACATCCAACAACATCAACATCAACAACATCAACATCATCAACAGAATACACAACATCAACATCAACAACAACATTAACATCAACATTAACAACAACATCAACAACATCAACAACAACAACAATATCAATGAACAAATCATGAACAGTTGACAACAACAAACAAGAGATACAAGAAA
Organism: Flaveria sonorensis; assembly: GCA_025506505.1. NCBI lineage: Eukaryota > Viridiplantae > Streptophyta > Magnoliopsida > Asterales > Asteraceae > Flaveria > Flaveria sonorensis. Next base: position 22,419,143 of record CM046427.1, on the reverse strand, counting down.
GATGATAAACAGATGATTACAACAAACAAGAATCAAGAAACATGATGAATATGGATGATTGCAACCAATAGGCACATCCAATTTCACATTCAACAGAAAAGAAGAAAGCAACCTTGGTCACATAATCACAGATCCAATCAAGGATTTGTACAACTATTAGAAACTCTTTCTGAAGTACTTGGAACCATCCTTTATCAAGTTAATTCAGAGATTCAAAGAGTTGAAGTGTTCGTAAGACTGACTTATGTTCCTGATATTACTTATTGAAGTTCAAAGCCTCATCATATGCATAATGCATTCTAATCCTTTGAGTTTGATATGAACAAACAGTAATCCAAAAGTGATACACCTCATATCCAATTCGTTAAGTATTCTCAAAGAGATTCTATCCTTTATCAAAAATACATTAGGATAAGCTTAATCTGAGGGGGAGAACTACAGTGAACTGTGTCAGAACATCAGTTGATCAAGAAGACATGTGACAGAGAAGATCTTCAAGTCAAAGTTTGGCAAGCATCAGTTTAGGGGGAGTATTGTTGGGTTCAACAATTGATAAACTGAAGCTTTCCAAACCACAATCAAAGCCAACTAAAGATCTCATTGTACAAGTTCAGAGACCAAGTTGATAAACAGAACAAAATAAACATAAGACAGAGTCAACAAGACAAAGTCAACATCAAGACCACAAGAAAAGTCAAAATTAGGTCATGATGTAAAAACATTATAAATAGAACCACTAGTGCTACAGTGTGGGTGTGGTCATTACAAAGTTTGTGAGGGTGGTCATTTGTAAAGTGTGTGTTTTTCATGGTGTAAATCACCACCCAAGGAGAAATTCTCTCCTTTGGGTGGGTTTGATGTTCATCCATCTTTGTATATATTTCTTCATTGTAATTTGTTATTCAATATTAATGAAATCATAACATTATACATTACACACACATCCTTGTTCTTCAATTCACACACTTCCACCCATCTTTAATTTTGAATTCTATGATCTGAAAAATACATGAATCCTAAGATCCAAGCTCAACGGATCTGAAATTTTTGATGTAGCAGTTAATGAACCCGATGAATGCTTAATCAAATTATATCAGAACAACAGTCCTAATACTTTTAACTATGTCCATCTAACACATATTTAGTGTTTGATTTGTTCTATAACATCAAATGATTCAAATTTTGATTTTGGTTCAATGTTCGACTTAGGTCGAACAATGTTCGAATCAGATAAGATGAACAAGATGTTTTGATGAATGTTTGATGATACGAATCATGTTGTTATACATGTTTGATCTTGAATCAAAAGAAAAATCAAATAGATTTTAGGTTTTGGATGATCAGGGGGTTTAAGGGTTTAACGCACTTTAGCAACGTTTAAAAAATTTGATTTTCTCTCTCGCACTCGTGATGAATGAAAAAATCATACGTGTTAAACTATATATATAACGAACAAAAATGACTGTCTGCTGTGTAAACAGTTTGTTTGACCGCTGTGTAAACAGTTTAAAATTAAAATATTAATTTTAAGTATTCGCTATGAAATACACATGGGCTGTGTGAACAGTGCATACGCTGTACAATTTTTAGATTGTACACTGTGGACCCCTTTGATGTTGTACTGTGTTCACAGTGGATGGTCCTTTGGTCATGCACTGTGTACACTTGAAAAGTCACACTGTGTTTTGACCACTGTTTTCAAAGCGGATGAACAATTGTTCATGCGTTGTATGCTCTTGAAATGGTTTGTTTGTTCACAGCGGATGAACATTTATTCATGCGCTGTGGACCCTTTTTTTAAATTTTTTTTTGTTTGGTTGTTCACAACGGATGAACATTTGTTCATATGCTGTGGACCATTGAATGATTTTTGATTGTATAGCGGATGAACATTTGTTCATGCGCTTTGGACACTTTGAAAATTTGTTTGATTGTACACTGTAAGGCCTCGTTCCCGGAGACCTCATAGTTGGACAATCATAGCATTATTATATAAAACAATAAACATTTCATAAAACATCACTGTGGAATTGAGTTACCAAAAACCATTCATGCATATAATTAATGTTGCAAAATAATACATCATTGTAAGTTAGGGTTACAAAATAATCTATTAGTTGCATTACAATACAACAAAATCATTAAGCATGAACAGATGCCAGTCTAGCCCTGACGAGTAGCTTCCCCCCGTGTGCCATCCTCAGCAACATTTACCTGACAACTAGAAATGCATAAAAGTCAGCGCTGCTGAGTGAGTTCTAGTTTTAAAACGTTTAAAATACCTAGTAAGATTTATATATGAAAATATCCTTTTCAATAAAATATTTCCTTTACTTTCGCGTGTGAACATTCACCATATATACATCAAGGTATAATCTTGATTATCTTTCATTATCACATGCATTCATTCGTTTCGTACTTTTTCACTATCTTTCACTATTTCCAGGTCCTGTCATAACTTTACCCCCATCGTTGGACACACAATCACCTCATTCTCGGGGTTAAGTGACAAGGACCCCGTTTCATACGTATGGATCAATCACCAAGACTGATCCCCCTGTGTGTGAACCCTCATGGGTTAGCCAAGATCACACGCTATATTACACACAGTTGAGCTAGCAACTCTCAATGAGTTGTGAACCTACTTTATCATTTGCTTGCAAGACTTTCATTCATTTCTTATGTTTCACTTTTCATTAACATTAATCTTTCACTTTCTTCAATGATAATACTTTACGTATACGAATATAATCACACCACGTAAAGCCATAAAATAGATACATAATAAGGAACATAAGGACAACCCTAAACATGCAAAAACATAAGCAGATATAACCAACAAAACACCCCAGGACAAATCCTTAAATTTCCGTTTTCCTAAAATTTCAGAATATTTTCTAAGGGTTCTAGGCGCATGAGCACTATGCAGGCGTATGAGTACTTCTTGGGCGCATTATCGCTATGTGGGCGCATTAGCCAAAACTTAGGCATCTGAGCACTTAATTTGGATGCATGAGGTACTGTTCAGGCGCATGACTGACACTTAGGTGCCTGTGCAAAATGGTTGGGCGCATGGGGTACTGTTCAGGCTCATGACTGACACTTAGGCGCCTAAGCAAAATGGTTGGGCGCATGGGGTAATGTTTGGGCGCATGGGTTAACACTTAGTATTTTTAGACAAATTCTTAGGCGCATGAGGACTATTGGGGAGCATGAACTACACAGGCTTTTTCTAAGGAAAATTTCTAGGCGCACGGACCCTGTTTGGGTGCATGACCAACAATGATGTATATTTCAGACTTATATTCAAACCCAATCTAGATATTAACATGTTATAAGCTTATATACATCATTCTAAGCCTTATCATCACATAAACAACTATAAAACACAAGAACCTAAGCATATACATACGATTACACATAACAGTTATGGGCGGCCATGCTTTTGTAATCCTTAAAATAATAAGGTTTTGTACCTTTTACACTTAGCCCCCTTCCACTTTTGTTCCATTTCCCTTCTTGCAAGATACTTTTATTTTCTTTTATTTTGACAAAGTTTCGGGTGTTACAAGTCTACCTCCCTTAAAGAGTTTTCGTCCCCGAAACCTGTCACTCTTCGAACAGCTATGGGTAATGCTGTCTCATTTCTTCTTCAGTCTCCCACGTAGACTCGGAACCCTTTATGTGTTTCCACTGCACACGCACAAGTGGAATCACTTTATTTCGCAGCCTCTTCTCTTTTCTGTCGATGATTGCCACTGGTTGCTCTACATAATTAAGTTGTTCATCCACCTCGATGTCTTTTAGCGGTACAATCATATCCTCATCAGCTAAGCACTTTCTCAGGTGAGATACACGGAATATTGGGTGAATATCACTTAACTCATCAGGCAGTTCTAATAGATAGGCCACCTTTCCTACTCGTGCGATAATTCGGAAAGGCCCTATGTATCTTGGGCTCAGCTTGCCCCTTTTTCTGAATCGGATGATCCCCTTCCAAGGTGAGACCTTCAACATGACTCTATCACCCATGTTGAATTCAATCGATTTACGCCTTTTGTCGGCATACGACTTCTGTCTATCCTTGGCTGCCTTCATAAAGGCTTTGATCTTTTCTAACTTTTCTGTCGTAGCCTCGATCACCTCGGTACTTCCCAACTCCTTCTGCCCGATGTCTCCCCAACATACGGGCATCCTACACCTCCTACCGTACAGCATCTCGTATGGTCGCATGCCAATGCTGGCATGATAACTGTTGTTGTATGAGAATTCCGCCAACGGTAGGTGATCATCCCAACTCCCTCCAAAGTCGATCACGCATGCTCGTAGCATATCCTCAAGTGTCTGAATCGTCCTCTCAGACTGACCATCTGTCTGAGGATGATAAGTTGTGCTAATGTGTAGCCTCGTCCCCATCGCATTATGGAATCTCTTACAAAATTTTGATGTAAATCGGGTGTCATGGTCCGACACGATAGACACCGGCACACCATGACGAGCTACAATTTCTTTAATGAACATATTCGCTAATCTCTCAGATGAGTACGTCTCATGGATTGGTAGGAAGTTAGCACTCTTCGTCAGACGATGAACAATCACCCATATGGTATTGTACCCCCTCGCCGTACGAGCTAGCTTCGTAATGAAGTCCATGGTGATGTGCTCCCACTTCCACTCGGGTATATCCAATGGTTAGATCTTCCCGTATGGCTTCTGATGCTCGGCCTTAACTTGCAAGAAAGTAAGGCATTTACTCACATACTCCACTACATCGTGCTTCATTCCCAGCCACCAGTAATCTTTCTTCATGTCTTTATACATCTTGGTAGCACCAGGATGAATGGAGTATCGAGTCTTATGAGCTTCATCCATGATCTGCCCCCGTAGGTCTCCGTAACGAGGGATCCACATCCGCCCGAAGCGGGTTTTAACTCCATGGGTATTTTCTCCCAACTCCGTGACTAGACCTCTCATCCTTTAAGAGTTAAGGAGATCTTCTTTCAAGGCCTCTTCTTGAAATTATTTGACCTGTGTCATCACGTCAGAGGTCATCACTAATTGATAAGCTTTCACCCAGATCGGCTCAGGTCTCTCTTTCCGACTAACGGCATCCGCCACTACATTGGCCTTTCCTAGGTGGTAATGGATCTCACAACCATAATCTTTGATCAACTCCAGCCACCTCCTTTGCCTCATGTTGAGGTCCTTCTGCTAAAAGAAATACTTTAGGATTTTGTTGTCCGTGAAGATTGTGCACTTCGTCCCGTACAAGTAATGTCTCCAAATCTTCAACGCAAAGACCATAGCTGCTAGCTCCAAATCATGAGTGGGATAATTGACCTCATGGATTTTCAGCCATCTGGATGCGTAGGCTATTACCCTTCCACTTTGCATCAACACGCAGCCCAATCCCAAATAAGAGGCATCCGAATATACCATTAAATCTTCACTCCCTTCGGGTAATGTCAAGACAAGAGCTTGAGTTAATCTTGCCTTTAATTCCACAAAAGCATCCTCCTGTTCCCGACCCCACACAAACTTCACCTCCTTGCAAGTTAATTTAGTCAAAGTTGAGGCTATCTTGGAAAAGTCTTGAATAAATCTTCTGTAGTAGCTCGCCAGACCCAAGAAACTTCGAATCTCAGATGGCGTCTTTGGAGACTTCCATTGCATCACTACCTCAATCTTCACCGGGTCTACCATAATTCCTTCAGAATTCACCACGTGACCCAAAAATTGGACTTCACGCAATCAAAAAGCGCACTTAGAGAACTTAGCATACAACTTCTCTCTTCTAAGTGTCTCCAATACTTCGCGTATGTGGCCGGCATGTTATTCTTTGTTTTTCGAGTAAATCAGGATATCATCAATAAACACAATCATCGATTTATCTAGCATTGGCCGACACACTCGGTTCATCAAATCTATAAAGGCAGCTGACGCGTTAGTTAGACCGAAAGACATAACAAGAAACTCGTAATGTCCATAACGCGTGCGAAAAGCTGTCTTAGGAATATCCTGCTCCTTAACCTTCAACTGATGGTAACCAGATCGGAGATCTATTCGTGAGAACCAACTGGCACCTTGGAGTTGATCAAACAAGTCATCTATTCTAGGCAGGGGATATCGATTCTTCACCATTAACTTGTTTAACTCCCAGTAGTCTATGCACATCCTTATACTACCATCTTTCTTCTTAACAAACAAGACCGGAGCACCCAGGGAGAGATACTCGGTCGGATAAACCCTTTATCCATCAACTCCTGCAGTTGAACCATTAGTTCCTTCATCTCAGTCGGAGCTAATCACGGGTTGAGCACCGGGTATCAGATCAATTTGAAACTCAATCTCACGATCCGATGGTACACCTGGTAAGTCTTCTGGGAACACGTCCGGAAAGACACACACAACTGGTACATCGGAAAATTATGGTACTAGCGTGTCCACATCCTTCACATAAGCCTGGTAGGCACTACATCCGCGTTTCAGGCACTTCTCTACCACCGCCATTGAGATCACCTTAGGAACCGTCATCACTTGATCACTGTGGACCGTCACCAAGCTTCCACCTGGCGCAATTAATCGAATAATCTTTTTGCGACACATAATATTTGCCTCATAGGCTGTTAACCAATCCATCCCTATAACTACATCAAATCCGCCTAGGGGCATTAAAAATAGTTTAGCAGAGAACCTATGGCCTTCTAGTTCTATGTTGCAGTCTTCTAACATATCAAAAATTCTGGTAGACTTACCAATAGCAGTTTCTACATCAAATGGCTCATCAATACTTCTACAACTAATAGGAAACTTAGCATAGAAAGCAGCAGAAATAAAACTCCTACTAGCACCAGAATCAAATAATACAGAGGCACAAGTTTGGTTTACTAGAAACATACCTGACACGACGTCGGGGTCCACTCTAACCTCCTCCCGGGTTATCGTGAATGCTCTAGCGCTTGCCCTCTGCCCTTCCCTCTCCGTCCTCTTCTTCACCCAAGAACTCTCGGCCCTCAGCCTCTTGCAATCCCTGCTCACGTGACCCTCTTTACCATAGTTGTAACAATTATAACCCCACATACTTTTTCCACGTGTCAGGGCTTCCCACACTTGAAGCATACATTCGATCCCTACTTGCACTCACCAGTGTGCTCCTTCCCACATTTGCCACACCTCTTCATCCCCAAGCTTGACGACCCCACTCTTTGGTCATCCATTCTCATACTCTTGTTGTTTGGAGTGAAACCACCACGTCCAAACCTTTTCCCACTCTAGTGCTTGTCACCACCGCCCGTCTTCTTCACCTCCACCGCAGTCTCCTCTCTCTCATCATACAATCTACCCGCCAGGTCTACTACCAACGGAAAGGTACCTGGTCAGGCAGTAATCAAATGCCTGTGGATATCAGCTGGTAACCCCTGAATGTACCTCTTGATTTTCCTTGACACAGGCGTCACTTGGTCAGGCACCAATCTAGCCATCTTGTTGAACTTGGTGGTGTATTACTGATGAGCCATGGTTCCCGCCTCTAGCTATAGGAACTCCCTTTCGATCTTATCAAGCTCTCGGTGAGGGCAAAATTCCTCGATCACCATTTTCTTCAACTCTCCCTTCTCCTAGCTGCCTTCGGCTTGGACAATATTGCCCACCAACACAAAGCCGAGTCTACAAACAAGTGAGTGGCGAACTTCACCTTCTGGTCCTCCCTACACTCACTAATCTCCAGCACCGCCTCCATCTCTCTTACCTAGCGGTGAGTAGTGGCAACATTACCGTTGCCATCGAAAGTCAGGGGTTTACACCGTTAGAATGGCCCGTAGCTGCATCCCTTCACGGTATCCCGCACTACTACCTCCTCCTCATCACTAGAGGCTGCCTTCTCAGCATTCGGTTCCTCTTCTTCATCATGACTCCTCTTATTCCCCCTTCTCCTAGCTGTAGTCCTTCTCTCCTCCTCCTCCTCCTTTTTCTCATCCTCCCTCATAGCATGGATGACTTCAGTCACTACAGACGGTAAGATTGTCTTCATGACTTGATACACCTCCTCCACAACCGCCTCCTTTAATGAGGCTCTTAAGTTAGCACTCTCATCACGCCCTCCGGATGATGAAGCCCAAGCTCAGCAGGAGCCGACTCCGTAGTCTTAGCCTGGTTCCTTACGACCCTTGGTCTACCACTACGACCACCCCGTGTTCCACCTCGAGAAGCCTTAGACGATCTTCCACCAGCCATCCTCTAATCGCTATAAGATTCAAACACCAACATGGTCATTCAAGGTAATAGCTCATTTATGTCAAGTATAGTAAGTCCCTAATTACAGTGGCCAGTTGTGATTAGCCACTTACTTTACTTTTCATCCCTCGAGCATTTCCTATCCTGACTACATCAGTATTCAAATCTACTAAAAGCAAATAAATCAAATAGCACACGCACATAATACCGGTTAACATTAAGAAAAGAATTACCTGGTGGCATGTAGCTACTCGGGCTGGCATCCCTCCATTCGGTCCCATTCTCAGTTTAAGTTTAGGTTTTGAAAATATTTACCTTTTTCTCTTAAACATTGGCTCTGATACCAACTTGTAAGGCCCCGTTACTGGAGACCTCATAGTTGGACAATCATAGCATTATTATATAAACAATAAACATTTCATAAAACATCGCAGCGGAATTGAGTTACCAAACACCATTCATGCATATAATTAATGTTGCAAAATAATACATCGTTGTAAGTTAGGGTTACAAAATAATCTATTAGTTGCATTACAATACAACAAAATCATTAAGCATGAACGGATGCCAGTCTAGCCCTGACGAGTAGCTTCCCCCGAGTGCCATCCTCAGCATTTACCTGCCAACTGAAAATGCATAAAAGTCAGCGTTACTGAGTGAGTTCTAATTTTAAAACGTTTAAAATACCTTGTATGATTTATATATGAAAATATCCTTTTCAATAAAATATTTCCTTTACTTTCGAGCGTGAACATTCATCATACATACATCAAGGTATAATCTTGATTATCTTTCATTATCACATGCATTTCGTTTCGTACTTTTTCATTATCTTTCACTATTTCCAGGTCCTGTCATAACTTTACCCCCATCGTTGGACACACAGCCACCTCATTCTCGGGGTTAAGTGACAAGGACCCCGTTTCGTACGTATGGATCAATCACCAAGACTGATCCCCCTGTGTGTGAACCCTCATGGGTGAGCCAAGATCGCATGCTATATTACACAATTGAGCTAGCAACTCTCAATGAGTTGTGAACCTCCTTTATCATTTGCTTGTAAGACTTTCATTCATTTCTTATGTTCCACTTTTCATTAACATTAATCTTTCACTTTCTTCAATGATAAATACTTTACGTATACGAATATAATCACACCACATAAAGCCATAAAATAGATACATAATAAGGAACATAAGGACAACCCTAAACATGCAAAAACATAAGCAGATATAACCAACAAAACACCCCAGGACAAATCCTTAAATTTCTGTTTTCCCAAAATTTCAGAATATTTTCTAAGGGATCTAGGCGCATGAGCACTATGCAGGCGCATGAGTACTGCTTGGGCACATTATCACTATGTGGGCGCATGAGCCAACACTTAGGTGTCTGAGCCCTTAATTTGGGCGCATGAGGTACTGTTCAGGCGCATGACTGACACTTAGGCGCCTCAGCAAAATGGTTGGGCGCATGGGGTACTGTTCAGGCGCATGATTGACACTTAGGCGCCTGAGCAAAATGGTTGGGCGCATGGGGTACTGTTTGGGTGCATGGGTTAACACTTAGTATTTTCAGACAAATTCTTAGGCGCATGAGAACTATTGGGGTGCATGAACTACACAAACTTTTTCTAAGGCAAATTTCTAGGCGCACGGACCCTGTTTGGGCTCATGACCAACAATGATGTATATTTCAGACTTATATTCAAACCCAATCTGCATATTAACATGTTCTAAGCTTATATACATCATTCTAAGCCTTATCATCATATAAACAACTATAAAACACAAGAACCTAAGCATATACATACGGTTACTCACAACAGTTGTAAAAACCCATTTTAGACATGCATTTTCAGCCTCAAAAGTTTAAAACACATAAAAACCAGGGTCTAGAACTCACCTATTGCAGCCAACAAGTAAAACTCCTCCCAACTTGCATGCACAAGAGTTCGAACACCTAAAACACACAAAAACAAACAACCAAACACATAGAACACATAAAAATCGGTTTTATGGTCAAAAATCCAACAAAACTGAACCAATTAATCATATAAGACACTCACCAATGCGAAAATCAGCCCTTCTTCTTGAATAATCAAGAGAAAACTTCTTCTCCTTCTTCTTTCTTCTTTTCAGCCGAAAAGGAAAAGCAAAACATCAGTAGCATGGGCAGCCATGCTTTTGTAATCCTTAAAATAATAAGTTTTTGTACTTCTTACACTTAGCCCCCTTCCACTTTTGTTCCATTTCCCTTCTTGCAAGATACTTTTATTTTCTTTTATTTTATCAAAGTTTCGGGCGTTACATACACAGCGGATGAACATTTGTTCATGCGTTGTGGACACTTGGATGTGATGTGTGAATGTTTACAGCGTATGATTACCTGTGTGCATAAGCTATATTGAAAGGCCACGATCCCGGGACGCTCATAGTTGGACAATCATCGCACATAAAACATATAATTTACATTTACAATTTCTAACACATTGCAACGAAATAATTTTAAACCATTTCATTATAATTGCTTTTGCAAAATAATACATGGTAGTTAACTGTTACAAAATATCATAATTTGCATTACATCACAAAAACATTATCATAACATGAAATGGATGCCATCCAAAATAATCCAAGTAGCTGCCCCATGCCATCCTCAGCAACATTACATGCCAACAGGAAACTCATAAAAGTCAGCGTTTCTGAGTGAGTTCTAGTTTATAAAATAAAATACTTTTCTTTCGTTTAAAACCATTCTTTACTTTCATACGCGATCATACAACATACATACACATAGATAATATCATTATTATCTTCCATTACCATTCATTACTTCATACCGTACATTTCCTTCATTAACCTTCCTTCGTTCATTCCATCCGGATCAATGTCATCAGCTATACCCCAAACGTAGGCACAAAGCGGGTACTGGGCCAAAGTCTATAAATAGACCCCTATTCATTGCGCACAAAGCCTGGCACCAGTACCGGGGCAAGCGACAAGGATACCATACATCAGTTTACCCCAAACGTAGGCACAAAGCGGGTACTGGGCCAAAGTCTATAAATAGACCCCCATTCATTGCGCATAAAGCCTGGGACCAGTACCAGGGCAAAACTCATCCATTCATTCATTCATTCTTTCTTTAATGCATGCATTCTTTCATACTTTACGTTCCTCTTTTTATTATCTTTCCGCTTTTTGTTACATACTACTTTACGTTTATTGATATTAGTCATACCACGCAAAGCCACGGAAGATATCATACATAACAAGGAACATAGCATAAACATAACCATACCATACATAGCATCATCACATCACATATGACATCATAAAGTTAACTTACATCACCCCCGAGAACCTCCCAAGTCAAAGCCTACACTTTACCTTTTCCCCAAAATTTCAGAAAATAATCTAAGTCTTAGGCGCATGGAACTATGCAGGCGCATGGCCTTCTGGGCGCATGGGAACACTTAGGCGCAAGGGAAAGGTTCTGGGCGCATGGGCACTATTGGGGCGCATGACCCAACACTTAGTCATTCTAGGCATTTCTAGGCGCATGGGCACTATACAGGCGCAGGAATGCCTGGGCGCATGAATGCCTAGGCGCATGGGTAGTTTTGGGCGCATGGACACTTATCCAAATTCAGCCTATTCTAGGCGCATGGATACTTTTTGGGCGCATGGGCCAAATCCAGGCGCATGGGTAACCAACTCATACTCATAACATCATAATCAGTCCCAACATCACCAATTCAACATGTTCTAACTTAGTTCTAGCATTTAAGCATCATAATATGAACATGGCATCATCATAACATCAAGAACACCCAAAATCATAACCCACCCATATTCACACATACATATTTATACGGGTATAAAACCCACATTCATAAAAACATATATACATGCATTTCCAGCCCTAAAATCAGTTAAAACATGTAAATAGGGGGTTCTAGAACTCACCTTATGCAACTTTCGTGTAGACTCTTCACACCCGAATGCAAATTTGAGTTCAACCGCCTAGAAACCCACCAAAAACACACACACACCCGGACACATAAACACACATAAGCATACAACCGAGGCATAGGCCGGCCAAGAACAACTTAAAATGATGAATTCTTACCTTGAATTCGAATTCTCCTTCTTCTTTCTTCATAGTCCGAAAATTCAGCTCTTCTCCTTTCTCTCTCTAGAAAAATCTGGTGAAAAGAAGTGTCCAGAGATGTGTGGGCGGCCATGCCCACTTTATGCACCAACTTTTTGTACTTTTTTGTTTTTTTGACACATTTATCCCTCAACTTGAGTTAAATTGTGTTTTCTTTCTTTCTTGTCTTTAAAAAAAATATCCGGGTGTTACAAGTCCACCCCCCTTATATAGGTTTCGTCCTCGAAACCTGTTATTCCTTAAACAGATATGGGTAATGCTGTCTCATTTCTTCTTCGGTCTCCCACGTAGACTCGGATCAATTCCTGTGCTTCCACTATACACGCACAAGAGGAACCACTTTATTCCTTAACCGTTTCTCCTTACGATCAATGATTGCCACTGGTTGCTCCACATAATTGAGCCTTTCATCAACTTCAATATCTTCCAGTGGTACAACCATATCTTCGTCAGCTAAACACTTCCGCATATGAGATACATGGAACGTAGGGTGAATTCCACTTAACTCATCGGGTAACTCCAATCTATAGGCCACCTCTCCTACTCGAGCAATGATTCGGAAAGGCCCTATGTACCTCAGGCTCAACTTGCCCTGCTTTCTAAACCGAATGATACCCTTCCAAGGTGAGACCTTCAACATAACTCTGTCACCCACCTTGAACTCAATCGGTCTACGTCTCTTGTCGGCATACGACTTCTGCATATCTTTAGCTGCCTTCATAAAGGCTTTGATCTTCTCAAGCTTCTCAATCATAGCCTCGATCACCTCAATACTTCCCAACTCCTTCTATCCAATATCACCCCAACAAACTGGTGTTCTACACCCCCTACCATATAGCATCTCATAAGGGGGCATACCAATACTGGCATGATAACTATTATTATACAAGAACTCAGCTAACGGTAAGTGGTCATCCCAACTTCCTCCAAAGTCAATGACACATGCCCGAAGCATATCTTCTAGCGTCTGAATGGTTCTCTCTGACTGGCCATCCATCTGTGGATGATAAGCCATGCTAATGTGTAAACTCGACCCCTTAGCATCATGGAATTTCTTCCAAAATTTAGATGTAAACCGGGTGTCACGATCGGAAACAATAGACACCGGCACACCATGATGAGTCACATTCTCTTTAATGAACAAATCCGCCAACCTCTCAGATGGATATGTATCGCGGATCGGTAGGAAGTGAGCACTCTTCGTTAAACGATCAACTAGCACCCATATGGCGTCATACCCTTTAGCGGTACGTGGTAGCTTCGTGATAAATTCCATGGTCATATGCTCCCACTTCCACTCCGGTATATCCAACGGTTGGATCTTCCAGTACGGCTTCTGATGCTCGGCCTTCACTTGCGAGCAAGTAAGGCACTTACTCACATACTCCGCTACATCGTGCTTCATACCCGGCCACCAATAATCTTTCTTCATATCTTGATACATCTTTGTAGCACCGGGATGAATGGAGTATCGAGTCTTATGAGCTTTATCCATTATCTTCCCACGTAGATCCCCATAACGAGGAATCCACGTCCTTCCGAATCAGGTTCTAACACCAAAAGTTTTTTCACCCAATTCCGCAACCATGCCTCTCATCCTTTCGAAGTTAAGACAATCTTCTTTCAATGCTTCGTCTTGAAACTCCTTATACGGGTATAAAACCCACATTCATAAAAACATATATACATGCATTTCCAGCCCCAAAATCAGTTAAAACATGTAAATAGGGGGTTCTAGAACTCACCTTATGCAACTTTCGTGTAGACTCTTCACACCCGAATGCAAATTTGAGTTCAACCGCCTAGAAACCCACCAAAAACACACACACACACCCGAACACATAAACACATATAAGCATACAACCGAGGCAAAGGCCGGCCAAGAACAACTTAAAATGATGAATTCTTACCTTGAATTCGAATTCTCCTTCTTCTTTCTTCAAAGTCCGATAATTCAGCTCTTCTCCTTTCTCTCTCTAGAAAAATCCGGTGAAAAGAAGTGTGCAGGGAAGTGTGGGCGGCCATGCCCACTTTATGCACCAACTTTTTATACTTTTTTGCCCTTTTGACATATTTAGCCCTCAACTTGGGTTAAATTGTGTTTTCTTTCTTTCTTATCTTAAAAAAAATATCCGGGTGTTACATATATACGCTTGTACTGTTTCTAAAACGAATGACTTATGTTAGTCATGCGCTGTGGACTGGCACTGTATTCACAGCGAATGCCTTACCAACATCATACGCTGTGAACCCTTGTATGTTCACTTGTGCATAGCGGATGTATGTTTGTTTTGTCCGCTATATACACTTCGTGTATTTTGTATGTTATGATGTACTGTAGCTACAGCGGATGTATGATTGTAAGTTCGCTGTGACAACAGTTTTCAAAAATTTTAGATTTTTGTTTCTTTTGAACTAATGTATTCTGAAGCATATGTTTGATAAAATTTTCTTTCGAAAGAACATTTGTTTGATGAAACTTGTTTAAATCAAAATGTTTGTTTAAATCTTTGATTTAAAATGTAAGTTAAAATCTAAAATTTTAACATGATCAATATATGGATGTTAAGATATTACTCACAAGCAATATTGTGTAATATTGTACATATGTATGTGTGTCAACCTGTTGTGTTTGGGTGCTGGCTTGACTTGGCTTTATTTAAAATCTCAAAATTTTAAAAATTTTGAATTTTAAAAATGTATGAATATGCACAATTCTGCTGCCTTTGATATTTCCAAGTTCAATTTCTCCCCCTAAATTTATGCATATTTATAAAAACCTTTTATAAAATGACAAAAATTTGTATGTGTTAGAATGGAAATTATCAAAGTCCAATTAATTGCTTGCTTGATAAAAGTTAGAAAGATAATGCCTTATCTAACTAATAAATGAATGATTTTCATGTTTGAACATGAATCATTTTCACATAAGATGAGATCATACTAGTCTTAAATTCTCACTGAGTTGTTTGAATGATTTTGAGAATAGACATAGACAAGTACAATGTTGATTGTAGATATTGTGATCCACTTAAACTCATGCATGGTATTAATGATTGATTGAAACAGTGAGTGATTATCATGTTTTTGAGTTAAGTGATATGAGTTGTATGTACCCCACATCTGATTGTATGTTTGGTACAACCCTCCTCAAGATATGCTAGAAAGCACTTTCAATACTTAAGACCTAGCTATTTAGGATATAAATGCTCAATGTGATCCATGTTGTTTGATCCCCATTGGGATTCTTTTTCACTTCACTTTAGAAGGTGATCCACTTTGGGATTCTTTTGATTCATTCACAAGAAATGTAGTCTAAAAGACTTTATTGATTGTTCATCCTAGATGGATGCGTTCCTCATTAGGAATGTTTTTGGATCATTATTTAAGTCATTCAGGTCTGTGCTTAGCACAACAAAGAATGCCTTGGTGTACTCCAGGTCTTTGAAAATCATAACAAAGGAGACACTTGTATGATTAAGCAATTTATAAACTGTTTCACTTGATGTATTGTAGTTACTTTATAAGCAACCTATATTGGATAGATTAATACTCACCATAAACCAAGATATGTTGTTGACCACACAATCATGAGAATTTAGTGCTTCACTATTGTATGTGTTGTTAGGTGTCCCATGCTGAGCCTATCTACATATCAAACAAAATACAGTCAGTCTTTATTAGTGGAAAATGACTCAAGTGAAGAACTAAACTAGTGCACTATCATTTCTCATGAGTGACATGTGTGATTCAATGTGTTTAAAAATGAAGTGTTTGTTTGATATCTTGATTTTGAAAGATACATGTTTGATGTTAAACTTGGACTTTAACAAAATCAAGCTTGTTTGATTTTAAAGTTTTGAAAAACATTACTTGTTTGATTCATAGTTGATCATACCAAGTGACTGAACCAAGAATTCAAATCTTGTTGAATCAAATGGTTTTGTAAATAGGTCAGCCAATTGATTGTTTGTATGGACTTTGATCAACTTGATCAAACCCTTTTCTAAGCAGTCTCTCAGAAAGTGATATCTGATCTCTATGTGCTTTGTTTTTGAATGTTGAACTGGATTGTCAGTGATAAACATGGCAGTAGAGTTGTCAATGTGTAAGGGTGTTTGAAGAAAATTAAAGCCATAATCAAGCATTTGGTTTTGAATCCAAATCACTTGAGAACAGCATGCAGAAGCAGCTATGTATTTTGCTTCAGCTATTGACATAGAGACATTAGTTTCTTTCTTGCATTGCCAGGTTATCAATCTTGATCCAAGAAACTAACAACCTCCAGTTGTGGATTTTCTATTGTTGTTGCATCCACCATAATCACTGTCTGTGTATGTATATAAAGAAAAATCTCCATCTTTTGGATACCATAGCCCAAGAGTTGGTTTGCCTTTTAAATATCTGAAGATTCTCTTTACTACATTTATGTGTAATTCTTTTAGATCTGCTTGGTATCTGGCACACATGCATACTGCATACATGATGTTTGGACGGCTTGCTGTTAGGTACATTAGTGAGCCTATCATTGATCTGTATAGTTTTTGATCAACTGATGTTCCTCCTGGATTGGGTCCAAACTTCAAACTAGTTTCAAATGGTGTTTTGCTAGATGTGCAATCAAACCTGTTGTATTTCTTTAATATCTGATTCACATACTTTCTCTGGTTGATGAATATTCCTTCAGCAGATTGTTGAACTTGAAGACCAAGGAAGAATGTAAGTTCTCCCATAGAGCTCATTTGGAATTTTAATTGCATAAAAGATTTAAACTCTTTGCAAAGTTCTGTGTTTGTGGAGCCAAAACTTATGTCATCCACATAGACTTGAACCACTAACAAGTCTTGTTCTTTTCGTTTTAAGAACAATGTTTGATCTATTTTCCCTTGTGTGTACCCATTCTGGAGTAGAAACTTAGAAAAAGTTTCATACCACTTCCTAGGTGCTTGATGAAGACCATACAGAGCTTTATCTAACTTGTAGACTCTATGAGAGAATTCTGGGTCTTCAAACCCTGGTGGTTGAGCAACATATACCTCTTCATCTATCTTTCCATAGAGGAATCCATACTTGACATCCATTTGGTAGACAGTGAAGTTTTTGGATGAGGCATATGCAAGGAACACTCGGATGGCTTCAAGTCTAGCTACTGGAGCAAAGACATCATCAAAATCAATTCCTTCCTCTTGAGAATATCCTTGGGCAATTAGCCTTGCTTTGTTTCTTATGACAATCCCTCTGTCATCTGCTTTGTTTCTGAAGAGTCACAAAGTGCCAATGGCGTATTGACCTTCAGGTAGATCAACCAACTTCCATACCTCTTGCTTTCTGAAATGCTATAATTCCTCTTGCATGGCTTTTATCCAACTGTTGTCTTTGAGTGCTTCTGTGATGTTTTTAGGTATAGTTAGAGATAGGAAGCAGGAATACAGGCAAATGTTTGATGTGTCAGATTGACTTCGTGTCAATATGGTATTGAGGTCACCTATGATGTTTTCTAGTGGATGGTCTTTGTGAACTCTGGTTATTGTAATCTAATCAATAGGAATGGTTGAATCAAGATTGGTGATTGTTTGGTTGGGTGTTGATGGCTGGGTAAGGGTATTTGTGGTTGTTTGTTTATCTGGCTGTGAGGGTTCATTGAATGTTTATGGTGAATCATGAAATAAATCTAAGATTCATTTTCATGATGTGTGTCTGGTAATGAATGATAATCATCATCTTCTTGAATAGTGATTGGTTGATGTGACTTGGTTTGGTTATTTGGTTGTGGTTGGTTAGTCACAGGAGTTGATGAAGATGTGTGTCTGATGATGTTCCTTTTGATGTGTTTGTTTGTTTTGGAGGATTTGGAACTGTGGTACTGGAAGGAGTGATGTTTGTTCTCCTTGGAGGACCTGCAGTTAAAGGAACATCTATGGTTGTTAGTGGAACCATTGGATACTCATTGTTATCCTTGGTACTTGTAACATCAAAATAAGATGTGTCAAATGATTTTGTTAATGCCTCAATATCAAACAACCAGTCTGATCCAATGACTTTCTTAGTGAAAGAGAGTTCATTAAAAACAACATCTATTGTTTCTTCCACTATGTTCAGTCTTGGATTGTATACTCGGTAAGCTTTTGAGCTTCCGGAGTATCCAACAAAAAATCCATCATATGCTCTTGGAGCAAACTTAAATAATTGTTCTTTGGTGTTTAATATTGAAACAAAACATCCAAATGCCTTAAGAAATCCTATGAATGGTTTTCTCTTAAACATTAATTCATAAGGTGTTTTGGAATGTTCTTTGATTATTAGTGTTCTGTTTTGGATGTAGCAAGCTGTATTGATTGCTTTAGCCTAAAAGAATATGGGTAATAAAGAGTCAGCCAGCATTGATCTAGCTACTTCAATCAATGTTCTATTCCTCCTTTCAGCTATTCCATTTTGCTGAGGAGTTCTTGCTACACTGAATTGATGACTGATTCCTTTCTCTGCATAAAAAGAAGAAATGAAGCCATTCTTAGATTCAGTACCATTATCACTTCTTAAAGACTTAACTTTAAGATTTAGTTGATTCTCAATCTTAGTGATAAATGATTTGATGATTTTTGTTGTTTCTGACTTGTGTAGTAGAAAGAAAACCTAGGTGAATCTGGTGTAGTCATCTACTATAACAAGACAGTATTGCTTCTTTCCTATACTTAGGATGTTTGTTGGGCCGAAAAGGTCCATGTGAAGCAATTTGAGTGGTGTCTTGTTAGAGTTTACCAATTTGGACTTATAAGACACTCTGTGTTGTTTGCCTTTCAGACATGCAGTGCAGTGGTCTGTACAGAAAAAATCTTTTTGTGGTAAACCTATTACTAGGTTACCTTTTACAAGTTGATTCATTCTGTTATAATTAGAGTGTCCTAATCGTCTGTGCCATAATTGGGAAACATCTTCTAATGCTTTTGATAGTAAACATGTTT
This sequence comes from Flaveria sonorensis, assembly GCA_025506505.1. NCBI lineage: Eukaryota > Viridiplantae > Streptophyta > Magnoliopsida > Asterales > Asteraceae > Flaveria > Flaveria sonorensis. The sequence continues at coordinate 22,399,776 of CM046427.1, read as the reverse complement.
CAGGTATTGATGCTGAAACAATGTTCATATCAACAATGTATGTGTTGTTATGACAAGGTGTTTTCAAAAGGATACACTCTTCTAGAATTTGAAAACCCGTCTTAAGTATGTAGCAGTTGTTAGAGTCAAATAAGATTGCATATCCTTTATCACAGATTTGAGATACGCTTAGAAGATTAAACTGGTGGTTGGAGCAGTAGTTGACATTTTCAAAGCTGATCAACCTATTTTAAACTATTCCTTCACCAGTTATCTGTCCACCTGTATTGTCTCCTCCAAAAGCTACATTTCCTCCATGTTTGCTTTTAAAATCCCAAAGGAGGGAACAATTGTCAGTCATGTGATGGGAACATCCACTGTCAACATACCATATGTTGTTAGGCCTTCTTTGATGTCCCTATAAAATCAAAGAAATTAGTTAGATAGTGCAACCCAAGCCAAGATGGTCTTGGGTTTTCCATCTTTTCCCATAACATATATTTCTTCTAAAGTGGCATTGTCTGATGGTTTTGAAAATCTAGGCACACTGGATTTCCTTTGAATGTTTTTGGCTCTGTCGGGAGAAGTACTTTAAGCTCTTCTCCTTTGAGTACCAATGTTTGATGGTTGTCTGTTTTGAGACTTATGTCTCCTGTTTGGTTGTTTAAAGTTGTCATAAAAAGTTTTATTATTATTTAAAACAACCTTTTGATGAGGAGTTTGTCTTGGTGCTACTCCTTTGTTCTTGTTAGGAACAACTGTCTGTTTCGCAGTTGATTTCTTAACTTGAGGCTGTTTGTTTTGCGTTTTGTTTTTCTTATTGAAAAAATAGTTTGCAATGCTATGATTGTTTCTTCCACGAATTAAACAATAATTGTGAAAATGGCATGTTTCAGTAATGTGATTGTTCATGTTACAGTACTTGCAATATTTACCATATTCGCATTTTTCAGTGGTGTGAGTGTATTGATCACACCATTCACAGTATGGTAGATTTGCATTGCCTTGTTTGTTTATAACTTTTGATTTTAAATTTGATTTTAAAGGTAAGTCAAAAGGTACAGTTGCTTGTTTTTGCTGAATGGGAGCTTTGCCTTTCCCTTTGTTTGTTAAAGAGGCAGTGGAAGATCCAGCTTCTCTTCCACCAGAGCAGATATCAAACCCTTGAGTCTACTTTGTTTGTTTGGTTGGTGCATCAACCACACTTGAAACTCTTTGAGTTTTAGTAATTGGTTGAGTTGACTGATCATCCAATAGATCAACATCATCTTCATCAGTTGTCTGTTCATCAAATTCATTATTCTCTCCTTGATAAACATTTATTGATTTAATTTGTGGCGGTGATTGACTTTTAACAAATTTTATCAAAGGTGTTTTTGATGTTAATGGTGATTTTGATGATGATGATGATAATGATTGTTTTGAATCATCAGTCCGGTCATGTGGGTCAAGAGACTCACCCTGTGTGTTTGTCATTGGGTCAGGTAAAAGAACATAATTGTCATTATAAGATGGGTTAACCTTATTATATCCTAAACCTGACTGGTCTTTGAATGCCCTTTGTTATGCAAGAAGTTCTTCAAACTTCTTGTTGCTTACCTGAAACTTCTGAAGTTTCACTTTAGTTTTCGCCTACAATGTTTTTGACTCAGTCAATGATACAGAGAGTTGCTTAACTTGAGCTGCTAGTGTTAATTTTTCAGACATTAATTTGTCTAAATCATTTTGTAATGAAAGGATTTTCGCACTACATTGTTTTTGTTCTATTTTTAAGCTTTCATTCAAAATGTTTGTTTCAATAACTTTCTTTGAAAATTTGTCTGCATGCTCTCTATATCTATTGACTTCATCAATGCATGCTTGTGTGCAGAGGTTTTCCTTTACCTCTTTTGGGATTTTTAAAATTTTATCTTCAATGTCTGCCATGAGGGCATGATCTAGAGATTGAATTTCAGCCTCATACATACTCCAATCACACTCACCATCTTTTTTTATGATCATTGCTAATGATTTGGAGTGTTGATTTAGGTCGTATTGTGTGATTTATGGTGGAGTTGGTGCAACAGGGATGCTAATTTGAGGTGGAACATGTCTGTTTGAGTGATAGCTATTGGATGTTTGCGATTAATTGGTGTTTCTGTCAACCCTTGGCTGCTGGCATTCTATTGAGAAATGCCCATAAAGTTGACAATTATAGCATCTCACCTTGGATTTATCAAAACCAATCTTGGTTTTGATCTGAAGGCAATCATTGCCATAGACCATTGAAGAGCCATCTCTTCAACCGTGTCTGGTGGGAGCTCATCCAAATCTTGTTGAATAAGTTGGGATGGTGTTAGACTTGCACCCAAATAAGCTTTAAAGCTTGTACAAATGCTGCATATGCTGCCTTTCTCTTCACTTTGCAGTATAATTAAGAGAGCATCCGTGGGTTTTTCAAGTCTATGTATGTTATGATTCTGTGTGTGTTGCTGTTTGTTGGAACTGGAGATGTGTGGATGATGTTTGCTTTGAGGTGTTGCTTCATAGGAAGCATGCACACCAGACTTTTTGGACTTTTGTTTGTTACTGGATGTTTCAGGAGCTGAGAAGAAGGATGTATCACTAGAATCCAAGAATTCTTCATCTTCCTCTTCTCCAGTGCATGTCAAAAATGCACTATCTGTGTGTTGCTGTTCTTTGAACTTATAAGCTTCTACATGTCTGATATGGTTGTTGTTTCTGGATTTTTCGTCTAGCTCTAGTGCTTCAACTTTAGCCAATAGAGAGTCTAGAGATAGTGCCTCCAGATCCAATGTTGCTTTCATCAAAGAGACTAATTGAGTCCAGCTCTCTGGCAGTGTGTGCAACATCTTCTTGTTGATCTCCACAGATTCGTATTTAAGACCATAAACAATCATCTCATTTACTAACTGAACAAATCTAGGGAGCTGTTGTGGAATTGACTCTCCTTGAATATGATGGAAGGTTTCATATTGTGTCCTTAACTTTTCCTTTTTGATTTCATGAATTTCTTCACTCCCTTCACACATTGTGTGAAGTACCTTCCACAATTCATGGGCTGTTTTGAAATTTTCAACCCGTGTTAAAATTTCAAATGGCAAAGTCATTACCAATATGCTGTATGCTTTTTGACCCTCTTGAGTTCATCACCAGTTATGTTTTTCAAGCTTACTGGTTTTTGTATGTTGTAATCAGGTCCAAGAGTCATAGGTATGAATGGTCCCTCGGTTATAGAAGTCCATAAATCAGGGTCTTGAAAAATTATCCAGTTCCTGAACATGATCTTCCATTGTTTGAAGTCTAACTTGTTCTTTAGTCTGGGTGGTTTTAGACCACTGTTTGTTTCTAAAATTTCATTAGCCATGATTATTTAATTTTAACAATATGTTTTAAGTTAAATTTGTTTGATGATTTTAGCTTAATGAAAAACTTGTTTAATCCTAAAGTCTCTAGGATTTGTTTGTTAATTGAGCCACCTTTTTAAATTGACTTACAGAATAAAGGAATTAATTAATTGAAATTTAGTTAATGTCCAATGTTAGGTCACTTTCAAATCTCAGTGAAAAGAAAAGAATATTTTGTTAAGGGAATGTCAACTTTTAATGATGTCAGTCAATGAAAGTCAAAAACCTAAAAACACAGAAAATGTTTTTAAAAGTGAACTTTTTGAATCAAAAAGTAACTTTTTCAGAAAAATTCCAAGAAGATTATGTTTCTTTTTTGATTTTGATGATAAACCAACATAATCACAGGAGATTGTGAAGGTTAATGAATGATCAAAACTAGGGTTTATCCTAGGGTTTGTTGGCGGCTAAGATAATTTCAACAAAAACAACAATCGGTTTGTTGTTTGATGAAGATTAATTGCCTGTTTTGAGTGAAAAACAACTCAAATATGATGTTTAAATACAATGAACAGATTCAAAGTATTCAACCCAGAGTTTGTTTGATAAAAACTGGATAGAACAATAACCATATATTGTTTATCCGAAACCCTTAAAAACCGATGAGGTTTTAGTGAGTTTTATGATGAACACATTTGAAAATCATGTATGAATGATGATTAGAGCTGTAAACACACAAAATCTTCTTCAAAATGAACGAAAATAGATTATTCAATCATGTTTGGAACATTTGATGAATGTTTAAAGTAGAAGAAGGTTTTTGTGAAGATTTTCAGCTCGAAAATGTATGGTTTGAAGCTAATGAACCACTGATATCATCCTGTTGATTGAGAGGATCAAAAATCAATGTATGATTTGAGCCACTGCTCTGATACCACCTGATGAAATCAACAGATGAATAGGTTGATTTCCCCCAAGGATCTTTTCTAATCTCTCAAACAAGATATAACAACAGATTGTTATATTTTGTATTCAACAAACATCAATCATGGTGCGAAAACCCATGATAGATGCTATGATATCAGTGTTGTGTATGTTTGTGTGTGATTGTGTGATTGTTAGTGCTTGGATGATAATATCTGCTTAATTGTATTGATTATTCAAAAGCTTACAAAGGATTAGGGTAGTATGCTATTTATAGCCTATACAAAGAGCTATATATAATTTCTAAACTACCTTTATGTAAACGAAAATTATATAAAAATCCTAAGTCTATAAGCTGTCCGCTGTGGATGATTAGCTGTCCGCTGTGGATGTAAAGATATCCGTTGTGGAAGTCAGATCACTTGTCCGCTATGCTTTGGATGCTGTCCGCTGTGAAGTGTTTGCATTGTTTGTTGTGCGCTGTGGGATGTTCATCCGCTATGGAGTGTTCATCCGCTGTGGAGTGTTCATCCGCTGTGGATGAACATCCACTGTGGACAGGCATCCGCTGTATGTTACTCATCCGCTGTGGGATGTCTTCATCCGCTGTGAGCACTTTGACTTGATCTTCATCCACTGCATCCTCTTGTACATCCGCTGTGGGTAGTTCTTCATCTGCTGCTGACATTTGGTCAAAATTTCTTTTATCTACAATCCTGAAAAAGAAACTTAAACATTGATTAGTGAATGTTATAATTGTTAATGATGCTAATGTGTTAGTTAATGATTGTTTGAATGTTAGAACATATTATGTTTGTTTATGGCAAGCAATATCCTTTTAAGTATTATTCCATTAAAGCACTTGTTGAGTCAAACACTTAACCTTAGCGGCCCTCAATCGCATTAGTGGACCGTTACCCTGCACCTTGGCGGTCTGCTATGAGACCTGGTGTTCTGATCCTGAACCTTTTGTTTGGCGGACCATTATGGAAAACCAATAGGACCTTTAGCAGACTGTTATGGTCCCTATTCTCAAGCCCTTAAGAAATTTCCATTCTTGATCATCTATCCACGTTTCTTTACAAATATTTATATGAAAACCTGCCCATTAGATCGAGGAGTCACACTAACCACATGGTTTTGAGGACCTAAAAATCCTAGACTGTGCGTATGTTTAAGAAAGTTCTTTATGGGTTATATTAAGCTCCAAGAAAACAGTGTTAGACACTCTTTAGCATTCTTCTTAGAACTAGCTACACTAGAGGCACCATAGATAAGACTCTCTTTATCAAGAAGGTAGGAGCAAACATCATGTTGGTGCAAGTCTATATGGATGATATCATATTTGGATCTACAAATGAGAAGTTGTGCAAAGACTTAGAGCAACTCATGAAGTCCAAATTTGAAAAAAGTTTAATAGGAAAACTCGGTTTCTTCCTGGGTCTACAAGTTACATAGATAAATGATAGGTTCTTCTTAAATCAATCTAAGTATGTGAAAGACTTTGTAGTTAGATTTCAAGCTACTGATGCTAATGTTGCTTAAACCTCAATGCTTAAAGCATTTTTTTTAACTCTTGATCTTGTGGGGGAAAATAGTGCATCTGTAAAAGTACAATGCCATTATTGGATTTCTCACGTATTTGACTCTCGCAGACCATATATCATTTTTGCCACATGCTTGTGTGCAAGATTTCAAGCGGCTCCTAAGGTGTCACACATGATTTTTGCTAAGAGAATTCTGAATTATCTCAAGGGGGAACCTAAGTTAGGATTATATACGTTACCTAAGAGTGGTAATTTCAATCTATTTGGCTACATAGGCAGTGAGTATGGTGGTTGCAACATCAACATGAAGTTTACTTTAGGAGGTTATCAATTTCTAGGAGGAAGGCTAGTTTCATGGTATTAAAAGAAGCAAACTTGTGTTTCTACATCAGTTGCTGAAGCTGAATATATTGCTATTTGAAGCTGCTATGCTCAAGTGCCGTGGATTAAGACTCAACTTAGAGATTATGTTATCAACTTCATGAACACTCCTATCCATATTGACAATAATAGTGTTATCAATTAAAAACAATACAATGCAACACTCAAAGACAAAGCACATTGACATTAGATATCACTTTATTACAAATTAAGCTAAAAAAAATATTATTAAGCTAGTCAAAGTTCATACAAATGAATATTATGCATATCTATTCACAAAAGCCTTTGATGAGGCAATATCTTATTTTTTCTATTGGGATGATGATCTTTGAATAATTATTATTCCCTAAAATGTCTTTTTAAATTGTTAATAAAACTACTTGAAAAACTATGAAAAATATTTTTTTTTTAAAATATGTCCAATCTGCTAAAAAGTGTGTTTCATCAGATACTTTGCTGCTGAAGACACAAGAATCAATAGATCTCAGCTGTTGATTTAAAAACCCTCGACATATATAGATTTCAGCAAAAGAAACAAAAAGACCCTTCAGTGTCTGATGACTAGCAATGATATCCCTTATAGTCAATCTGGTTCCATTCAAGAAGGTAGAGTAGACTTTGTCAGATATGGTTTGATTTATGATAATTTGTACTAACTTGCACCACTCCTTTTACAGTTATGCCTTACAACGACATCCCTCATAGTCAGTGTGTTTCTAATCAAGAAGGTAGAGTGGAAACTATATGAAATATGACATCCTTCTTCAGGTTGTGTGTGAACAAATTACTAACTTTTCAAGAGTGTAGGTGGTTAGTCTTGCATTTTAAGAGCCTTGTGTCTGTTTTACTACTTACTTGTATACCATATTCATATTGAGTATACTTTAACAAGTTCTTAATGTTTAGGGTAATTGTCTACTACCAATGCAATTTCTTTGGAGGATGCATTTGATTCCTTAACCATTTCATTAGCAAATTTAGCTACAACTACTCCACTAAGGTTGTAATTCTAAACACCATGTGTTTGTTTTCTTTTCGTTACTTCTTTTCTTTGAAAATGGATATGTAGTAGGAGGTCTCAAATTATGGTATGTCATAAAGTCTTTTGTTGCTAAATAACTTACAAAAGATGACATAAAAATCCTAACTATGTCAGGGCGTCATAACATCTTTCTTTAGAATTAAATAACTAATCTATTGTATTAGAGTATATCATCTTTGGCTTAAATGTTGAATTTGGAGTAGTAAGAACTCAAATATTGGCCATGTAGCCAATTTTTTTCTTGGAGTTAAATATCACTTTTGTGGCCGATGATGAGTAGTAGAGAACCGTGTTATGCGAATGAACCTTGCTTCTGAAGTAGCCACTTTTCTTGCCCATGTCCTGGTTAAAGATGATCAATATTAGCCACAAGGCTGACTAAAACAAAAAGAAGCAAGTGTAGTGGTGATCAAATGGAGCACTGCACTTTCTGCGAGAACGAAGACTATAATAGAGATGGTTGTTACAAATGCATCGGATATTCCGATTCATGACCAGGAAAGGTTAAGCATGAAAGGGTGAAGCCATAGGCAACAACTTGCTTGGAAGGGGACGCAAGTTTAATATTATGCTTGACCAAAGCAGAATACCAGCAATTTATAAAGCTATTTGGGAACCAAAATGACACAACTAAAGAAGAAAATACACCTTTCGCTAATTTGGTAGGTAATTTTGGTAAACAATGTAAATGGATAATTGACTTCTGTGAAATTAAACATATAACTTATGATGATTCCTTCCTTGAAAACATACGTAAAGAAGTTATGAGGCACCTATTATTATATCCAATGTTAAAGGAGTAGTCATTGAAGGTAAAGAGGCTTTTGCTCTACTTAATGGGATGATGATTAATGATGTTCTCCACATCATAAAATTCAAATGCAATCAACTATCTTTTAAAAGGTTGTCAAAAGAACTAGAATGTTCTATCACATTTTCCCCTGAATTTTATGTTATCAAGACTCATGTTGATTGGGGTGGGTGAATGTAAGAATGGTTTATAAAAGATGGGGATGATGGGAAGCAATAGGCAGGAAATGGCAACCAATGGTAGTACATGGCATAAAAGATTACGACGCTCATCAAATTTCAAATTATATCGTGTTGATTTTTTAAAGAATGTCACTTTGAACTCAATGGATTTTCGTGATTCTTGTATTAAAGCTAGGGTTGGCGGAGTACCTTTTCCAATTAATGTCACTGCAACTGTAATTGTTTTGAGCTATTATATTGTGATGTAAGGAAAAATATCATATCCCTTTTATTTGTGCAAACTATTTTTTGACAATAATGGATGATTTTAGTCGATATGTTTGGGTGTTCCTCCTCAAAGACAAATACGACGAAAGCACTTGTCTTATCCATTTTCATAAAATGAAAGAAACTCAAGTCGAAAAACACAGGAAGGGCTTGATTGGTTCATTGAATGTCTAGGAATTGGAATTGGAATTAGAATCATTCCATAGAATATTGTGTTTGGTTGGCACAAATGAAATCTAAATTGGAATGAATTCAACCATTGATGGGATTTCAACATTCCTTTACACAAGTGATGGAATTATTAACTTTTGAATGGAATGTTCAAAGATTAACAAAACACCCTCAGATACCACCATCAAACTCATAACTAAAATGTATATAAAACCAAAAATTAATGAATTAACAACACCACAAATTAATGTGCAGATTGAAAAAAACAAACTAAACTAGAAATCGTATACTCAAATTGATCTTGTTTGAACGTGAAGATCCAAAAGAAAACAAAAATCCATCAGAACCATTAACAAAAAACTCTAGAAATGATAAAGATGCAAAATAATAAAGCATCAAAACGATGAAGCTTCGAAATGATGAAAAAGTGATTAAGCTTTGAGTTTCAGAAATCAACTTCAAAATAGCTTTGAGTTTCAAATGTCAACTTCGCACATGAAGATGTCAAAATGATAAATCTTCAAAAATAAGTCAAGACTCCAAAAATCAAAAGCAAGCAGCACAAGGATCTGAATCTTCCATGACGATCAATGAAAATCAAAAGCACATCGCACCTGAACATGATATCTTAGACGGAGTTTGGTGGTTGAAGGATCAATTTGATGATGAGAGAAGGTTTCTTGATAAAGAAGATGAATTTGTGAATGAGGGGAGTTAGGACAAATTTCAAGGAAGAGAAAATGGGAAAGATATATGGAAAGGATATTATGGTAATTTAGTATTTTATACTTTCGAAATCCTTCAACAATTTTCCAACCAAACTCTACTTAAAACTTTATTAGAATTAGTTCCTTTTCCTTTAAATTCTAATTTCAATTCTTTTAAAGAAATTCTATGAATTAAACGCCCCTTAAAGGAATAAGTCTAACAATGGGTATAATTTACTTCAAACCACATGCTAGAGAATTATGCTAAAGAATAAAAAATTCTTGTGACAACTTTTCCACATACACCACAACAAAAATGGTGAAGTGTAATGGAAACATCGACATTTATAAAAGACGACACACTCTCTAATGTTCGAAGCAAATTTACTGACAAGATTCTGAGGAGAATACGTCCTAATAGCTACACATGTTATAAATATATGGCCATAAAAATGGTAGAGAACATGACACCCTATGAGGTATTGTACAATTGAAAACCCGATTATGAACATATTAGGGTTTTTGGTTGTCTTTCCTATTACAAAAAGCATGAATACAAAATGAGATAAATTTAAAACAAGATGAAGATCAGGAGTTTTCTTGGATTATCCCCATGGGACAAGGGGTACAAGATTTTGATGCTCAAGAACATAAAATTATAATATTAAGGAATGTGAAATTCATTGAGAATGTGTTCCCATTTGTTAATAACACAACAAAGAAAGAAGAAATAATTGTTTTTCCTCAAAGATGGGAAGAAGGAGAAGTGGAAGAAAAGAAGCAAAATGAGCAACAACTGAACGACAATGATGTTTGGCCTGGCACACATTTTGCTGAATGCCTAATTGAATAAGATATTAGACTGGATTCTTCAAAAAATTCAACAGTTAATGATAGCATACAAACCAAGGCCCATGTCATGTTTGATCATGAGAATAAAGGCCCATTAATGGAACATGTTGAGCCTAATATTGAAAGTTGGCCAGTGTAGAAGAATCCAAACCACCAAGGCCGAAAAGACACATAGTTCGGCCAATATGTTTTGATTATTACCACCTAACACTTCCCATGTATTTACATCACGAGCACTCGACCTCCAATCAAGCGTCTTCGACGATACATCCTCTAGCCCAATATATTTATTTGGATAAATTCACTAACACCAATAAAGCATCTTTGGCAGCCATTACTATGACACTTGGCATTTTCTGGTTATTTATTGATCAACACGAGCATTATTTTCTGATCATACATATATGCATTTAACATTTTTCACTTAAATGCGTCATTTATTGCATAAATATTCACGAACCTTCATGTATTGGAAATTCGGAGAATTGCCAGATCGCATATATGTCAGTCCACGAACGTTGGTGATTTGTCAAAACAGTTTTCAATAGTCATAGTTGGTGTGAAATTATGTGTTATGTGATTACATGATTAAATGTTTAGCTTAGTCGTCAAAATTATGAATTTTCTAGCACTTTTTTGTTTAGCGCATTTTTGGCTTTTAAAGCTTAATTATTAAAAAAATGACTTTAAACTAGCAACACAAATATTATTTCATGTTATTAATGTTTGTTTGATATTATGTGAGCATTTAGTGGTTTTGGTTTACAAAAAGTCAATCTCGTAGTAATATGATTTTTTTAAAATGACGAGGGCCTTTCATGTAAAAAATAATATGAGTAAATTACCATTTGTGTCCCTAACGTTTATCCATTTTTACTATTTGTGTCCCTATAGTTTCAAAACCTTGATTCGCCCCCTAATCTTTTAATTTCTTATTCGTTTGCATCTCTTTGGCTGACGCCGTTACATGACTCAGTTAAGTCTGTCTAATTTTATCTTTCTTGCATTTGTATTTTTTTGCTTTTCCTGCTTATCCTCGACTAACGTTGTCACAGCATACCGCCGAACCTCTAGAGCCACGCAAACAATATCCCCTAATTTTCCTCAAACCACCGCAGTACGTCAACCACTTTTCTCAGAGTAATTGTGTCCGTAGAAGTCAGCTTTAAGTCCTCCAATTTATCACTCATTGATTTCAATTGATTTCAATAAAGGATTTGAGATCCATAGCTTTTCGTTGAATTCATTTTGGTGATTGATTTGTGTTGTGTGTTTGTGTACTTATTGTTGTCAAGGGTTTTGTTGACTGCGAATTGCAAAGCATATTCTTGGTCTTCTTCAATTTTTAGGGCAACGTAATTTGATAGTTATGCAAAGGCATCGTAATCCCGCGCATGGATATAGGTCTAATCCAATCAAAATCGGAAGTGGTGGTGGCAAAGTTTTTGGTGGTCCTGGTTACCAGAGCTACAATCGTGGTGGTTTTGGTAGGAGTTGTCCCCCTCTACCTTGCAAGATTGAGGTGTATGGAAGCTAGGAAATTGGCAACTAAGTATTTAGTTTCTAAAGGGTTTACATCCATCGATTTTGCTTAATGGTAAATAGCAAAAAAATAATTCTCTTCAAATTAGTGGTGGTGGTGATGGTGTTTCTGATGCACTTTCAAGTACTGGTGGTGGTAGGAGAAGGTTTGATGATGATTGTAATAGTGCAACAGGTTCAAGAGATGGAATTAGGGCTAGGAGAGAACTGTGAGAACTCTTAAAACCCCTGTGGTTGAAGTGAATCATGCAGTTAATGGAATTCTTTGTCATATGAAAATGTTAAAGGTTCATCGGGATTTTAGAAGGGATAAGAGGAAATGACAAAAATACCCTGCAAGAAAGATAAAATAAGACAGACTTAACTCAGCCATGTAATGGCGTCAGCCAAAGGGATGCAAACGAAGAAGAAATTAAAAGATAAGGAGGCGAATCACGGTTTTGAAACTATAGGGACGCAAACCCTAATATATATATATATATATATATATATATATATATATATATATATATATATATATATATATATATATATATCCAAGTTCTCTTTTGGCAGCCCCTTTCCCCATTTCTCTCTCTCTTTGTGCAAACTACAACGCACACATGTTTTGGTTTGATTCTTGCGTTTAGAAGTGATAAACAACAATTCTTACATCAAAAACATGTTAGCAATCATCCATAACACGATTAAATTAAGTTTTTATGTTAGATTTCATATTTTTTGATTCTCTTGATGGACATAAACCCAAGATATCTAAAATCAAATTAAAACTTGAAATTGATGATTGATTATGTGTTAGTATGTAATACTATGATGTTTGTATGGATTGGTGTTGTGAAATTATGTCATTTAGGTCAAAACCAAGACTTACATATAAAGGAAACTTTATTTTGGGAATTTTGTAGAAATTGTATGAATTTGATGAAATTGATTGAATTTATGATTCTAGGATGTTAATTGATGTTAGTGGGTGAAAATTCATATTTGAGCTTTTGATTTCGACAAAATTTTCGAATACTTTCCATTAAAGGAAAATACTTGGGTAGGTTGATTTATAGATGATGTTTTATGCATGTTTGATGAGTCGTAATGATTGTTATATGTTATTTAGAACTAAGAATAGATTGGATATGATTAAATTGCAAAAAAAGGTTTCATATGAATATGCTAACTTTTTTATAAAAAGTTTTGTTACACGATGTGATGAATATTGAATATTATACGTGTAGTGTAAGGCCCCGTTCCCGAGACCCTTACAATTGGTCAGTCATCGCATGAATGATATAAAACATCTTATTTTTGCAGTGGAAATTTAAATTTTCATTAATGAATAAAACATGTCAAGTATCATTTCATTTTATTTACTGCCCCAAAAAAAATCGTATTAATACATTAGCATGTTCAGCATATGGATGCCAGACTCGTATTGTCCCCAGTAGCTTATGCATCCATGCCTGCATCTCCCCAGCATCAACAATCACCAGCCAACTGATATGCATATAAAAGTCAGCGATGCTGAGTGAGTTCTAGTTTATATAATAAAATACTTTACTTATGATAAAAACCTTTTCTTTACTTTTGTTCATGATCACACATCATACGTACATCTTGATAATAATCATTTATTATCTTTCATCATCGTTCATAATCGTTCGTTTAGTACTTTATTATCTTTCACTTCTGTCTAGATCCTGCCATGTACTATGCCGCATCATTGGTGCACAAAGCGACTACAGTCTTGGGGGCAAGTGGCAAGGATCCCGTTTCGTACGTTTCCATCAGTCACAAAGACTGACCTTTAGGTATGCACTTGGCACACTATGGAGGTGGTAACCCATAAAGAGTTGTGAATCCCTTTTTATATGCTTGCAAGACTTTAATTCATTCATTACGTTCCACTTTTTATTATCTTTATCTTCCAATTTCATTACAATAATACATTACATACATAAGCATATCATACCATGCAAAGTCCCATCATAATACATAAAATGGAGCATCATCAACATACATAAACCACCATAAAACGTCAAGACTTAACACTTAATTCTATTTCCCAAAATTCCAGAAATATTCTAAGTGTCTACAGCGGACACCCAAAGTCCACAGCGCATGGCTAAAACATTCCAAGTATCCAATGCGGATGAACAAAATCCAATACGGGTGAACAAAGTCAAATGCGGATGAACAAAGACAAATGCGGATGAACAAAGACAAATGCGGATGAACAAAGTCAAATGCAGATGAACAAAGTCAAATGCGTATGAACAAAGTCAAATACAGATGAACAAGGTCAAATACGGATGAACAAATTCCACAGCGCACAACATGCAAAATTTATCTAAGTGTCCACAGCGGACGCACCATGTCCAATGCGGACACCATGCATATCCTAAGTGTTTATAGCGAACACTATAACTATCACCTGCAATGCATCATACATATTTTCCAGTCTCCAAACATCATTCTAAATTATACTTAGCATGGGTCTAACATGTTAAACACTTAAAACATACTAAATATCTACACAACATCACAAAAATCACAAGAAACAAACATTCATCAAACATTCATCCATTTTCAGTCGTACAATTCATGAAAAACATGGTTTTGTGCAGAAAACAATAGTTTAATATGCATACCAGCCCCAAACAAGCAAAAACATGTAAAAAAGGGGATCTAGAACTCACCTCTAATAGATTTCAAGTGAAAACTCCTCAAACTCGAGAGCTACCTGGAGTTCTAGCACTAAAACACATAAAAATAAGCTACCAAATACAAAGGAAACACATAAAGATCGGCCCAGAAGTTCAAACCCACTGAAAACCGAGAATAAAACACTAGGAAACCTCACCTTCTTGAAGATCTTCTTCTTTCTCTCTCTAGAAACCGATAACAGCTTCTTCTTTCTTCGGTGCAGCCGAAGTGTGTGTGTAAAAAGGAAATTGACCGGGTCCTGGATCGGAAACTCAGTTTATGTGACTCAACAAGGATCGAATATGATGATTGAGTCAATGATTAAGTAGCGGAAATACTGAATCAAAGAGCATTAAATGCTAAAATACTAATAAATGCTTTGTATATTGATGTTGGTAAACAAGATACAAAAAGTGCTAGGGTTTGCAGCACTAAACAGTATCTGTGGAAAATTTTGTGTGTGAAACTTACAAAAGTAGTGTATACTATTCTATTTATAGGCTGATACAATGCTAGTACAAAATGACTAAACTACCCTGACAACTATACATCAGAATACTAGTCTAAGTACATAATAGGATCAGTATTTGTACATGTGCATCCGCATTAACTAATGCGGATATGTTGACTTCATCAGCATTTCTTCTGTTAAACTTAAACATTGAAATTGTTGTTTGCATTGGTTAATGCGGATGAACAAATACTTAGCCATATTTGTTTGCTTGTCCGCATTAGTTAATGCGGATGAACAAATACTTAGCCGTATTTGTTCTTTGGTCATCCGCATTGACTAATGCGGTTGAACAAATACTTAGCCGTATTTGTTCTTTGGTCATCCGCATTGACTAATGCGGTTGAACAAATACTTAGCCGTATTGGTTCTTTGGTCATCCGCATTGACAAATGCGGATGAACAAATACTTAGCCGTATTTGTTCTTTGGTCATCCGCATTGACAAATGCGGATGAACAAATACTTAGCCGTATTTGTTCTTTGGTCATTCGCATTGACTAATGCAGATGAACAAATACTTGACTACTTTTCTTCTGTAATCTTCACCCGTATTACTTCTTTGTGAGGGATTTCCAACCAGAACAAGCTACAACCACCTCTTGAATAGGCATGTATGATCCTTTCAAGGTCCAACAATACTCCCCTAAGGATTATACAGCCTATGTACTTTAAGTGTTTGAGGGTGGTGGAGGTTGTGAAGATTCTGGTGGTTCTTCAATAGCAGGTGCTGATCTTTCTTGGACTCTTGATGGAGCTGGTGCTGGTTCTGTTTCTGCAGCAGGTTGAGGTTCAGCCAGTGAGGATAACTTTGACTGTTTTGCACTGATGCTTTGTCTTTTATAAAGATGAGTCTGTTGTTTTGACTTTTTATGAAGTTTTTAACTGTTGCTAGGGTTGTCAATTCTTGCTTGGATTGAATTGTACACCCTGTGTGATACAAATTTCTCATATTTGACTGATCTTGGACTTTTGTGCTTCCAAAAATCTGCATACACTTAGATACTATGGTATAACTACCACATCAACATAGTCATTTTTTTAATTATATAATTTATAAGAAAAAGCAACAACAGTACTTTACAATGAAAATGTTTTTAAGATTTTGTAGATATTTTCTGTTTTTGTGAATATTTTCTTTTAAATGTTAATAACTCCCCTTAAAGTTTATATCCACATGGGATAAAACTTTAAAGATTTCAAAATTTTGAAATGACAATATTTTTTTATTTGTTTTGATTATCTTATCTGTACATGAAGAGGATGTATACCTTAATTGGGATCATATCAATCTTACCTTTCATAAGTGCAAGCAATTGTTAGTAAAATGGACATATTCATGAACATATTGATTGTTGGTATGTGTGTCCTCTGAAACTCATGCTTGGTTGATATTTTAATGCATGTGATCTTTATCATGTTTTGAATGGATTAAATATTCAACATGTACCTCACTCTTAAAAGTATGGCAAGATCAACCACCCGCATGACAAGCATGGTAAAGCTTTTTCACAACTTACATGACCAGGTCGTTTAAATTATGAAATCTTATTTTGATTTAAGGAAGGGGGATCCTCATTAGGATTCTTTTGTTTTGATCCTAATATTTATTTGATCCACATTGGGATTCTTTTGCATTTCACTTTGGAAGGTGATCCGCTTTGGATTCTTTTTGTTCATTCACAAGGAATGTATTCTTTATTAATACATCCAGGTTGGATGTGTTCCTCATTGGGAATCTTTTTGGATCATAACATCAGCACTATATGCCTATTTCTCCAGATCTTTGCTCAACAAAACAGAGGAGAAACGGATATGGGTGAATGAGATTCATAAAGTATCACTACCTGGTGTGTTTAGATTCCTACACACATATACTTGGATAAGCTAAATATTTACTTACACCCTGAGATGATGGTTTCATAGTTGAATATGAGCTTTAGTTTATCACAACATATATTTTCTTTTCCAAGATGAGTCTACCCGCATATCAGATAAGTCATGTCAATCTTTCAAGATTTTGAGTAAGCACAGTGAATGATATAACGACTGTAATTATATCATTTCCCAATTGGAGTACATATCATATACTTCAACAAAATAAATTCTTTTTAAAAAAATTTTTTTTACTCAAGGTTAATCATGCCAATTGATTGGACTAAGAATTCAAACCGACTAGGGTCAAAAATGCCTTAGTGAACAAATCAGCTAACTGATTGTCCGTGTGAACCTGAATCAACTTGATTAACCCTTTTTCAACACAGTCTCTCAAAGAATGATATGTAATTTTAATGTGTTTGGTTTTTGAGTGCTGAACTGGATTATCTGTAATAAACATGGCTGTTGTGTTGTCATTGTGAATTGGAGTGTGTAAGAAGTTATAACCATAATCAAGCATCTCGCTTTGAATCCAAAGAACTTAAGAGCAATAGGCTAATGCTGCTATGTACTCAGATTCTGTTATTGAAACAGATACATTTGTCTGTTTCTTGCACTGCCAGGAGACCAGTCTGGGACCAAGAAAATGACAACCTCTAGAAGTGGACTTTCGATTAAAGTTGCATCCCCCATAGTCACTGTCTATGTATGCATAAAGATTGACATCCCCTTCCTTTGGATACCATAATCCAAGTGCAGGCTTGCCCTTGAGATACCTGAATATCCTCTTCACAACATTCACATGAGATTCCTTGGGATCTACCTGATATCTAGCACAAACACATCCACCAAACATAATGTCAGGTCTACTAGCTGTAAGATACATAAGTGACCCTATCATTGATTGATAGAGAGTCTGATCCGCTACTTTGCCATTTGAGTCTGGACCAATCTTCACTTTAGTATCCACAGGAGTTCTGATAGACTGACAGTCTGCTATATGAAACTTCTTCAACATTGATTCCACATATTTTGATTGATTTATGAAGATTCCATCTGCTGTCTGTTGTACTTGCAATCCTAAGAAGAAAGTGAGCTCTCCTATAGCACTCATCCGGAACTTGGAGCGCATGAGGTTTTCAAAATCTTTACAGAGTTACTTGTTTGCTAAGCCAAAAATGATATCGTCCACATAGATCTGGACAACCAACAGTTCATGTCCTTTTCTCTTTCTAAATAAAGTCTGATCAATCTTTCCTCTTTCGTATCCGTGAGAAAGAAAGAAAGATGATAGAGTCTCGTACCACTGTCGAGGGGCTTGATGTAAACCATACAAAGCTTTGTCAAGCTTGTACACCCTGTGAGGGAAATCTGGGTCCTCAAAACCTGGTGGTTGGCTCATATAGACTTCTTTTGAGATTTTGCCATAAAGAAAAGCATACTTTACATCCATTTGATACACAGTGAATTTCATAGATGCAGAGTACGCAAGAAAGAGTCTTATGGCTTCTAATCTGACAACAGGAGCAAACACCTCATCATAGTCTATTCCTTTTTCTTGAATGTAGCCCTGTGCAATTAATCTTGCCTTGTTTCTGATGACAATGCCCCAGTCATCAGTCTTGTTTCTGTACAGCCATCTGGTACTGATAGGGTATTGTCCTTCGAGAAGGTCTACCAGTTGCCATACCTCTTGTTTCTTGAACTGGAGCAATTCTTCCTACATTGCCTTAATCCAACTGTTGTCTTGAAAAGCCTCTTTTATATTCTTGGGTACAGTCTGACATAGAAAGCAAGAAAACAAACAGATGTTTGCAATACTTGACTTGCTTCTAGTCACCCGCTCATCTAGATCACCAATGATGTTTGCCCTTGGATGATTCTTATGTATCCTGGTAATTGGAATCAAGTCACCAGCAATGGATACTTCAAGATTAGAGACATTCAGATCTTCTTGGCAAGAGGCCTAAGACTTTCATCATTTGCATTTCCTTCAGTTTCAACTGGTACAGAAGCAGATTCTGGATTTCTCACTTCAATGGATGGTTCTGCTAAAGGAGTGGGCATTGAACTAGGACCAACCTCAGTTGAAACATTCTGATATTATGTAGCTTGTCTGACAGGATCGGCTTATAATAATACTTCTTCATCAAATTGCTGAGCAAAAGAAGGAGGAATCATTAGAAAGTCATTGCTTCTCTCTAATATTCCAGAAGATCCAGCCGACTGTAGATTACCTGCATTTGACAAGTGAAACTGATCAAAAGATCTAGTAAATAAGTCAATATCAAACAACCAATCAGGACCATTTATTGACTTAGGAAAGGAGTTCTCATTAAATTGAACATTGGTTGATTCATCAATAATGTTTGTTGGGTTCAACAATAGATAAACTGAAGCTTTCCAAAACACAATCAAAGCCAACTGAAGATCTCATTGTACAAGTTCAGAGACCAAGCTGATAAACAGAACAAAACAAACACAAGACAAAGTCAACATGACAAAGTCAACGTCAAGACCAAAAGAAAAGTCAAAATTAGGTCATGATGTAATAACATTATAAATAGAACCACTAGTGCTACTTTGTAAAGAGTGGTTATTGCAAAGTGTGTGAGTGGCTGGTAGTTCTTATGTGTGTGTTTTTCATGGTGTAAATCACCACCCAAGGAGAAATTCTCTCCTTTGGGTGGGTTTGATGTTCATCCATCTTTGTATATGTTTCTTCATTGTAATTTGTTATTCAATATCAATGAAATCATAACATTATACATTATCACACACATCCTTGTTCTTCGATTCACACACTTCCACCCATCTTTAATTTTGAATTCTCAGATCTGAAAATGATGAATCCTAAGATCCAAGCTCAACGTTTCTGAAATTTTTGATGTTGGGTTCAACAATAGATAAACTAAAGCTTTCTAAAACACAATCAAAGCCAACTGAAGATCTCATTGTACAAGTTCAGAGACCAAGTTGATAAACAGAACAAAACAAACACAAGACAAAGTCAACATCAAGACCACAAGAAAAGTCAAAATTAGGTCATGATGTAATAACATTATAAATAGAACCACTAGTGCTACTTTGTAAAGAGTGGTTATTGCAAAGTGTGTGAGTGGCTGGTAGTTCTTATGTGTGTTTTTTTCATGGTGTAAATCACCACCCAAGGAGAAATTCTCTCCTTTGGGTGGGTTTGATGTTCATCCATCTTTGTATATGTTTCTTCATTGTAATTTGTTATTCAATATCAATGAAATCATAACATTATACATTATCACACACATCCTTGTTCTTTGATTCACACACTTCCACCCACCTTTAATTTTGAATTCTCAGATCTGAAAATGATAAATCCTAAGATCCAAGCTTAACGTTTCTGAAATTTTTGATTTAGCAATGTTTAATCTAGGATTAAACACTCTGAAAGCCTTTGAGACAGAGGAATAACATACAAAGAATCCCTCATCAGACTTAGGAGCAAACTTTCTTAAATGGTCTCGGGTGTTTAATATTGAGACAGGACAACCAAATGACTTGAAGAAACCAATAAATGGTTTTCTATGAAAAAGAAGTTCATATGGTATTCTGTTGCTTTCTTTAATGATCAAAGTTCGATTTTGCACAAAGCACGATGTGTTGACTGCTTCTGCCCAAAAGGTAATTGGTAGTTTGGCATCGGCTAGCATTGTTCTTGCTGCTTCAATCAGTGTTCTATTTCTTCTTTCAGCTACCCTATTTTGTTAACGAGTCCTAGTTGCACTAAATTGATGAGAAATGCCTTTGTTTGTGTAAAATAAACTTAGATTTTCATTTTTTAATTTTGTCCCGTTATCACTTCTGATTGATTTTACCTTTTGATCAAGTTGATTTTCAGTTTTTGTGATAAAATCTTTGATTATTTGGGACGTTTCATTTTTATGAAGTAGAAATCATCAATGATCACCAAACAATACTACTTCTTTCCAATACTCATGACATGAGTTGTTCCAAAGAGATCCATATGAAGTAACTTCAATGGAGAATTGTTTGTGTTCACGAGCTTTGGCTTATGGGAAGATTTATGTTGTTTCCCTTTGAGACACGCAGAACAGTGGTCAACAAAATGAAATTCTTTTCAAAGTAAACCTATCACATGATTTCCTTTAACCAATCTGTTCATGTTTTTGAAATTTTTGTGTCCCAAACGTCTATGCCAAAGCTGTGACTCATCAAATGATGCTTTAGACAAGAGACATGTTTCTTCTAATGGTAGTGTAAAATTAAGGTTCAAGACATGTGTATTATTCTTTTTGGAGTCTTCAAGACAACCCATTCTTCAGGAATTTGAAATCCTGGTTTCAGAATGTAGCAATGAGTGTCTGTGAAGTGAGTAGAATATTTCTTGTCGCAGATTTGAGACACGCTAAGGAGATTGAAGTTTAGTTGCTCGTAGTAGTTGACTTTGTCAAAACTCAGCAGTCCATTCATCACAGATCTTTCCTCAGTAATTCTACCACCTTGTGAATCTCCACCAAATGCTACAGTACTTCCTTGTATGTGCTTGTAGTCATGAAGGAGGGAACTGTCTCCAGTCATATGTTGGGAGCATCCACTGTCCACATACCATAAGCTATTGGACCTATATAGATGACCCTGCAAGCATAAAAGAACTAGTTAGAATATGGAACCCAAGCCATAACAGACTTGGGTTGACCGGTTCTATCCAGTATTGTAACTTCTTGATACTTTCCTCTAGGTTGTGACTTAGAGGAAGATGTTTTGATGAATTTTAGTGGAGTCCTTTTTGTTTTTATTTCATCAATTTCAACTGAGTTGTCAGAAGAGTATTCAAATCTTTGATCCCTGTTTCTATATAGAAATTGGGCACGTTTTTGTTTTTCAGAAATCACTTTTGTTTTAAATCTTGGATGAGTACTCAGTGATTGTTTCATATTATGATTAATATTCTTTTTGATACTCTTTGACTTCCATTTATCATAGAAGTCCTCATCAGAATTTGATATCCGTTTTTGTTGAGTATGTGTTGGACTTCTATTTTTCACCCTGTCAGTTGAAATTGGTAAAATAGGCTTGTTTTGAGAAATTCTCAAGCCTTTTTGTTTAAAGAAACAATCAGATGTATTATGATTTGTCATATCACATACAGAACAATAGTTGTTGAAATAATAGTTTTTGGTTGAATGATTGTTCATGTCACAGATGAAGCAATATTGAGTAAAATAACACTCATCTGTATTGTGATTAGACATGTCACAAATATCACAGTACATTTGTTTGTCCTTTGACTTTGACGTGGAGGCTTCATTTGATTTAGTAGATTTTGAGTTACCCTTAGATTTGGTTTTTAATGAGGAAGCAACTTTAGTTTTCTTGGTGGCAGCAGATTGTTTCATAATCCTGCTTTGCTTGGTTTTTGGAGACTGATGTTGCTTCTTTTTGCCTTTATTTAACTCCCATTCAATTTGGTCTACATGCTCTCTATTGAAAATATCAAAACCGACCCCTTGTTTGTTCTTAGATGTTGATTGTGAAACAGTTTTTACTTTTGTTTTTTGAATCAAGGAGGATTTCCCTTTGGAAGATGAAGAATCCGTAGCTTTATCTTTGAATTTCAGTGAAACCTTTTCTGATTTGCTTGAAATTTTTGGAGATTTGATCTCTCTATCAAATCTGCTTTCAGCAGAAGATTTCACAGAACATTCAGCTTTCTTTTCAACCTTGAGATTCTCGGGAGTGAATCTCACAAATGGCACAATGACCTTGACTGGTCTTTTTGGTTTCTTGACAACTACGGGTTTGTATGAGCACTCTTTGATTTTTATTGGGTGACCCAATTTGATTTTATCCTCATTGGTTTCAATGTAAACATTTGGTTTGTTTTGTGGATTAGTTATTTATGAAACAATTGTTTTAGTTTCTATAACTTTAGCTTTAGTTGAAGCAGATTGAGTGACTGACTCAGGCATAACAGTGTAGTGGTCATTATATGGAGGAGGACAAGAATTGTATCCTATCCCAGTCATGTCCTTTGGCTCTTTTTGTGAGTCAAGTAACTCTTGCAGCTTAGCAGAAGAGAATTGAAACTTTTCAAGTTTCACTTCAGTAGCTGATTGCTCAGCCTTGGTTTTCGTTAGCAATTCAGTTAACCTCTCATTCACAGCTGCGAGAGTGCACTTTTCACTATGAAGTCTTTCAATATCTGAAAGAAGTGATTTGATTTTGATTTCAAAACTTTTCATTTCGTGTTTTAACATTTCAGTTTTGACCTTCTCTTCTTTGATTTTAATAGCCAATTTGTGATTATGTTCTCTATATCCCTGGACTTCTTAAATACATTTATCATAACATAGATTGGATTTTACCTCAGTTGGCATTGGAGCAGGACCATCATTAATGTGAGCCATGAGAGCATGGTTTTGAAATTGAGGTTTGACTTCTTCTACATATAGGCTCCAATCACAGACTCCATCTTGTCTGATGATAAGTGCATTAGAGGTTAGTTGGCTATTTCCTTGTGCTTGATGGGTTAGTTGAGGCTGACTTTGATGTGTTTGCTGTTGCTAACTTTGATGTTGGTGCTGGTGTTGATTACTTGACTGATAGCTTGAATTGGGTTGTGATGATGGCTGACGATGTGAAGTTCTTTGATAGTTGTTGTTGCTTCTTCTGGGAGCATTACATTCCCTAGAAAAGTGGCTAGTCATACCACAGTTAAAACACTTTACTTTGGATTTGTCATATCCAAGTTTTGTGTTTTCATTCAGACTCAGCTTCTCCCCTTTTCGGAAGAATTTCTTGGCTCTCATAGCAATCATGGCCATCTGCCATTGCAAGTCCATTTCTTCGACATCATTTGGATCTATTTCTTCCAAATCTTCTTGAATTAGATGAGCTGAAGTGAGTCCTCCTCCCAGATATGCCTCAAAACTAGCAACAACGGCATTGTAAGTTGCCTTTTGCTCTTCAGATATTTGATCACTAGGCATGCTAGTGGGTGTTGTTGTAAAGGGAGTTGAAGATGATGGTTTGTTTTGTTGTGAAACAGCATAGAATCCAGTAGTTCATGCTTGATCTCTTGAGGATAGAAAATTATCTTCTTCAGTCACAAAGGCATTTTCAACTGAATGAGTTTTAGATGGAAACTTGTATGCCTCAATGACTTGAGGTCCACTTAGATTTCTGCTTCTTTCATCCAACTCAAGAGCTTCAATCTTAGCAATCATGATGTCTTAGCTGGTAACATAGTAACATTCTGTTTCTAGCTTTCAGGCAGACTGTGTAGCATCTTCTTGTTCATTTCTTTTTCTTTGTATGTAATCCCATGATCTCAAGATCATTCACCAGTTGTACAAACTGATGTAGCTGCTTGGAGATTGATTCTCCTCTGGTATGATGAAAGGTTTCATATTGGTTCACCAGTTTGTCTTTATTTATCTCTGTCACCTCACTGCTTCCTTCACACATGATTTGCGGTGCATCCCAAATACCTTTGGCTGTTCCATACTTTTCCAGTCTTTTGAGGACATCCATTTTCAAAGCCTGAGTTAGAATGGACTAGGCTTTGAGATCTATCTTGATTTTCCTGTATTCATCATCATTAAGATTTAGATTAGGATCCTAAATGGGAATTCTAGCAGTTTTCTACTGAGCAGCTTGATCAGCATTGAGAGACACGGGAATGTAGGGTCCTTTGCAAATGGAAATCCAGTAATCGGGATCCACACCTGTAATGTAATTTCTAAACCTTATCTTCCACTACTTAAACTCAAACTTGTGTTTAAGCATTAGAGGTTTAGATGCATGACCAAGTTCAGAAAAATTAGTAGAATCCATTATGATAAACTGATTTTAGATGGTTTGAATATTGATTAAGTTGATTTTATGTCCAGAATGTTCAAACGGTCCAATTTCCTGGCAATCTTGTATGGTGTTGGGGAATAGTAGTGTCAGAATGGTTGATATTATGAACAGTTCACAGTAGTGTCAATTTTAAGTTGATTTTTGTGTTAATATCTTGATTTTGAGTGGTTTTTGTCTGATTTTGTTTGAGAATCAACAATCAAACCGCCTTCTTATGTTTGTTGGACAGAAGCACAGTGATGGTTGATGAAGTTTCACGTATTTTTAGCATTAATTCTTATTAGAAGTGTAACACTTTCTAATAAACAACTCAATCACCAGTTCAATCAATTTTTGTTCAAGATCTGCACTGATTTTAAGACGAATTCAAGAGCCAAGGCTCTGATACCAATTGACCGGGTCCTGGATGGGAAACTCAATTGATGTGACTCAACGAGGATCAAATATGATGATTGAGTCAATGATTAAGTAGCGGAAATACTGAATCAAAGAACATAAAATGCTGAAAATACTAATAAATGCTTTGTATATTGATGTTGGTAAACAAGATACAAAGAGTGCTAGGGTTTGCAGCACTAAACAGTATTTGTGGAAACTTTTATGTGTGAAACTTACAAAAGTAGTGTATACTATTCTATTTATAGGTTGATACAATGCCAGTACAAAATGACTAAACTACCCTGACAACTATACATCAGAATACTAGTCTAAGTACACAATACGGTCAGCATTTGTAAATGTACATCCGCATTAACTAATGCGGATGTGCTGACTTCATCAACATTTCTTCTGTTAAACTTAAGTATTGAAATTGCTGTCCGCATTGGTTAATGCGGATGAACAAATACATAGCCATATTTGTTTGCTTGTCCGAATTAGTTAATGCGAATGAACAAATACTTAGCCGTATTTGTTCTTCGGTCATCCGTATTGACTAATACAGATGAACAAATACTTAGTCGTATTTTTTCTTTGGTCATTCGCATTGACAAATACGGATGAACAAATACTTAGCCGTATTTGTTCTTTGGTCATCCGCATTGACAAATGCGGATGAACAAATACGTAGCCGTATTTGTTCTTTGGTCATACGAATTGACTAATGCGGATGAACAAATACTTGACTTCTTTTCTTTTGTAATCTTCACCCATATTACTTCTTGGTCTTGAGGGATTTCCAACCAGAACAACTTACAACCACCTCTTGAATTGGCATGTATGATCCTTTTAGGGTCCAACATGCACATAGTTTCCAAACCTTTTGCCGAGCAAATTCAAGAAGTTCCTCTTGCATGGCTTCTACCCAGCTGTTATCTCTTAAGGCCTCGTCAACTTTCTTTGGTGTTAGTTGAGAAAGAAAGTATGAAAACAAATAGATGTTTGCTTCATTCACCCTGCATCTTATCTTGACACCAGCATCTACATTGCCAATAACATTCTCAACTGGATGCTCTTTATGAATTCTTAGTCTTGGGATTACTGGGAGTTGTTAAGATAGATTCAAATTGGAAAAAATTGTTAGCAAGTTCGGTAGATGGCTTGACTGGTTCATGTGCCGAATTTACTCTATCTTCAACATTTGTCATACTTGGTTTCTTTTCAAGATATTGTCTAGTATCTGATAAGTCATAATGAGCAAGTGATGGTTGACCCACATTGTTTATGGTACTAGCATCTGCTTTTGCTGAATGAGGCTGGACTGTATCAGCAGAGAACCTGTTGTAACTGGTCCTTGTGATAGATCTACCCTGTGATCTTCTACACTTGGGGCTTATAATGTGCTAACCTGTTAAGAGAGTCTCCTAAAACATTCTTAATCAAAAGGTTAAATGCATTTGTGAATCCATCTAGATCAAACATCCAACATAGGGTGTTTCCAAAACTATTTAAAGAATTCTCATTAAATATGACATTTTTAAATTCATCAATAGTGTGATCAACATTAATGTATACTCTGTAAGCATTAGCTTGTGATGAGTATCCAACAAAGAACCCATCTATTGATTTATCAGTAAACTTAGATAAATGATCCTTTGTATTTAGAAGGATGCATGGACATCCAAAAGGTCTGAGAAACCCTATGAATGGTTTTCTCTTATGCTACAATTCATAAGAGGTTTTCCATGTTTCTTGACTACCATCACTATATTCTAAACACAGCACACAGTGCTAACAGCTTTAGCCCAGAATATTATAGGAACTTTAGAATTAGACATCATGGTCCTTGCAGCTTCAATAAGAGTCCTATTTCTCTTCTCAGCAACTCCGTTTTGCTGAGGAGTTCTAGGAGCATTATATTAACTTGAAATACCTTTGGATTCACAAAAAGAATCAAGGGTGTGGCTTTTGAATTCAGCACCCAGATCACATCTAATAATTTTAACCTTTGATCTATTTGGTTCTTAATTTTGATAATGAATGATTATAAAATCTCAGCAGTTTCATCTTTAGTTTCTAAAATTAAAACCCAAGTGAACGTTGTAAAATCATCTATTATTAATAAGCAATATGATTTTCTTCCCAAACGTTTTACACCTGTTGGTCCAAATAAATCAATATGTAGCAGATGTAAAGGAATTATGATTGAATTCATTTCTTTAGACTTATGAGTAGATTTGTGTTGCTTTCCCTTTTGGCAAGCAACACAGTGGTCAGCACATGCAAACTCTTTGTTCGTCAGTCAAGTGACTAACCTATTCTGAACTAGTTTGTTCATGTTTTTGAGATTTACCTATGCCAATCTTCTGTGCCAAAGAGAGGACTCATTTAAAGAAGCTTTAGAAATGAAAAACAAAAGATTTCTTGAAGTTGATCCATTCTGCATTTTGAGCATGTATATATTGTCTTTCCTTGGAGCTCATAAGAGTATTTTGTCATTTGTAATTTCAAATCCAGGAGATAAAACAATACATTCATGCTTTGTGAAAAGAGAGTTATGTTTTTTGTCACATAACTGAGACACACTCAGTAGGCTATAGTTTAACTCTTGCATATAATTCACCTTATCAAATCATACCTTCCATTACTGATTGTCCCCCTACCAGTAATATATCCTTTTTTTGTATCATTTCCAAAGGCAACAGATCCACCATAATATGATAAAGATTCAACAGGCATTATCTGTCACCTGTCATGTGCTGGGAGCATCCATTATTCACAATCCACAAGTTAGTTTTGGCCTGTGGATGTTTCTTCACATAAACAAATTGGTTAGTGATGAATGGGGACCCAAGCCTATTTAGTCTTAGGTCTTCCATTTTTCAATAATTTTATATCGCTGGTATGTGCTAAAAAGGGAAGTATTGGTTTTGGGTCATCTAATGATTAAATAGATGTCTTTGTTTTCCAGGATCTTCTTTTAACTTTGCCTGATCTTTTGACATCATCCTTATTATGGTGACCCTGTGAAGCTTTTGGAGATGATGAAGGTTTCTCAAATGTCTTTTTCCTTTTTTGGTCTGCAATTGCTGATTTATTCGGGCGATCTTTCAAAGGTGCTGATAATTTTTTTTGGATAGGCACTTGAGGGTCTTGACTACCGAATAGTTTTGTGACTACCATCTTTTCTTTTAGATGGTTGTTGGGCAGCTGTAGACTTAGATTTGTCAGCAAGTTTGATGGAGTGTGCTAGAGGATTGTATTCATAGTCGTTGGCAAAGTGATTGTCTTTCCCACACATTAGGCGTGTGATTTTTAACTGCTTCTTTGCTGACTTCATCATTTACCTGATCTCTTATATCTCCTTCATCTTATCATTCTTTCCTCACTCAACTCCACCCATCTTCTTGTTTATCTTATGACCAGCACGGGTGGTTAGCTCTATCTTCTTCTTTGGAAATCTCTTGTTGTGCATTTCAACTACTTCAGTGATGGACTTTTGAATATATGGTTGGGGTCTTATTTTTGAAGAGTTTGAGGTTCCAACACAGCAGCTTCTATTGTGTCTTCTTGTTGCAGCTATGCTTTGAATGAAGCTTTGTCTTGGAGGAGAGTTTTGACTTGGCAGACAACTGATTTGATTCAAAAGATGGCTTTTCCTTTACAAACTCTATCTTCCGAATCACAGCTTTGTTATCTTTTTCCTTGTGCTCTTCTCTCTTTTGTCCTTCTCCTGTTCTTCCTTATCTTTTTTTCTCCTCCTCCTCATCCACTTCCTCAACTGTTCCATCATTCTCCTCCTTCTCTGTTGCCTCAATCTTTTAAGCAGATTCCCTTGTACAGATGGGTTCGGAAGATACTTGCTTCTTACCTCAAGATTGCACTTAGGGGTATATGTGGGAGTGTATGTCGTTGGTGGTTTCACAGAATTATACCCTAAACCTATTTTGATTTGATACAACCTTTGGAAGTTTTTAGTGAAAGCAAGTAATTTTTCATACTTTTCAGTTTCAATATTATATTTATCAGCATATGTTTTAGCTATGGCTAAATCACACTATGCAGATTTCAATATGCTCATTAGATCATCAATTTGGGTCTCAAGGTTTGTTTGTTCATGATTTAATTGTGAAACAATCTTTTCTAGCTCCATTATCTTTTCTTTTCAAGCTTGATCATTTTTCTTAAAGTCAGTTTTAAGAAGATTGATTGATTCAACATGATTCATGAGATCTAAATTGTGATTTTTGTACAAGTTGACCTTAGTTATGCATTCAGGTGTACAATAGGGTTTAGAAGTTACTTGGGGTAAAGAGGTTGATCTTCCAGCCACAAATGCATTGTTGATGGGTGTAACATATTCCACTTGGAAGCTCCAGTCAATCACCTCTTCTCCTAAGGATACACCTGTTATATTCCTTTAGCTGAATGAAGTAGAAGGACCTTGATGTGTTGAGTGTGATTGTGAGTTTGATGAACTTGGAGGAGATGGGTTTGACTTTGGTGCTTTGCATTCCTTGGGAAAATGTCATAGCTGGTTGTAGTTGAAACATTTTACTTTGCCTATATCAAACCCAAATCCTAATCTTCTCTACTTCATGAACTTTCTTCTGGTTCTCTGTTGAAACTGCTTGGCCCTGAAGGATTTCATGGCTATTTGGTAGTTGATATCCATTTCCACAAGGTCTCCTGGATGAATGCACCCCAGATCTTACTCAGAGAGCTGAAAAAAGTTTGTTTGATCACTATGAAAGATAGAATTTGATGGATATGATTGTGAAAAGGGCAGTTAGGCTGGTTGATTCCATCTGGTGATAGATGGTGGTGATTGAGATTCAGCAGTTGGAGATTTAGGGTAGGTGATCATTGGTACTTGATGAGTAACCATAGGAGTTTGATAGACTTGGGAGTGAAAGTGATAGTGAATTGCTTATGAATGGGGGCCATGAGAGCTGATGACTTTGAGGGGTTTGAAGATCTACCCAGAGATTCTTCATCTCCATCCATCTCCATTTGATAAGCACTTAGGATGCCATATAACTCCTCGAGATTCATAGTCTTCAGGTTCTTAGTTCTTCTGATGGACACAGTGTAAATTGTCCATGTATTTGGTAATGATCTTAAGAACTTTCTGAGAGCATCATTATTCTCCATCTTCACTCCAGCTTCATTGAGAGAGTCTAGAAGTACAACATGTCTAAGATATGTAGCAGTCATGGTTTCTCCTCTTATGAAACCAAAATTTTCGAACTTCTGCTTCAAGACATCTCTTTTGTTTTCCTTCATATCTTCCATTCCTTCAAATCTAGCCTTCAAAGCTTCCCCAACTTTAAGAAGTTGTGAATTTTTTGAGGCCATACATGATCCTATTGGTTATACTCATTCTGATAAGCCAGAGAGCATTTGAATCCACATCCATCTTCTTCAGATCTTCATTTGAGTATTTTGTAGGTTCATTGGACCATGAGGACATATGGTCCATTCAGAATAGAGAGTCATAACCTTATGTCTTGATTCCTTATGAAATCCTCCATTTGATTTTCCAGGTATCATAGTCATTTGGTGTAAACATGGGAGGTTTGTTCTGAGTTTCATTCTCAAAATCATGTTTACTAGAAATGGCTATAGCAGTCATTTTGAAATGGTGGAGAGGTATGAAGAAAGTATGGTGTTTGATAGAGTGATCATAAGAAGAAACAAGTGATTTTTTGAAAGATAACTTCAAACAAATCAAGAGCCAAAGCTCTGATACCATTTGTTGGATCGGGTTTGTCTAAACTAACAAGAACTTTTTCTTTGATCAGTAGTTAACAAATGCGAAATCTAAGTTAACTACTTACTATCACAACACAATTACTTTGAGGAAAGATAAATAAAGAAGTTCTTTAAAGTATTCACTTGATTAATCATTTTAGTACAAAAGATACAAGTGGCAGATACAATCAAGTGGCTTAAAAGCTTGCCTCAACTATACAATTATGAGGAATTTTATACTATGAAATATAAGCAATAAGTATAAACTATTCTGTATTCATATTTTACAGCAAAACAGATAACCTGTGTATCAGAGTTGGCAGCTTCAGTACTATATTGTCTCAAAAAGGTGAAACACAGCAGTCGTTGGCACATACATTTTTGTTCTGAGTAGCAGTTAATCGGCAGATGATGGAGTTCTTTATTGATCGGTAGCAGTAAATCGGTAGATCTTCAGTAGACTGCTGATCGGCAGTTGCTCAGCTTATGCTTATTAGCAGTGGATTTAGCATATGCTGATCGGTAGTGATTCAGCACTTGACTTGGTTCGGCAGTTGGCATCTAGTGCTGAAATCTTGAGTTTTCGATAGCTTCATCCTTCATAGCTCAACATTGATAGCTAGTTTGTAACATAAGCATATACAATATTGTTTTTGTGTTCGAAGTTGATTGTGTTCATTTGTTTGTGTTCCATCATGACATACCAAGTCATGACATTGTGTTTTTTGTTTAGGATAATTTTGCACCCGCTTTACTTCTGGTCATACAGGTGGGGTTTGTCAAGCACAATAGTACTACCTAATATTTCCATGTAATTAACCTTAATTAAAGATCTGTAAGAGTAAGAGCTTTCTATGGAAAATTTATATAATGTAAACACGCAATACACAATCTCATAAAATAAACATTTAAGTATGTTTTCTCCCCTAAAAAGGAGTAAATAAATGTGGGGCCGTGAACTCACCACAAGCGTATTCAAGACAAATATATAGTGCTACAATGTAAGGCGACCCATCACAAGCTACCTAAAGCATGTGAATACATGAGTACATAAAGGAGAGTTGGTTCTTAAAACCCTAATTGTCTAGACAATCCCATTGTTTCATGTGTTTTAGAAAGGTTGACCAAGTTGGACCCAATTTGACCAAGTTCGAGCAGATGACACGTCAGTGACACGTTAAGTGAAATCATATTTATTTATGGTTAAGAAGTCTGTCGTTCATGAGTTAAGCTGAATACATTCATGTATCATTCATAATGAGTTCTAAACACTAACAAATTTTCATTCAAGAAAATCCTACCATACTACACATACTATGTGATTTTATGTCATTAAATAACTAATTACTTCAAGTGTCCCTATGTGATAACTACCTATGCCACTATCATGCAACCTAGATACACATAGTGTTTAGACCACTTATCACATGCTATGTGAAGTAAACTTACAACTTCACATACTAATCCTACCAATCCTACTAAGGAGGGGCTTCAGACCCACATGCGTGTATGATATTCATCATAACATAATAGCATTCTAAGTATACAATTGAACTAAATAAGATTTACACCTTTCACATATTAATCAAAAGCACACATATATAACAAGGTTCCATCATGTAAACTTATTAACCAAATTTATCCTAACCATGACAACTCTACATCATCAACTAGCATGCTTGTTAACTCAACATTCCATTCTCACATGTTCATCCAATTTCAAGTTTCCTTCCACAAAATAACCAATAATTTATCATTCATATGATTCATCTAATCTATATTAAGCATAATAGTCTTAGAAACATCATTAAAAATCAATATCCAATGTTCTTGGAAACTAAAGTTTTCTTTTTTAGGAATGTTATGAACTACACAGCCAAATCACAAGTTTCTTGCACCATTCACGTAAAAAATCAAGAATAACAACAATTAAGACTAACAATGTTTACTTTCATCAATTTCAAATTATTGGATTAAATAGATGACTAGGCTTTATGTATACATAAAATTCATAAGATACATTGTAGTTTTATGAAAATCCTTACCTGAACCACATAGATAATCACAAAGGATGCTTCTAAATGCATTGTATATATACGGAAGAGTTCAAATGAGAACTCACTTTTTTTGTGATAACTTTAGGAACCAATCTGAGCCATTAGTTTTCAATGACAAAATGGTAATTAACAAAAATATAATAAAAAATTATAAAAAATAACATAAAAAACACAAAAATGCTTCCCTTGTTTCCCTCTATCATAAAAAAAGTTATAAAAAATAAAAAAAATTCGTTTTTCTACGAAATTCAATTTACACATGTGTAAATAACGGGTGGATGATTTTTTTATATATATAACATGTGACTTACATATGATGTAAATTGTGTGGCTCATATTAGTTACTAGAGTTCTCAAAAAAAATAGTTTTCAAGATAACCCAACCAATCACATAATATATATATATATATATATATATATATATATATGTATGTATGTATGTATGTATGTATGTATGTATGTATGTATGTATGTATGTATGTATGTATGTATGTATGTATGTATGTATGTATGTATGTATGTATGTATGTATGTATGTATATATATATATGTATGTATGTATGTATGTATATATATATATATATAGAGAGAGAGAGAGGATGGTTCCGGTACAAACTTGATGCTATCTAAAAACTATGAAAACAGATCTGGAGCGTTGATTAAATATGTCATTAATCTTCAAATAGTAAAATTATTAATTAGAAAAAGGGCAAATTAGTCATTTATGTTACTAAAATAATGTAAATAATCCAAGTATCTTGTTAAATTCTTATATGTGTTGACTTTTCTCAATAAATAACTACTTTCCCTATATTTTTTATAAACTTAAGTAACTTTTATATACATTATTATTTTTTTTAAAAATATATACCATAAAATCAAGCATTTTTTATCTTTAATATGTGTATAATATTGTAATATTTAAAAAACCCTAACATTTTTAAAAGTAGAACTTAGTAAATATACACGATGCTACTTTGCTAAAAGTAACACTTAACGAAATAAAGACAAGTAGCACGTAGTAAATATAAATGGTGTTACTTTTCTTCAATCTAACACTTAATAAAAAAACAACGAATATACTAAAATAATCATTAAATAAAGAGAAGTATCATTATGTAAGGCCCCGTTCCCGGGAAACCCCACAGCCGGTCATGCATAGCACTTTACACATTAAAATACATTGAAGTAAGAAATCATGGCAGCGGAATAGTTAAACAAAAAATCATTTCATGCATTAATAATAACTTTTACCAAGAAATACAGCGTTGTTACAAGTTTCAAAAGAACATTTAGTTGTATTGAAAGACAAAAATATCAATTCTGCATAACATGGATGCCAGTCTTTATTTGCCAAGTAGCTTCAACCTCGTGTCATCCTCAACAACATCACTACCTGCCAACTGATATGCATATAAAAAGCCAGTGTTGCTGAGTGAGTTTTAGTTTTGATAATATAGAAAATATACATTTTGTAAGCTTAACTTAGTGTTCATCCATCATTATACATAATCATTCGTTAAGAGATTCATTATCTTTCTTTCTTTCTTATCTTTCTATTTCATTAATTAGGATTGCACAAAGCAAGATCCTACATTTTTGGTTGGCAACAGATGCCGAACCCCTATCAGTACACATTTATAAGTGGTAGCTAACCCCTGACAGTTGACCCACACTTCTAGGCACGAAGCCTGCTCATGAATACAGGTCCCATTCATTCATTAGTCAATCACAAGGATTAGACCCTATATGTGCATCCTGAACCAGGCACACATAAGTTAAGCTAACGACAACAAGGTCGTGCTCCTCCATTCATTACGCTTGTAAGGCTTTTCATTTATCATAAGGGCTCGGGGGTAACATTCATTAGGTTACATTGTCTTTCTTTTATTCCTTTTTGACCACTTGATTATGCATAATACTTTGAAGTTATCTGGTTATTAGAATCACATAACATGAAATATTAATATTCATAATAGTAACACATAGGAAAGAATCAAACATTAAAAAGATTAAATAAGCAGAATCTTTCCTTATACATAAGTACTTAGCACTTAAATTCTATTCCCAAAATTTCAAAATAAACCTAAGTGTTCACAGCGTATGAATAAGATATACAGCAGATGATTTAAGTAATAAGTGCCCACAGCGGACAGCCAAAGTCCATTGCGGATGACCAAAATCCACAGCGGACGGCTAAAGGTCCACAACGCATGAATAGGACACTAAGTGTGTCCACAGTGGTTGACTAAGGTTCATAGCGGATGAATTAGACATTACTAGTGTCTACAGCGGACAGCCATAATCCACAGCGGATAGTCTAAAGCCACAGCAGACGACTAATGTCCACAGTGGACATGCATAATCCACAGCGGATAGTCTAAAGTATTTAAAGGATCCACAGCGGATGACTAATGTCCACAACAAACATGCATGCTTACTTAAGTGCCTACAGTAGACATGCATGCATACTTAAGTGTCTACAGTGGACAGTCTAAATGCTTAAAGTGTTCGCAACGGACATTCTAACAATGTTCAAGTGTCCACAGTGGACAATTAGTGTCCACAGCGGACAACATGTTCAACACTTACGATCCAACTTATGTAGTTTCTAGTTCCATACATATCTTAAGTGTATTCTTAGCATAGATCTACCAGTTACATAATAACAAGAAACCATTCAACATCATTGAGATCTTGTAGAAAAAAACATCTTTCCTAAACAGTCATATTTTCATGGAAAAACATAGTTTGGTAAATAAACATTCTTTTCAGTACATATATCAGCCCCAAACAAGTAGAAAACAAGTAAAAGAGGGGATCTAGAAGTCACCTTAAATAACTTTCGAGCAGAACACAACAACCCGAGAGCAACCTGGAGTTCTAACACCTAAACACATATAAACATACAAGCTCAACATATAAAAACACATAAAAATTGGTCCTGCAGCTTGAACTTGAGTGAAACTGAGGAGAAAACACCTTAAAATCTTTCATTTTGAAGATTTCTTCTACTTTCTCACTCTAGAACTGGTGGAAGTCTTTTTCTCTCTCTCAAGCTGAAGGTTGAGTGCATGGGAGAGAGCGTATGGGTGGCCTTACTTTCTTTTTAAACCCCATTATGGGCCGGTTTGGCCCTTGTACACTTTTAACGCTCGCTTTTTAAAATAAAATCCTATTTGCTCTTTTACTTTTCTTTTTGAAGTTTTCGGGTGTTACAAGTCCATCCCCCTTATATAGGTTTCGTTGGAACGAAACCTGTCACTCCTTAAAGAGATTTGGGTAGTGCCGTCTCATTTCTTTTTCTGACTCCCAAGTGGCATCCGATCCCTTGCGATGCTTCCATTGCACTTTTACTTGGCGAATCAGTTTATTCCTTAACCGTTTCTTCTTCCGGTCTAAAATAGCCACTGGTTGCTCCATGTAATTCAACCTTTCATCAACCTTGACGTCTGTGAGAGGAATAACATTGTCACCTTCCGCCAAGCACTTTTGTAAGTGAGGTACATGGAATGTAGGATGAATCCCATGCAGCTCATTGGGAAGTTCCAGCCTATATGCCACTTCACCAACTCTGGTAATAATTTTGAATAGCCCGATATACCTTGGGCTCAACTTCTCTTGCTTTCAAAACCTGATAATCCCTTTCTATGGAGATACTTTCAACATCACCTTATCTCCCACTTGGAATTCAATTGGCATCATTCTCTTATCAGCGTAGGACTTCTGTCGGTCCTTTGCTGCCTTCATAAAATCCTTGATCTTTTCCAACTTCTCCAACATGGCCTCAATGATCTCGATACTTCCCAACTCCTTCTGCCCGATATCAACCCAACACACCGGGGTTCTGCATTGTCTCCCATACAACATTTTGAATGGTGGCATGCCTATACTGGCATGATAACTATTGTTGTAGGAGAACTCTGTCAACGGTAGGTGTTCATCCCAACGTCCACCAAAATAAATAATGCATGCTCGGAGCATGTCCTCCGAGGTTTAAATGGTCTGTTCTGATTGATCGTCTGTCTGAGGTTGGTAAGTTGTGCTAATGTGTAACATCGTTTCCATCGCATCATGGATTTTCTTCCAGAACTTGGATGTGAACCGAGTGTCCCTATCAGAAACAATGGACATCGGCATGCCATGACGAGTTACAATCTCCTTGATGAACAGCTCCGCCAACCTTTCTGACAAGTGAGTCTCTAGGATTGGCAAGAAGTAAGTACTCTTCGTCAAGTGGTCTACAATCACCCAAATGGTATCACATACTCTTGGCGTGTGTGGTAATTTCGTGATGAAGTCCATGGTGATGTGTTCCCACTTCAAGTCGGGTATATCCTAGGGTTGGATCTTCCCATATGGTTTCTGATGCTCTGCCTTCACTTGTAAACAGGTCAGGCACTTACTCACGTACTCTACCACGTCACGTTTCATCCCTGGCCACTAATAATCCTTCTTCAGGTCATGATACTTCCTTGTAGCACCAGGATGGATGGAATACTGTGTTTTGTGAGCTTATCCATAATCCTTCCCCTCAGATCCCCATAACAAGGAATCAACATTCGCCCGGATCCTGTTCTAACACAAAGGGTGTTCTCCCCTAAATCCGTTACCTGCCCTTTCATCCATTCAGAGTTGATCCTATCGTCTTTCAGTGCCTCATCTTGAAATTTTCTGATTTGACCCATGACATCTGGCATCACAACCAGTTGGCAAGCCTTCACCCAAATCGGTTTAGGTCTTTCCTTTCGACTAAGGGCATCAGCCACCACGTTCGCCTTGCCCAGATGATAGTGGATTCCGCAATCCTAATCCTTGATGAACTCTAACCACCTTCTTTGCCTCATGTTAAGATCCTTTTGCTCGAAGAAATACTTCAAGCTTTTGTGATCAGTGTCGATGGTGCACTTCGTCCCGTACAAATAGTGCCTCCAAATCTTCAATGCAAAGACCACGGCTGCCAACTCCAAATCATGAGTAGGGTAGTTAGCCTCATGGATCTTCAACTGTAGGGACACATAGGCTATAACATTCCCCTGTTGCATCAGCATGCAACCCAATCTCGAATAGGAAGCATCCGAATAGACCATCAAGTCTTCGCTCCCTTCGGGCAACGTCAAGACAGGAGCTTGAGTCAATCTCGTCTTTAGCTCTTCAAAAGCATTCTCCTACTCTAGATCCCATACGAACTTCACATCTTTACCGGTCAACTTGGTCAATGGTGAAGCTATCTTGGAGAAGTCTTGGATGAATCTTCTGTAATAGCCCGCCAAACCCAAGAAATTACGGATCTCAGATCGCATCTTTGGGGACTTCCATTGTATCACTGCTTCAACTTTCGCCGGGTCTACCATAATCCTTTTAGGATTAACCAAATGACCGAAAAACTGAACCTCTCGCAACCAGAACGCGTATTTGGAGAACTTCGCGTACACCTTCTCTCTTCTAAGCGTCTCCAACACCTCGCAGATGTGACTAGCATGCTCTTCTTCGCTCTTCGAATAAATCAGGATGTCATCAATAAACACGATCACTGATTTATCTAGCATAGGTCGACACACCCGATTCATCAAATCCATAAAAGCAGCTGGCATGTTGGTTAAACCAAAGGACAT
This sequence comes from Flaveria sonorensis, assembly GCA_025506505.1. NCBI lineage: Eukaryota > Viridiplantae > Streptophyta > Magnoliopsida > Asterales > Asteraceae > Flaveria > Flaveria sonorensis. Next base: position 22,361,272 of record CM046427.1, on the reverse strand, counting down.
CACAAGAAATTCGTAGTGTCCATAACGCATACGAAATGCTGTCTTAGGAATAACCTGCTCCTTCACCCTTAGCTGATGGTAGCAGATCAAAGGTCTATCCTCGAGAACCAACTGGCGGCTTAGAGCTAATCGAACTGGTCATCAATCCTCGGTAACGGATACCAGTTCTTCACAGTCAACTTGTTCAGCTCACGGTAATCGATGCACATCCTCATACTACCGTCCTTTTTCTTTACAAATAAGACCGGAGCACCCCATGGAGAGATACTCAGTCGAATGAACCCCTTATCTAGCAACTCTTGTAGCTGAGTCATCAGTTCCTTTATCTTAGAGGGAGCTAGACGATACGGCACCTTAGTAATAGGTTGGGCACCAGGTATCAGATCAATTTGGAACTCAATCTCGCGGTGTGGTGGCACACCTGATAGATCCTTCGGGAACACGTCTGGGAAATCACGCATGACTTGTACGTCTGAAAATCGTGGTACTGTCACATCCACATCCTTCACATAGGCCATATAGGTACCACATCCATGCCTCATAAACTTCTCTGCCGTGATCATAGATATCACTCGCGGAGTGATGCATTCCTTGTCCCCATGAACCGTAACCAAACTACCGTCGGGCGCAATCAAATGAATCATCTTCTTTTGACACACGATATTTGCTTCATAGGTCACCAACCAATCCATCCCTAACACCACATCAAAACCTCCAGGGCCATCACGTATAATCTAGCAGGAAACCTATGATCGTCCAATTCTATGAGGCAATCGTCAATCATATCAGTCACCTTGGTAGATTTTCCTATCGCTGTCTCTACATGGAAAGGCAAATCTATTTTCCTACTCTTACCATGAATTACACAACAAAAGGCAGCAGATACAAAGCTCCTACTAGCACCCGAATCGAAGAGCACAGAAGCATTCAATTGGTTTACCAAAAACATACCTGAAACTAATTCAGGGTCCACTCTGGCTTCTTCCCGGGTCATGTTGAATGCACTTGCCTTTGCATTGGTGCTCTCACCCTTCCCTTTCTCCGCCATTATCTGGGTCCCTGAGCTTCCTGCTCCACCCTTCTTGCACACCCGGCTCGAGTGGCCTACCTCTCCGTATTGGTAGCATCTCGATACTCTGCACTCCTTAGCATAATAGTCCTCGCCTCCACACTTGTAACAGCTATTCATCTCCATTCTACATTCACCCATGTGACTCTTCCTAAATGTCCTACATTCATTCAGTCATTCTCTTTCCTCTGTTCTGGGCGACGGTCTTCAACCCTCATCTTCTTCTCCCCAATTCCATAGTTGTCGTTCTTGAACCTTTTCCCATTACCATTCTTATTCCAACTCTTCTCGACCTTCCTCTGAACTGGCACAGGGTCCCTCTCATCATACAATCTCCCCGCCAAATCTACCATGGACCTAAACATGCTCGGTCTAGCGGCTATCATGTTCCTCCTAATGTCCACTAGCAAACCTTGCATGTTTTTCTTAATCTTCTTAGACACCAGAGTTACCAGATCTGGCACAAGTCTTGCAAGTTCATTGAACTTGGAGGTGTACTCTTGATGAGTCATGTTCCCTGCCTCCAAATGCAAGACCTCCTTCTCAATTTTGTCCAACTCTAGATGTGGACAATGCTCCTCCAGCACCAACTGCTTCAAATCCGCCCACCTCATCTTCGCTATAGATCGTTTTCCCTCAGCTTGGACAATGTTGTCCCACCAGAATAGTGCCGAGTCAATGAAAGAATAGCAGGCAAACTTCACCTTCTGATCCTCCCGACATTCACTGATGTCTAGGACTGCTTCCATCTCTCGAACTAAACGGTGAGCAGCAGTTGCATTGCCATTACCGTCGATGGTCGGGGGTTTGCATCTCTGAAACGCCCCATAGCTACACCCTTAGCAGTCTCCTTCTCCTCCTTGCTATCATCATCATGAATTACCACCTTTGGGCTAGATGGCTCTTCTTCAGCTTCCTCAGTCCTTTCAGTGGACTTTCTTGATTTCCTTTCCTCCTTCTTCCCCGTATCCTCAGCTCTTTCCCCATCCTTTATAGTCCTTAACACTTCAGTCACCACCGAAGGAAACACATTTTGCATGACGTTGTAGACCTCATCAGCAATAACTTCCTTCACCGTAGATTAGAGGGTAGCTGATCCTTCACCCTATTGGTGGCTATGGAGATCTGTGTCTTTATGAACCATCCCGGGTGCCTTAGCTTTGCTCTTGGTGACACGTGGCCTAATAGTACACCCGCCATGAGCACCACCTTAGGTTGCCTTCCTAGATTTTCTACCCGCTATAAAAATCTACTTCCTATAAGATTCGAACACCAACAAGGTCATTCAAGGTACTAGCTCAGATTATGTCAAGTATATTAAGTCCCTAGTTACAGTGGCTAGTTGTGATTAGCCACTTACTTTACTCTTCATTCCCTAAGCATTTCCTATCCTAACTACATCAGCATCTAAATATACTAAGCACATAAATCAAATAGCACATGCATATAATACTGGTTTTTAAGAAAATTACCTGATGTCACATAGCTACTTGGACTGGCATCCCTCCATTTGGTCTTATTTTCAGTTTAAGTTTAGGTTTTGAAAATAATTTATCTAATTCTCATAAACTTTGGCTCTGATACCAACTTGTAAGGCCCCGTTCTAGGGAAACCCCACAGCTGGTCATGCATAGCAATTTACACATTAAAATACATTGAAGTAAGAAATCATGGCAGCAGAATAGTTAACTAAAAAACCATTTCATGCATTAATAATAACTTTTGCCAAGAAATACATCGTTGTTACAAGTTTCAAAAGAACATTTAGTTGTATTGCCAGACAAAAATATCATTTCTGCATAACATGGATGCCAGTCTTTATTTGCCAAGTAGCTTCAACCTCGTGCCATCCCCAGTAACATCACTACCTGCCAACTGATATGCATATAAAAAGTCAGCGTTGTTGAGTGTGTTCTAGTTTTGATAATATAGAAAATATACATTTTGTAAGCTTCACTTGGTGTACATCCATCATTATACATAATAATTCGTTAAGAGATTCATTATCTTTCTTTCTTTCATTATCTTTCTCTTTCTATAACTAGGATTGCACAAAGCAAGAGCCTACATTGTTGGTTGGCAACAGATGTCAAACCCCTGTCAGTACATTTTTATAAGTGGTAGCTAACCCCTGATAGTTGACCCACACTGCCAGGCATGAAGCCTAGTTATGAATACAGGTACCATTCATTCATTGGTCAATCACAAGGATTAGCCCCAGATTTGCATCCTGAAACAGCCACACATTAGTTAAGCTAACGACAACAAGGTCGTGCACCTCCATTCATTGTGCTTGCAAGACTTTTTATTTATCATAAGGGCCCGGGGGTAACATTCATTAGGTTACACTGTCTTTCTTTTATTCCTTTGTGACCACTTGATTATGCAAAATACTTTTAAGTTATCCGGTCATTAGAATCACTTAACATGAAATATTAATTTTCATAATAGCAGCGCATTGGAAAAGAATCAAACATTAGAAACATTAAACAAGCATAATATTTCCTTATACATAAGTACTTATCACTTAAATTTTATTCCCAAAATTTCAAAATAAACCTAAGTGTTCACAGTGTATGAATAAGGTATACAGCGGATGACTTAAGTACTAAGTGCCCACAACGGATAGCCAAAGTCCACATCGGACAACCAAAATCCACAGCTGACAGCTAAAGGTCCACAGCGCATGAATAGGACACTAAGTGTGTCCACAGCGGATGACTAAGGTTCATAGCGGATGAATTAGACATTACAAGTGTCCACAGTGGACAACCATAATCCACAACAGACAGTCTAAAGCCACAGCGGATGACTAATGTCCACAGCAAACATGCATAATCCACAGCAGATAGTCTAAAGTATTTAAAGGATCCATAGTGGACGACTAATGTCCACAGCGGTCATGCATGCATACTTAAACGCCTACAGCGGACAGTCTAAATGCTTAAAATGTTCACAATGGACATTCTAACAATGTTCAAGTGTCCTCAACAGACAGTTAGTGTCCACAACGGACAACATGTTCAACACTTACGATCCAACTTATGTAGTTTCTAGTTCCATACATCATCTTAAGTGTATTCTTAGCATAGATCTACCAGTCACACAATTGAAACATAACAAGCAACCATTCAACATCATAGAGATCTTTTAGAAACAAACATCCTTTCGTAAACAGTCATATTTTCATGGAAAAACATAGTTTGGTAAATAAACATTCTTTTCAGTACACATATCAGCCCCAAACAAGTAGAAAACAAGTAAAAGAGGAGATTTAGAACTCACCTTAAACAGCTTTCAAGCAGAACACAACAACCCGAGAGCAACTTGGAGTTCTAACACCTAAACACACGTAAACATACAAGCTCAACACATAGAAACACATAAAAATTGGTCGTGAAGCTTGAACCCGACTGAAATTGAGGAGAAAAAACCTTAAAATCTTACATTTTGAAGATTTCTTCTACTTTCTCAATCTAGAACTGGTGGAAGTCTTTTTCTCTCTCTCTAGCCGAAGGTTGAGTGCATGGGAGAGAGGGTATGGGCGGCCTTACTTTCTTTTTAAACCCCATTATGGGCCAGTTTGGCCCTTGTACACTTTTAAACCTCGCTTTTTAAAATAAAATCCTATTTGCTCCTTTACTTTTCTTTTTGAAGTTTTCGGGTGTTACACATTAATAAAGTAACACTTATTGTGTGCTATCTTGGGCATACGGTATGCTACTTTGGACATATGAATTGTGCTAATTATGTGAAGATACGTAAATATGATGTGTTATTATTATTTGAAAGAATATATCTAATATTATTCTTTAGACACACAATTTATATATATGGTAGGGTTATCTTGATAACCACAAACACTCTTTTTTATGAGAACACTAAAAACCAATATTAGCCACACAATTTATATCACATGCCATTTCCATCATTTTCTTAAAACGTCCATAATCTTTTTTCACGACATTATTTTTTCAAAAAATTTAACCATTTATTTAAGTATTTTTTTATTTTTCCAACGCCTACTATATTTATATACTTTTTTTAAAAAATTCGTTCACCCGTTATTTACACATGTCTAAACCTGGTTACACACATGTGTAATACCGGATTTACACATCTGTAAATCCGGTATTACACAAATGTAAAATGACAATTTCGTAAAAAAAATGAGATTTTTTTTATTTTTTTATTAAAGAGAAAAACAAGAGAAAAATTTTATGTTTTAATTTTTTTTATTTTATGTCATTTTTTGTTTTATAATTCTTTTATTATGTTTATGTTAATTACCATTTTATTATTTAAAACTAATGGTTGAGATTGGTTCTTAAAGTTCTAAAAAAAATTAAGTTCTCATTTGATCCCTCTCATATATATATATATATATATATATATATATATATATATATATATATATATATATATATATATATATATATATATATATATATATATATATATATATATATATATATATAGGGATGCATTCCATTAAGAACCAACTTTTTGTTAAAAACCAAAAAAACAATTTGAACCGTAGATTATCAAAATCAATGGCTGCAGTTAAAAATGGAAAGATAGTAATTTTCTGTAATTTAAAGACTATTTATAGTCCATCATAAGGGTAAATCTGGTATTCCACAGTGCAATTAATTCAAACTAAATCGTGGGGGTGATTTTAGCTTCAACTTCCTATTTTGTCTTATTCTACATTCCGGGAAACATTTTTTTAAAGCTTGACCATCACCAAATTTTGTTATTTTTAGTAATTTTAATATTAAATCACGGTAGGCACTCATAATATTTATTTACCCCCGTAGATGCTTCTTAAAGATTAACATTTAGTCTTTATGTGTCTTGTATAGTTTTTGTCATAGTATAGGGATTATTTTGTAAATATTTATTCCTTTTGTATTGATAGTATAAATAGCATAGATAAGGTGTCACACCCCGGGCCCAGAAGAGGGTGGGACGTCATAAATTAGCAACATACATGGCAGCGGAAACAAACCACACAAGAGCACACAAGGAGAAAAATCACATAGGCATTACATTACATAAATTTTTGTCCATTACAAAATTATCCAAGTTAACACCCAACAAATCCAAATGTCTCAAATGTTTTAAAAGTCCTAGTAATGCCAGGGGGTAGTCACGATACTAAGCCAGCTTTAGAGTCTTCATAAAATCCAAGCTCATCAAGGATTACCTGAAACATGCTCAAAAAGAATTTGTGTCAACTAAAAAGTTGGTGAGTTCAAGTGTTTAAAGTTTAAAAACAAAAGGACTCATTGAATCCAAAGTTATGTTTAAAAACATAGTATCACAGTTGGGGGATCAAAATCAACCCTGCACTCAGCCCCGGCTAGCCTCTTCTAAACTTGTGTTGCCGGTATATCCCATAGGGGAAACTGAGCCTCAGAACAGTATACCATACCTGCCGGGTGGTACACCATAGTATCTTATAGAAAAAACCTGTTACATGCCACAACGACCCCGCAGGATCTCAGTGTGGTACCCTTCTCATCGGAAGGCACTGTGCGTGGGGGATTCCCCAAGTAGATCTACCCATATAATCAAGCGGTTCACATAGAATTAATGATTGTGATACAAAGATGCAGGTTCTAACCATAGCCACAACATACAATAGCATCACATAATAGTACTCAAATAAGTTTGGTTCAAACAGAGCATGCTTCATCCCAAATCAATAGTAAAAAGGGAACACTAGAAACTCACCTTAGACAGATCAAAGATTCTTCACACAGATAGATTCAGGTCCAGCGAAGGTGGGTAGAACTGCTGAGTGATTATGAATGCGAGATTCACTACCAATAAGGAAAGGCCAATGTGGTGGCTGATGCCCTGAGTAGAAAGGAAAGGGAGAAACCCCTTCGTGTCCGTGCTCTGAGAATGAACGTGTACATCAGTCTTACCGCTAGATTGATAGAAGCGCAAAAGGAAGCCCTGAGCAAGGACAGACTAGCGGAAGAAATGCTAACAGGAATGGATAAATGCCTGGAGTTGTGTAGTGACGGGCTGTATAAGCACGAGGGAAGAACCTGGATACCGAAACATGGGGGAATTAGAGAGATAGTCCTGGATGAGGCACACAAGTTGAGATACTCAGTTCATCCGGGAAGTGACAAAATGTATCAGGACTTAAGGGATCTCTTCTGGTGGCCCGGAATGAAGAAATCCATTGCCACCTATATGGGGAAATGTCTGACGTGTGCAATGGTAAAGGCGGAGAACCAAAAGCCATCAGGAACCTTACAACAGCCCGAAATCCCTGAGTGGAAATGGGATAACATTACGATGGATTTTGTTACAAAGTTGCCAAGAACTTCTCGTGGACATGATGCAATCTGGGTAATAGTGGATTGGCTGACCAAATCAGCTTACTTCCTACCTATACGAGAAGACTATGATTTACCGAAGCTAACACGACTATACATCGATGAGATAGTAACAAGGCATGGAGTGCCCCTATCGATTATCTCAGACCGTGATAGTCGTTTCACTTCACGATTTTGGAAGTCTCTCCAACAAGCCTTGGGGACACGTCTTGACTTGAGCACCGCATTCCACCCTCAAACTGATGGGCAAAGTGAAAGAACCATTCAAACATTAGAAGACATGTAAAGAGCTTGCGTGATTGATTTCGGGGGAAGTTGGGATAATCACCTTCCTCTAGTGGAATTCTCCTACAATAATAGCTACCACGCAAGTTTAAAAGCAGCTCCCTATGAAGCCCTGTATGGAAGAAAGTGACGATCACCTTTGAGCTGGAATGAAATTGGTGATAGCTAAATAATAGGGTCTGATATTATAATGGAGACCACAGATAAAGTATTCAAAATTAAGGAACGACTAAGAGTATCCAGAGATCGTCAGAAGAGGTACGCCGACAAAAGGCAGAAGCCCCTGGAATTCCAAGTGGGCAATAGAGTGATGCTAAAAGTCGCGCCATGCAAAGGCACAGTGAGATTTGGTAAGAAGGACAAATTAAGCACGAGATACATTGGACCATTCGAAATCTTATCGAGAGTTGGCCCGGTAGCATACCAATTAAAACTACCCCAAGAGCTGAGTTACGTACATGACACTTTTCATGTGTCAAACTTGAAGAAGTGTTTCGTTGACAAGGCCTCGAAACTCCCATTGAAAGATGCCAAAATCACTAATGAGTTGAAGTTTGTGGAAGAGCCCATAGAGATTACTGACCGACTTATCCAGAAGCTTAGACGAAGTCGCATACCCAAGATCAAAGTAAGATGGAACTCTAATTGATGATCCGAATTCACATGGGAACGAGAAGATGTGATGAGGAAGGAGTATCCACACCTCTTTAAGCCCACTCGTCCAGAATCTAATTGAAGCTAAAATTTCGGGACGAAATTTCCTAAACGGTGGGTGAATGTAACGACTAAATCCTAGGTCCAGCTCTAGATCTCTAATGTAATTTAAGATTGTTCATTTTCGGTGTTCCATGTATTTTTATGTACCCTCTTCTTTGTAATTAATAAATTCTTGTAATTTTATCGTACCTGAATGATTCTTGCATGACTTGCCTTGGCCTATAAACTAATTTCCAATGATAGAAAATGCTAATGGCCAACCTCCTTAACAAAATTTCTTATAGTAAAAATAAAATTTTGGTCTTCATCCGCATTTCTTTGTGTTCATCCGCATTTCTTTGGTCTTCATCCGCATTTCTTTGTGTTGACCCGCATTTCTTTGGTCTTCATCCGCATTTCTTTGTGTTCATCCACATTTCTTTGGTCTTCATCCGCATTTCTTTGTGTTCACCCGCATTTCTCTGATTTCCATCTGCATTTCTTTGAATTTTCACTTGGGCGCATAACAACTGTTCGGGCGCAGACAACTGTTCAGGCGCATGACAACTGTTTGGGCGCATTAGACAGTTCAGGTTAAAACACCCAAGTCCTTTCTACTCAGGGCATCAGCCACCACATTGGCCTTTCTTGGGTGGTAGTGAATCTCGCATTCATAATCACTCAGCAGTTCTACCCACCTTCGCTGGCGCATATTTAGCACCCAAGTCCCTTCTGAAATCGATAAGTCCAAGTTATAAAAATGTTTATAAGATATTTTAAATAGGTTTTTAAGTGTGGAATGATGGTTAGATTCGGGACAGATGGTTGGATGGTCCTGAAAACCCATGAAAAGGGGTTTTCGGGTAGATTCAAATGCACAAACACAAGGTAAACGAGTATGATGAAGTGTGTACCTTTTGAGGAGCAGTAAGTCACACCAAAGTCGTAACTGGGTTGTGGGTTTCTACCTTTGAACAAGGAAATAGGATTCAAAGGAAAGAAAAGTAGTGTCTCCATATCTTGAGGGCAAACAACACGGCACCTAATTCTAGATCGTGGGTAGTATAGTTTCTCTCATGCTCATTCAATAATCTGGACGCGTAAGCAATCACCTTATCTCGCTGCATCAACACACATCCCAGTCCTTAACACGAGGCGTTGCAATAGACTACAAAATCATCAACGCCTTTAGGTAGGGAGAGGATAGGTGCACTACACAGCTTCCGTATGCGTCATTCTGTTCTTTACCCTATGTGAAGGTTGTATTCTTCTTGGTTAGAGTGGTCAATGGCTGTACAATTCGGGAGAAGTCCTTAATAAACCTTCGGTAGTATCCAGCTAAACCAAGAAATTGCCTTATCTCTGCAGGGGTTTTAGGGATTTTCTAGTTTTTAACGACTTCAATCTTTAACGGGTCTACTTGAATTCCCTCTTTGTTCACCACATGCCCTAAAAACTAGATTTCGCGCATCCAAAACTCACATTTGGAGAATTTTGCATAAAGCTGTTCATTCTTGAGCAGTTCAAGAATCAGCCTGAGGTGCTTCACGTGCTCTTCTTGGCTACGGGAGTAGATCAGGATGTCATCGATAAACACAATGACAAATTTGTCTTGGTATGGACGACACACTCGGTTCATGAGATCCATGAATGCGGCGGGTGCATTGGTCAGTTCGATGGGAATGACTAAGTATTCATAGTGTCCATACCTCGTTTGAAAAGCTGTCTTGGGTACATCTTCTTGGAGAAGTAGCTGGCTCCTTGCAGTTGGTCGAACAAGTCATCAATTGTTGGGAGAGGATAGCGATTCTTGATTGTAAGGTTGTTAATATTGCGATAGTCAATACACATTCGCAGTGTCCTATCCTTCTTTTTAACAAACAATACCGGTGAGCCCCACGGAGAAACACTCGGCCGAATAAATCCCTTATCCAGCTTGGGACACTTGTTTCGCATATGTCCCGGATCCCTGCATTCATAGTATTACTTCCCGGGCTCGAAGGTACAATCCTTTATCAGGTGGCTAGTTTGTTTGCACCTAAAACAGGGCATCGGATTGCATTCCCCTTGGTGGTGCAGTTTGCATTTGGTGCATAAGGGGTTGGTACCTACATACAGCCTTTGGCCCCTTGCCCCTTGTTCATCACGTATTGCCCTTTCATCGGCCCTCCTGTTTGAGCTACCACCACCGCCATTAGCCCTTCTAACATTGACCCACCTTCTCTTCTCGCCTGTTAACCTCTTCTTATCCTCATTCCTTCCCTGATCCGTCCATCCAGCCCTAATCAGGTCATCCGTTTACCAGTAAGATCGATAGCCGATTGGATGGTTGTAGGTCTAGCAGATCGGACCATGCTTCTAACTCTGGGATGCAGACCCCAGATAAATTGGGTTACGCCTTTAGATTCGAGAGTTACCAAGTGAGGCATAAGTCTGGATAGAGCTGAGAATCGATTGATATATTCAGTGTAGTTCGAGCCCCTCATTTCTAGGCTCAGAAATTCCGCCTCAAGCTTCTCCAGCTGGTTCATCGGACAGTACTTACCGGTCATGAGTTCTCGAAATTCCGACCACTTCATGCGGCCGGCAGCATCCCTGCCCCTTGGTTGAACAATAGACTTCCACTATTCTAAGGCTGGCCCCTTTAGGGACTGGGAGGCGAACCTGACCATATGTTCGTTCTTGCACTCACTTATATCAAGCACAGCTTCCATTTCGTCCAGCCAGCGGTAGGTGTCTATTGCTCCCTCAGTGCCGAAGAAGTCTTTTGGCTTGCATGACATGAAAGTTTTGTAAGAACACCCCGTTCTTACCTCTTTGGTATTCTCAGCATCTCCCGTGTGGTTTCCAGGTCCATCATTCTGGGTCATGTTTTCCCGATCAGCATTTATTTGCGCGATGATGGTGGGGATAGCATTAGCAATCTGTTGGGCCACCAAGTTGGCGATCCTTTTATCATTTTCACGATTAGTGTTTTCCTCAGGGTCGGCCCTAGGTGGAGTGGGTGGTCGGTCCCCACCTCGACCCCTGGGGCATCCAACACCCCTGTTCCTTCCTTCGCGTGTTTCCCTTCTAGGCGGCATTCTGGTGTCAATCATAGATAAACTCATTTAGTGTCTCATAACTTCTGTTTCGAGTATCCAACACACCAATTGACTCCCTAAGGTCGCTCCACAAAACACACGAGAACACACACAACACATAATAAGTAATACATAATCTCATATATTCATAGACTCAATTAGCAATTCAAAAAGGCAATAACATTAGATCCCTAAAACATACTAATGCATAACCCAAATCAGGCAACCTGCAATGGATAAGGTAGTATCATAAAAGAAGCTCAATCGTAGATAGTAAAACAAGCATCAAACAAAGTCAATAGTTTCGTGACAATACAAGTTGGAAGCTGCCATCACCCCCAAAAATAGTGTCAGAAATAAATTGTTTCTCATAATGGTAGCATCATTCAATAATCAAGCTTCATCCATTCACTATTGCCATTACTTCTTCAGCCACCTGAACCATCCAGACCCCTTCTTCTTTTGTTCCAGCTCTAGATGCTGAACACCATGGGATGCCATGAGTGCCTGAAATTGGGTGGACTGTGAGGTCAGCGTGGCGTGCTGGAGTGTGAGCTCATGGCGCTGAATGGTCCTCAGTATGACGCTTAGCACGGGGTCAGAAGGACCAAAGTCACTGGCACGGTGGCTGGACTGCGAGTAGTGGTCCCCTGCGAACACGCTCGGGCCATCGTACATGCTGCGCCTTGGAGGTATCCAGAACTCGTCCTGATGTTGGCGTCTGGGCAGTCCCATCATCGGAGGTGCCGGTGTAGGAGCTGCCGTAGGAGGAGGTGGAGGAGGCGGCATCCTAAACGAGACAGATGCTCCAGGTCTAGTGCTCTTCCGTGGCCTAGTGATGACTCGTGCGCCCCTATTCTCAATAGGTGGGATGGGCGAATGGGTAGGCATTGCGACATGAGGTGAGTTGGAGCGTGTCCGGCTCCTCGCCTAAGATGTCGGGGATGCATCTTCGGATGGCTCGGTGTCGTCAGATGTAACAGATATCCATCTGGGGTGATTGCACCACCTAATGTACTCTCATATTGAGAAGGGGAAGTCGCCCTCCTTAGCCGTCCTACAGGGGCGGTCTCATCTACGGGTAAAGCGGGAGTTTTTCCGTTGTTGGCCATAGTATTCAAGTTCCTGTAAAATCATCATGAGTAATTTGGTTTCTCATAGCTCATGGAAATAGTGATCATAGTATCTCATAATAGTAGTTACAGTAATAACAATGGTAGTAGTATCTCATAATAGTGAAAGCACAGGTTACCTCAGAGACAAAACAAAGTTTAGATTCACTCAAAACATTTTCCAGGAAAACGAAAAGATTTTTAACACCAATTAAGGGATCATGCCGGAATTCACGCATCCGGTAAATTCAGGATTACGTTGATCAAGTGTAATCATCAATTTACCCAACCCACTCATTCCAACACATTCCAAAACAAGGACAGTCCTAGGGTATCAGGGTTGTAGCCTAGGGTCTACTAAGGTATTCCCGATTTCTCTACAACCTGTGGCTCTGATACCAATCTGTCGCACCCCGGGCCCAGAAGAGGATGGGATGTCGCAGATTAGCAGCATACATGGCAGCGGAAACAAACCACATAAGAGCACACAAGGAGAGAAATCACAATGGCATTACATTACATAAATTTTTGTCCATTACAAAATTATCCAAGTTAACACCCAACAAATCCAAATGTCTCAAATGTTTTAAAAGTCCTAGTAATGCCAGGGGGTAGTCACGGTACTAAGCCAGCTTTAGAGTCTTCATAAAATCCAAGCTCATCAAGGATTACCTGAAACAAGCTCAAAAAGAATTTGTGTCAACTAAAAAGTTGGTGAGTTCGAGTGTTTAAAGTTTAAAAGCAAAAAGACTCATTGAATCCAAAGTTAAGTTTAAAAACATAGTATTACAGTTGTGGGATCACAATCAACCCTGCACTCAGCCCCGGCTAGCCTCTTTTAAACTTGTGTTGCCGGTATATCCCATAGGGGAAACTGAGCCTCAGAACAGTATACCATACCTGCCATGTGGTACACCATAGTATCTTATAAAAAAACCTATACATGCCACAACAACCCCACAAGATCTCAGTGTGGTACCCTTCTTATCGGAAGGCACTGTGCGTGGGGGATTCCCCAAGTAGATCTACCCATATAATCAAGCGGTTCACATAGAATTAATGATTGTGATACAAAGATGCAGGTTCTAACCATAGCCACAACATACAATAGCATCGTATAATAGTACTCAAATAAGTTTGGTTCAAATAGAGCATGCTTCATCCCAAATCAATAGTAAAAAGGGAACACTAGAAACTCACCTTAGACAGATTAAAGATTCTTCACACAGATAAATTCAGGTCCTAGCACCCTATGAGCAAGATATATGCATAAGCTATAGGTTCTTAGACTATCGGGAGGGTGAGCAAAGGTAAGATACGTTTAAAAAATACATATGACCACATCCCATAGAAAATTTGTGTCGAAAAGTTTCCATTTTAGGAAAGTTGGGGTTTTTGGTGTAATATGACCCGTTTTTGGTTCCCCATAGACTCTTACATGAAAGTAAGTATAAAAATAGTTTCTGGTCATAAACTTACTGAAATATGGTCAATTTTTCAGAATTTACACTTTAGTCCTTCAAGTTTCCAAAATTAAAATTTTTACCCCGAAGTTGGTTCTTTCCATTTCAAATCTTTTCATCAAAATACGAGTTTGAGGTCCTCAAACTTACTGAAATATTATGGTTTCATTGGTTTTTAGGCTCGTTACATTATTTTTAGAATCTCATCCAAAAATCTCCCGGTTAGGCTTGTTAAAGCTAAATAAGTTCATAAAGATTTACATGTTATCCCAAAAATTTCACCAAGTCCAGTTTTAGCCACTGATTTATTAGTCATAAGGCCTAAAAAATTTGTTTCTAACAAGTTGTTAATACTTTTTAAGGATTTGGCCATTATTAGGTATCTCCATCACCTATTCGGGTCTTTAAACATGCTTTCTAAGGTTCATAACACCAAACCAAATCATCCAACTCACAATAATAACCTTTTAGCATCATCAAACATTCTGAAAATTCAGACTATACCCATGGATGCAATAGTATAAATAAACCTGGTCAAGGTTGGGGTATTAAAGCAATAATTTACACATGTGTAACATGAAATTTCGGGTTAAAACACCCAAGTCCCTTCTGAAATCGATAAGTCCAGGTTATAAAAATGTTTATAAGATATTTTAAATAGGTTTTTAAGTGTGGAATGAGGGTGAGATTCGGGACAGATGGTTGGATGGTCCTGAAAACCCATGCATTGGCTGGTTTGGAGGTGGGTAGACCGGGTCAAAAGTTTCTAGAAGGGTTTAAAATTTTCCAAAATGCTAAGTGTTGCTCGGGGTGCCTGAACAGTGCCCATGCGTCCACTTTTAGGATGCCTGAACAGTTGTCACGCGGCTAAACAGTGGAAATGTACCAACTGTCAAATGTGCCCGAACAGTTGTCATGCGCCTGAACAGTTGTCATGCGCCTGAACAGTTGTCATGCGCCCGAACAGTTGTCATGCGCCCAAGTGAAAATTCAAAGAAATGCGGATGGAAATCAGAGAAATTCGGGTGAACACAAAGAAATGCGGATGAAGACCAAAGAAATGCGGGTGAACACAAAGAAATGCGGATGAAGACCAAAGAAATGCGGATGAACACAAAGAAATGCGGATGAAGACCAAAATTTTATTTTTACTATAAGAAATTTTGTTAAGGAGGTTGGCCATTAGCATTTTCTATCATTGGAAATTAGTTTATAGGCCAAGGCAAGTCATGCAAGAATCATTCAGGTACGATAAAATTACAAGAATTTATTAATGAAAAAGAAGAGGGTACATAAAAATACATGGAACACCAAAAATGAACAAGCTTAAATTACATTAGAGTTCTAGAGCTGGACCTAGGAGTCAGTTGTTACATAAGGTATGTGTAGGTAGAGAGTTAGATACATCTTAGAAGACCTAAGAACGAATTGTAACTGTTTTCTTTCTACACTTGTACTTTCTATGAATTTTATCAATGAAACTATGAATTTTTGTGATATGTTTGCTTAGATTTGATTACTTGTGTTTGTTTTGATTGAATTGTATCATGATATCATCACAGATCGATCCATTTTGATCCTATCAAATGGTATCAGAGCTGTTGGTTCAGTGATTTGAGTTCTTCAAAACTGTCGAACTTTTGAATCACTTGAATCTGTGATTGATAAGAAATTCATTCAAATAATTGTTGATTTCAATTGTTTTTCATCATCAGAAACATGAATTGAATCACAATTTGTAGTTCAATTCGTTCAAATTCAGTGAATTGTTCAAATCAGTGTTCGAACTTGTTCTTCATCAATCGAACTGATTTTCAAGCCAAAGATCGATTTGTTGTTGTTATTTGATGAAATTGTAGTTAGAGGACTATTAATTGATCGAATTCCTACCTAATTGGAGGATTTTAGGTCAATTCATCAAGTTTTGAAGGATTTCAGAAGATCTGAGTTCGTTTGAATCTGTTGAAGTTGGCGCATTAGGTCAAAACACTACTGAAAATTGCCTAAGTGTTAGGCGCTTGACGACTGTTCAGGCGTTTTTGCACTGTTAAGGCGTTTTTGGATCATGCGTTTTACCATTGTTGGGGCGTATTACCAGTGTGGACTAGGTGCAGGACAACTGTTGAGGCGTTTTTGAACTGTTTGGGCGTTTTTACACCTAGACGTCTGACATCTGTTTGGGCGTTTCACAACTGTTCGGGCGCATTTCAGCATGGGTGTTTTTGAGAATTCCTAAGGCAATCCCTTGGGTGTTTCTAAGTCAACTGTTTGGGCGCTTCAATACTGTTTAGACGCATCAACATCAACACTTAGAAATTTTTCAGAATTTTTTCAAAAACTTAAAAATCCAAAAATATTTTCAATTCATTATTTTAATTCAAAAACTTAAAAACAACAAAAACAAATCTTTTTCTAAAATGCAAAATTAAAAATGGTGAAATCAGAAGACTCAGAGAACAGAGTTCCTAAACTGAAGAACAGAGCTGATTTTAAGAATTGGTCATTTAGACTGAAACATTACCTTAATTCTATTGATACTGATCTATGGAAATCAATAGAAAGAGGACCTCACATTCCTATCACCTCAGATGGTCCTGATAGAGGGTTTGTGTACGCTAAAGACTCTACAGAACCATATCCTGAAGATGGATTGCAGGATGGTGATTTAAAGAAAGTTAAGAATGATATAAAAGCATATTCTCTGATGTGTAAAGGACTACCACTTGAAGTCTTGACAAGACTTGATGGTTATCAAACAGGATATACTATGTACAAAGCTTTGAAGATTATCTGTGAAGGTGGTAAGGAGATTCAAGATATCAAGAAGTAGAAATTAAAGAGACAGTTAGAGCTATTTGAGCATTTGTCTGGTGAAACTATCAACCAAATGATGAATAGATTTGTACAACTGACAACTGAGATGTCAACGGCTAGTATCAAGAATGATTTAAAAGATCTGAACTTTAGGCTTCTCAATGCTCTTCCATCTTCATGGAAGCAAACAGTCACAATGTTAAAGCATACTGAGAAATTTCCTATGGATCTAGATCTCTAGATAGCCAAAATTGAGTATGTTGAAATTAATGAAAGCTTAAGGAATAATGACAGAGCAGCTTCAATGTCTCGGTAAAAATATGTTGCATCTCCAGCTAGTACTGTGGAGAATGCCTTCATGGCAAAAAATGAAAGTTTACCAGAAGAAGAGGGTGATTTGTTTGTAGGAGCAGGGTTCTTTACTGATTCTTCTTATACAAGTGCACCTGCTTATACATCTCAGCCTCAACCTCAGTCTCCTCCTATGCCTCAAAGTTCTAAACCTCAAACTGAGACTCCATCTATTAACTCTGCTAAATCTAGCAAAGTTAAAGATGTTATTAACATCCTATTACAGGATGAAGAGTCCAAATCTGCTTTTACTGCTTTTATGGCTAGTTTTCAAGCATATCAGGGTAGTTATCTAACACAATTGGATTTTGTTTTGCAGGACTTATTCGAGATGGACCTAGATGACGTGGAGGAAATGGATCAGAATTGGAAAATGGTGATGATTGCATAAAGGACTCAGAAACACTCTTATGTCAACAGGAACTACAAGCCAAGTGCTAACAAGACTGTTGGATTTGACAAGTCTAAGTCAAGGTGTTTCAACTGTAATAGTTATGGCCACTTTTCAAGAGAATGCAAAGCTCCTGGAAACAAAGGAGGGAATGGCCAATCGAGTTCAAGCAATCAAAAATTTCAACAATCATCTCAGAAGACATTCCAGAACCATACCAAAGCTTACCAATGCCTGAACTGAAAGATGAATCTAAGTCATCTGAAGAGCCTAAGAAAGCTCTAGTTATCAATATTAAAGATGGATATGATTAGAGTGCTTATGCTGAGCAATTTACTATTGATCTAACTTCTAGTTTATCTCTTATTGCAGAAGTTCAAGGAGAAGATTAGTCAGAAGACCAAAGGCTAAATATGATTCTGAGAATAAAAAAGAAAAAAACTATTGGAGTGTTAAATCTGATTCTAAAGAGGATTCAGGAGAAGTTGCATTGATGGCAAAGTTTGATCAACCAAAGGTTGAAAACTCTAACTCTGAAACCTCTCCTCCTAAGTATCCTGAAATACCATCAGAAGTAAGAGAAAAACTATGCACAAAATCTTGCTTTGAACACGTTGAATACTACAGAAATTACTCATATAAAATATGTGAAAAACTAAAGCAAGAGGAATTGATGCGTAATAAACTCAAAAATGATCATAAAGTGTCAGATGAAAAGATCATTTCTTTACAAACTTCATGGAACAAAACTTTGAAAGAATTAGAAATAGTTTCAAAACAACTTGAAGAAATGACCAAGAACTTAGAACAGGAGAAAATAGCACATGCTGCTACTCAAGTTGATCTTGCTAAAGTCAAAAGTTCCAAAACAATCGTGAAACAACTGGTAAGTGAAAAAAAAAGATAAACAAAAAGCAGGATTAGGTTTCACTCACGAACCAATGCCTGAATCTATAACTAACACTTTGCTAGAAAACTTTAATACACACGATCACTCTCCTGAGAATAAGGCAAAACTCAAAGCTTTCCAAAACAAGAATAAGATTTCTGATAACGAAGAAGAGAAAGCTAATGTATAAATTTTTGAAGAAAAGGATACAGAAAAGATCAAAAAGGGTCATCCGGTTAAAGTCAAATCTTATGAACCAAGACAAAAAAGCAAGAAAATTTTTGTTCCAAAAGAATCTGTCTTGGAGGAAGTAATTACTAAAAATGATAACCAAAACTCCAAAACCAAAGATAAAGCTAAACAAGAAGATATAACATCGGAAGATTCTAACTCATATGGTCTAAATAATCCTGAATTTATTAAATGGCAAAAGGACCAGAAAATGAAAGAAAATGAAAAAGAATCATCCACTGAAGATGATCAATCTCAAGTAAAATCAAGTTCCACAAAATCAAGGAACCAGAGAAGAAGAAGAAAAATGAATAAAGCTAAAAATGATCAAATTAAAGAAAAACAGACACAGACAACAAATCAAACAAATAAATTTAAACCAATAAATTTTGTGTCTGCTGGTATGTTAAACATGAATTCAATTCAAGATGTTAAGCAAACTCCTAAGAACAAATCAACCTCTGATCTGAAAACAGGTTCAGATTCTAAGTCTTCCGTCGTTGTTAAAAGATTTGTATCTAAGGAAACAAAGAATGAAGTTCATGTTCAAAAGACAAAACAAAATGTGCAAAAGAAAAATATGTCAAATCAAAAATAAAAGATTAACTTTTTGACGCCTAAACCTAAACAAGGAACAAATGTTGCGTCAACATCAAAAGTTAATAAACAATTGTTTAAAACTCCACAGAGGTACTATGAAATATGTGACATGTACAATCACAACACTGCTGAATGCTTTTTCAACAAATACTGTCACATATGCGACATGAGAAATCACTCAACATCAGAGTGCTATTTTAATAAGTACTGTACATACTGTGATGAACGAACTCACAATACTGAAAATTGTTACTTTCGAAAGAGTTCATCAAGAAAAGGATTTGCTACTTCACCAGTGAGCAAAGATTATGTTAATCCTCAATATAAAAGAAATAAAAATGTTGGGCTTCAAAGATTAACAAACCAACCTTCCTTAGGATTGAGACTTTTCAAAAAGAATGATCTGGTGAGACAAAAACAATACTTTAAAGATCAATTCATTCCAAGATCTGTGAGAATGAATAATAAAAATTTTGAAAACAAAAGTTTCCCAAAAATTGGTCATTCAAAAAGTATGAATTTTCTAAATAATCAAAAATTTGTGAATAATAACAAGATTGGTAAATTCATTAAAAATAAGCCTGATGTAAACAAACTTTATTTCAAACAATTTACAATTGTTGATAAATTTGGAAAACCCAAGACCATCTCGTCTTGGGTAGATAACTCAACTTAATTTCCTTGTTTTGCAGGTACGCTCGAGAAGACCAACCAACACATGGTATGTGGATAGCGGGTGTAGACGACACATGACAGGTAATCATGCCTTGTTACAAGATTTTAAGTTAAAGGATGATACGCACGTCGCCTTCGGTGGTGATGCAGGAGGAAAAATAACAGGAGAAGGAACAGTATCCAACGGGATAATAAGTTTCGATAAAGTCAACTACTGTTCACAATTGAACTTTAACTTGTTAAATATATATTTCAAATTTGTGATAAATCCTACTTTGTCCTTTTTGATGATTCTTATTACGATATTTTGAAGCCTGGTTTTCAGATTAGCAAGGAAAGCGTGGTTGTTAAAGCTGTTAGAGATCGAGATGTATACAAGCTGGATATGTCTCAAGTGGATCCATCTACAGAAACAACTTGCCTCATTGCTCAAGCTTCAAATGATGAAAGTCAGCTTTGGCTTAGATGTCTCGGGCATTCCAACTTCAAGAATATGAACAAGCTTGTAGCAGGAAATCATGTTATCAGCCTTCCATCAAAGAAGTTTGCCACTACTGATCTCTGCTCAGCATGTTTAAAGGGGAAGCAGCATAGAGCGTCTTATAAGCCCAAGCAGATAAACACAAATTCCAAACCCCTTCAGATGTTGCATATGGACCTTTTTGGACCAACCAACATGAAGAGTATTAGAAGAAAATCATATTGTTTAGTTATCATTGATGACTTTACAAGATTTTCATGGGTTTATTTTTTGAATGCTAAATCTGAAACGGCTGATCTATTAAAAGAATTCATCATAAAAGTTAAAAATCAATTAGATTAAAAAGTAAAAATAATAAGAAATGATAATGGAACGGAATTTAAAAATGCTAATAATGACATGTTCTGTGCAAAAAAAGGAATCGCTCGTCAGTTCAGTGCTCCCAGAACTCCACAACAAAATGGAGTTGCTAAAAGGAAGAACAAAACGATCCATATTAGCAGATGCGAAAATTCCTATTACTTTCTGGGATGAAGCCATATCTACTGCCTGTTGTGTATAGAATCATACTTTAATTCTGAAAGACAAACTGAAAACTCCATATGAGTTGATGTTTGGCAGGAAACCAAATATAGATTTTCTTAAACTTTTGATTGTCCCGTTATGATTTTAAATTCAAGTGATCAGCTAGGAAAATTTGATGCAAAATCTGACGATGGATTTTTTGTTGGATATTCATCTGTTTCAAAAGCCTATCGAGTTTATAACTCTAGGACAAATGTTATACTTGAAACATTCAACGTTAATTTCCTTGAAAACTCTTTTCCATCAGTTTCAAATGGTCCAGCTTGGTTATTTGATTTAGATTCATTATCAAACTCTTTTCAATCTAACTTGTTTGATCAATCTAATTTGCTTGATTTTATAGGTAAGAAGAAAACTCAAGGGGATCTCAGTTCTTTCAGCGATGATTCAGATTCTGACGATGCAGATGATTCAAGCCCAGATTATCCTTTCTCTTCTTTTGTTAGAGACATAATAATTTATTTGAATAATGATAATATCTCTCAACAAAATGAAGATCATCCTGTTTCATAAAATCAAGATGTTTCATAACCTATTCCTAATAATGGTATAGAAATTGTACAACCTGAGTCTGGAGCTTCATATATTTCTGATGATGTAGTTGATTCTGGTAATCTAGATTACTTTATCAACTCACCGACTCAAGTTCCCAGTTTCAATCCACATTCTTCAAGCCTATTGCATTAGCTTTCCAACATGAACCAAACCAATCTAGATCTTCATGTTCAAGGGAATGAAATTCCAACATCTCGTATCCACAGGAACCATCCAACATCTTAAATTATTGGTCCATTGAATGTGAGAACTACGAGGAGTAAAACAAAACAAGCAAATGTTTGTTTATATTCATGTTTTCTTTCTCAATTTGTTCCTAAAAACTTTACCGAAGCGTTAAAGGACAATGGTTGGATTGAGGCTATGCAAGAAGAATTACTTTAATTCCGCAAACAAGAAGTGTGGGATCTGGTGGATTTACCTGAAGGAGAAAATTCCATAGGCATAAAATAGTTATTCAGAAACAAAACTAATGATCGAGGAATTGTTATTAGAAATAAAGCGCGACTTGTTGCACAAGGATACACTCAAGAAGAAGGTATAGATTATGATGAAGTATTTGCTCCAGTTGCAAGACTTGAATCAATTCGTGGCTTCCTGGCTTATGCATCATTCATGAAATTCAAAGTGTATCAAATGGATGTAAAAGGTGCATTTTTGTATGGTCCAATCACCGATGATGTGTATGTAAAGCAACCTCCGAGTTTTGAAGATTCACAATATCCACATCATGTGTACAAGCTAAGCAAAGCTTTATATGGTCTACATCAAGCTCCTAGAATCTGGTATGAAACATTGTCATAACACTTAATCCAACATTGATACACACGAGGGAAATTCATAAGGAAGGATGCTGATGATCTCTTATGTGTACAAGTGTATGTCGATAATATCTTATTTGGTTCTACAAGTCCAAAACTGTGCAATGAATTCGAAGAAATAATGAAGTATTGATTTTAAATGAGTTCTATGGGAGAAATAAACTTCTTTCTCGGACTTCAAGTAAAGCAATCTGCAGATGGAATTTTCATAAATCAAGAGAAGTTTGTTAATAAACTCTTAAAGAAATTTAAACTGCAAGATTGTCAGTCAATAAGGACTCCAGCTGACGTAAACACCAAGATTGAACCTGATCCGAAAGGAAAATCTGTAGACCAAACTTTATACAGATCTATGATTGGTTCTTTGATGTATCTCACTGTATCTAGACCAGACATAATGTATGCAGTTTGTGTCAGTGCAAGGTATTAATCAGACTCTAAAGAATCTCATTTAATTGCTGTCAAAAGAAATTTCAGGTATCTCAAAGGTAAACCTGCATTGGGATTATGGTATCCTTATGAAGGCAACTTTGAGTTATATGGGTACACTGATAGTGATTATGGAGGATGTTGTTAAGATAGAAAATCAACCACGGGTGGGTGTCAGTTTTTAGGACCCAGATATGTCTCATGGCAATGTAAGAAACAAACAAATGTCTCCGTTTCAACTTCAAAAGCTGAGTACATAGCTGCTTTAGCAGGATGTTCTCAAATCCTTTGGTTACAAAACCAACTGCTGGATTACGGGTTTAATTTTCTTAAAACTCTAATTTACATTGATAATACTGCTGCTATGTTCATTATAGCTAATCCTACCCAACATTCAAAAACAAAACATATCGAGATTCGATATCATTTTCTCAGAGATAACTCTGAAAAAGGTTTAATCATTTTGATTCAAATTGAAACTGAAAAACAGTTGGCTGACCTTTTTACTAAAGCCTTCTTACCAGGACGGTATGAGTATTTGGTAGAGTCAATTGGTCTTATTAACCACATTTAAAAAACTAGTTTTTGAGTAATTCAGTTAATTGAGTCTAAATATGATCAGAACCCTCTCTTATATGAATAGAAAACAGCCAGAGAACCTGTCAAAGTTAATTGCCTGATTGTATTTTGTGTGTGCATGTTTCTTAGAAAAAGCAAAATCAAATACAAAAATAGAAAACTGAAAAATCAAAAGATAAAAATATAAAACAAAAACTACAAAAATAGAGTCTTTCTTTATTAATTCATTATTTAGGATGAATTTGTCATTGCAATATGTGAGAAATGATAGATACATTAGTTTGATCAGTTGCAATCTTCGCTTTTGACTAAAGTCTGACATGATCAGATATGATGTGCAAGTAAGTTCATGCAATTAGACTGAAAAAAGTAAATTCTTGTGATTAAACTAAATCACTCATGCATTCATGTATGTCTATCTTAGCACTAATGAGTAGTGTTGATTTCTCAAATTGATTGTTTGTTAAGACATAATCTCACACCTGATGGTGATATGAATAACCATTGAGCTCTAATTATTTAATGCATCTAACACTTCTCTGTTATGAGTCATCATAGACCTGAAGTGATGAGATATCCTTTGTTGTAAGTGATTACAGACCTGGATATTCTCACTGATGCAACAAGATGCCAATGTGCACAAACACCAAATGAGATCGGGTTATAGTATATGTCAGGTTAACAAGTTAAGAACAGTGACTTCTTGCATATATGTATGAGAAATACTGACCTGGAACACACTTGATCAGGATTTTTTCATTGTCTAAGACTATCCATCAATTTTTTTTATTTAAATGTGCTGATCTTATCTAATATGATCTCACTGCAGACATTGATTCATTTGTAAATATTAGATTTTTATTCTTCTTTAATTTTGATTTTTTTTCATGTTTTCTTTGTGCAGACATATTAAGAATGATTAGTGTGATCTTCATGTGACAAATTCAAGAAACTTCTAAGTTTTGTTAAACTTAAAAGTTTAGGGGGAGTAAAAAGTGTTAAAAGGAAAAGTGTCTAGAAAATTGATTTTCAAATTTCAACATATGAAAAATCAAAATTTAAATGTTTTGGATGGAAAGGATGAAGCTAAAAAGTTCAAGCATGTGTGTGTTTAACATAATGTAAAAATGAACCTGAAAAACATTTTAAAGTGGAAAAGCTTCTTGCAACAGTTTAATTGAGAATATTTGTTAAAAACTAGAGATTAAAATGATAGAAAATTATTTTTGAAAAATTAAAACAAAAATAAAAAGGTCAAAATATAAAAATTCAAAATTCAAAATAAAAATAAAAATTTGAAATGCAAAAAGTTCAAAATTGAGGGTCTATTGTGTAAATTTTGGGTGAAAGTCAAAAATTGACTAATTAAAGTCAAAATTTGATAAATTATTTAAATATTAGTCATGAAGAGTGCTAATATGTCTAAACAGTGTACAGATGGAAGATCTGAAAATTACAAGTGTTAGACACATGAAAGTCATCTCATGCGCCTAAACAGTGTTCATAAGTCTAGGATGAGGAGCATGATGATTTTTCAAGATTTGTACAAGTGTTAGGCGTTTCAGACCTGCTCATGCGCCTAAACAGTTGTCATAAGTCTAAAAATGGTGGTTAAGTGTTGGGCGTTTTACCTTTCTCATGCGCCTGAACAGTACCCAGACTTTCAAGAATTGGACTTATCAAAGTGAAAATTACCAAGTGTTGGGCGTTTCAGCTTGACTCATGCACCTCAATAGTGCAAAAGCTCCTAAACAGTGCTTATGCGTCTGAACAGTGCTCATGCGCCTAAGCCCATGCACACAAACAGTGCTCATGCGCCTAATTACTTAGTGTGAAATTCATTATCATGCGCACAAACAGTGTTCATGCGCCTGACCTCATGCGCATAAACAGTGCTCATGCGCCTAAAAATTTCACTCAGTATAAAAGCAACACTTCGTGATTTCAGACATTTAATTCTCAAAAACCCCTGAACACTCAAAACCCAGACACTCGATATACCATTGATTCACTCATTTCGATTGATTTATGATCTTGTCTTGCATTCTATAGTGGTATTATCTGATTCTAAATGTAAGTTGATGATCAAAATTATAGAAATTTCAGTTTAACAGGTTGATTGATTTGGGCATATCGGACCTATTCGGGCGCATGAACCCTAGTCTAATGAAGTTGTTAAGATTGTGAATAAAATGGATATAAGGACTGAAATTGATAATGAAATGTTAATGAAAACATGATTTCGATCTCATTGATGCATTAAAATATGTTTTTCATCAAACTTGAATCTGTGATGATTCTTCACATGTCGACTGTTGAATATGAACAATCAAAATTTTGAATTTTTTTTAAAAAAATGAAAATTAGTAATAAAATAATGTTTTAATCTGTTTTTGAAAAGAATTCATTGAATTAATGTGTTTTAAATCATTTTCATACTAACTTGAATGAAATTTGTCTTGAACAAGATCACTTAAACACTTAGAAAATTTTAAGTTCAAGTTAGTCAAACTGTTTAAAACATACTAAATATTAAATTTCACTTTTAATTGATTTTTATTGTTTAATATTCAAGTTTCTAAATCTCTTGTTTCAATTTTTGCAGATGGCTTAGTTAAAGTTCAAGCCAAAGCATAAAGTGGCAGCTTTACTAAATGAAGAACTACAAGAGGCTCTTAGCTATGAAGAGATGATTAGATTCCTGTTGAGAAGTAAATATGTTTATATCATGTGTTATCAGCCAATCATCTATGCAAGACTAATCAAGAAGTTCTGGAACACTGAATCTGTCACACCCTCAAAATTCGCGTACGGGGTTTTACCGCGAGGCGCGTGACATACCAGGATCTCAGTCATTAGTTACCAAGAACGACTCTATATGATTAATAAACAAAACCAGAGTTAACGTTTAAAATACTGCGGAAGCATTTTTAAAACCAGAAAACCCAAAACAAGTAGTATGTAAAGAGAATGCGCAGAACATACGCGCCCCAATCACAATTGTTTAATATGAAAATAATCCCAAATTTGTAAACAAGGCAAATGTAGACAACTCAACAATGATGACGTGCGTGCTCCTAGGCAACTGGTAACCTTAACCTGAGAATAGCATACTAAACAAGTCAACATATGGTTGGTGAGTTCAAGAGTTTGCGTTAAAATATAAACCAATCAACAGTTTCCAGAGCATAAGTAGTGTATTGTAATAGATAGCTAGTCTATTAACATAAAAATATTAATCATAGTGATTTCGCGATCGAAGCTGACTGTGTTACGTTTGTTGCCTCCCGTCACGACTTACCAGGTCGTGAAGAATATATGTTAGGACAAAATTGCACCCGTATGACCTCGAGTCACACAGGTGGGGCTCGTCAGACCCAGTAGTACTACCCAAAATTTCCCCGCTAGTCAATATTAACAATCCGAAAGTGTGAGGACTTTCCATGGTAAACAACACTATATCAATATTATACACACTCATATATAAAAGCGTTTGTGATCAACAGTATGCTATCTCCCCCAAAAGAGATTATGTAAAATGAGTGGGGCAAGAACTCACCTCATGCGCACAAGAATTAACTTAGAGCTTAACTTGAAAGAAAGAGGGGAAAGACAACCTTCAAAGGTCACCTAGAACACAAGAGTACATAAGCACGTGTACACAGAATCAACATGAAACCCTAAGTGCTCTACAAACCAAGAGACTCAAGGTTTAAGAAATACAAGACACATTTGACCCAGTTGACCCGTTTGACCCGTTGGTGACATTATAGGTGATAACTCGTTAATACTAACACAACAGCATATCATACATGATCAACATACCACTTGATTACATATAGCACTTCATTATCCACACGTACTACCTAGATCATCATACAACTAGATATCATACAAGTCATGCGAATCACAACAGGCCAAAACAGGTAACAAACCAAATCAACATCCCTATAACCTAAACAACACATTTCATCACCTTAGAAACCATCCATGAACACACTAGCATGATCCTAATATCCCAAAATGCTCAAATCATCCAATTCAAGGATTTGCACAATTAAAGTTTCCCTTTTGGGAAAGTACATCCCAATTTCATCAAACACCCAACACATTCATGGATTCATCAATTATATACCAATCCAAATCCATGACAACATTTAAACATGATCCACAACACCTAATCATCATGATTCATCAACGTTCAACACCAAAAGTTACTATTTTTAGTAATGTATGAACTATAAGACATCTTCTCGATTTTAAATTGTTCATATCATCAACCTAGCATCTAATCACCATCACAAACACATCCATAACATTCATACATCATCCAATCATCAATTCATGCAAAATAAAGTTACTATTATTAGTAACCTATGAACAACGTATCAAAATCATAGCTTTCTTGCATAATCGACGTTAACTAGCATCTATATAATCCAACTAACATAATAGCATCAACAAACAACCAACAACTAACATCAAATTCAGATTTTCGAGTTAGGGTTTCGGCCCTAATGTAATTTCCATAAAAACTTGTAAAAATCCAACCTTTATTGCATACTTGACGTTAATTAACATGTAATCTATCTAGTAAACACATGAACATCAACAACTAGGCATCAATCGACCACCAATTGCAGTTTTCGCATAGAACTTTCGGCCAATCATGAAACATCATCAAATCATATAAAAATCTAACCTTTAAATGTGTAATAGTTTGCAATTGAAGGTTCTAACTTGTTGTATGCCTTGTAATCGATCAAATTTGAAGGTGATTGCTTGTTCTTGGGCTGAATTCGAAGAGGAGAGGGAGAGGGGAGGTCGATCGCGGCCGATTATGGTGGTTAGGGTTAGAGTTTTTGTTTTATTAATTTAATTTTGCATAAATACCCTTTAAACCCTTGCATTTTGTATTTTATAAAAATTAAACTTTTAAATACCCTTTTAAAGCGTTTTTAACTAGAATAATAAGCATATAAACTAACAATAATAATCATATGCATTATCTTCACTAGATACAAAACATACGGATTAAACACACACGTTTCCACTTTACGCAATAAAGTTCACAATAAGCATTTAAATCACATAATCACAACCAATAATCAACATAGAAATTATTGTTTAACATTATTAATTATTATTAAGTCACCAACGTTCAACGACAACTATTGTGTGCTCCCGACACGTGTATGCAGGACTTAACGGAACTAACGGAGTTTGGTAACGGAAAATTACCGGATGTCACATTATCCCCATGTTGAAAGAATTTTCGTCCCGAAAATTGCGTTACATGGTGAGTGCTCCATCACTGGTCTACTGCATTGGCACAAGGAAATCGAAATCGTGTGAGTTTTGGATGAGTTGTCACATCAACCCCATGTTGAAAGAAATTTCGTCCCGAAATTTAATCAGTACCTTCGCCGGCTAGCATCGCCCTTTCGAATAGCTGAGGGTACCTAAGCTTCATTTGGTCTTCACGTTCCCACGTGAATTCTGGTCCACGTCTCGAGTTCCATCGAACTTTGACAATGGGTATCTTGCTTTGCTTAAGTGTCTTCACCTCACGATCCATCACTTCGACAGGTTCCTCAATGAAACGTAACTGTTCGTCTACTTGAACTTCTTCCAGTGGTATGACCATTGTTTCATCCGTTAAACATTTCTTTAGATTTGAAACATGGAATACATCATGGATTCCATTGAATGAATCAGGTAAGGCTAGTCGATAGGCCACTGGACCAATTCTTTCCACTATCTCAAATGGTCCAACGTATCTCGGATTTAGCTTTCCTCGCTTACCAAACCGAACTACGCCTTTCCATGGTGAGACTTTTAATAAAACCTTGTCACCTATCTGAAATTCCAAAGGTTTTCGTCGTTTGTCAGCATAGCTTTTCTGTCTGTCTCGCGCTGCGGCCATGCGGTTTCTTATCTGGACAATCTTCTCAGTTGTCACGTGTACCAACTCAGGACCCGTTAATTGACTATCACCAATTTCAGCCCAGCAAACTGGTGATCTACACTTTCTCCCATACAAAGCTTCAAAAGGTGCTGCCTTTATGCTAGTGTGATAACTGTTGTTGTAAGAAAATTCCACCAATGGTAGGTGAACTTCCTAGTTATTCCTGAAGTCAATCACACGAGCACGTAACATGTCCTCCAAAGTCTGTATAGTACGCTCGCTTTGACCATCAGTCTGTGGATGATAAGCAGTACTCATATCCAATCGCGTACCTAAAGCTTTCTGTAACAACTGCCAGAAGTGTGATGTGAAACGAGAATCGCGATCAGAAATGATTGAGATCGGTACTCCATGCCTCGAAACGATTTCCTTCAGATAAAGTCGGGTTAACTTCTCCATCTTATCTGTTTCCTTTATCGCTAGGAAATGAGCAGATTTTATCAATCGGTCCATGATAACCCATATTGTATCACAACCCGTAGAAGTACGAGGTAACTTAGTAATAAAATCCATTAATATTTGATCCCACTTCCACATAGGGATCTCGGGTTGTTGTAGTAGACCAGATGGTTTCTGATACTCCACTTTAACCTTCTAGCAGGTCAGACACTTGCTCACATAAGTAGCTACATCTGCTTTCATGTTAGGCCACCAATAGTGCGCCTTCAAATCGTGGTACATCTTGTCAGATCCAGGATGTATAGAATACTTGGACTTGTGAGCCTCAATCATGACCAAGTCTCTCAGATTTCCGTGTAGAGGTACCCATAGTCTATCCATGAAGTAACGAATTTCATCCGCTTTTACTTCCAATTGTTTTTCCATACCCCTTAACGATTCAGACCCAATGTTTTCTGCTTTCAAAGCTTCTGTTTGAGCCTCTCGGATTTGTTCAGGTAACTGCGTACTAATCGTTAGTTGCAGAGCTCGCACACGTCGAGGTTTAGCAGTCTCTTTTCTACTCAACGCATCAGCAACTACATTTGCTTTCCCCGGGTGGTACTTAATAGCACAATCATAGTCGTTTAACAATTCCACCCAGCGTCTTTGCCTCGTGTTCAACTCCTTTTGCTCAAAGATGTGCTGAAGACTCTTGTGATCGGTTTAGATGGTGCATTTGGTACCGTACAAGTAATGTCTCCAGATCTTTAAGGCAAAAACTACCGCGCCCAGTTCCAAGTCATGGGTGGTATAGTTATTCTCATGAATCTTCAATTGTCTAGAGGCGTAAGCTATCACTTTATCCCGCTGCATCAGGATGCATCCAAGTCCTTGAATAGACGCATCGCAGTAGACTACGAAGTCGTCACTACCATCCGGTAACGCTAATATTGGTGCGCTACACAATTTATGTTTCAGCAACTGAAAAGTAGTTTCCTGATTCTCACCCCATTTGTACGTTATTCCCTTGTGAGTCAAGGCTGTGAGAGGTTGTGCAATCTTAGAGAATCCTTCAATGAATCATCAATAATATCCCGCTAATCCAAGGAGTTGTCGTATCTCGCTTGGTGTCTTAGGAACAGACCAATTCTTTATCGCTTCAATCTTTGCAGGATCAACATGTATTCCCTTCTCGTTGACAATATGACCCAAGAATTGTACCTCACGTATCCAGAAATCACACTTAGAAAACTTTGCATACACTTGTTCCTCTCTAAGTAATTCCAAGATTAAACGTAAGTTCTCTCCATGTTCTTCCTCAGTCCTTGAGTATATCAATATGTCATCAATAAAGACGATAACAAACTGATCAAGATAGTGTTTGCACACGCGGTTCATAAGATGCATGAATACTGCTGGTGCATTCGTCAACCTAAATGGCATGACCAAAAATTCATAGTGACCATATCGTGTACGGAAAGCAGTCTTCGAGATGTCCTCTTCTCGAACTCTCAGCTGATGATACCCAGACCTCAGATCAATCTTAGAGTAATAGCTTGATCCTTGCAGTTGATCAAACAAATCATCGATACGAGGTAAGGGATATCTATTCTTGATAGTAACCTTGTTCAGTTCCCTATAGTCAATGCACATTCGAAATGTACCATCCTTCCTCTTCACAAATAGAACTGGCGCTCCCCAGGGCGACGAACTCGGTCGGATGAACCCTTTATCCAACAACTCTTGTAGTTGGGCGGATAATTCCTGCAGTTCGTTCAGAGCTAACCTGTACGGTGCTCTCGCAATTGGAGGGGCTCCTGGAGTCAACTCAATCTGGTATTCAACTCGATGATGAGGCGGTAATCCAAGCAGGTCTTCCGGAAACACCTCGGGAAACTCGCGAACTACGGGGATATCCTCTATCTTCTTTTCCTCGATCTGTTTATCTGTGACGAGTGCTAATATGGCCAGTCGACCCTTTCGTAACAACTTCTGTGCTTTCATAAACGAGATGATGCCTATCACCGCACCACTCCTATCACCTCTGACCGTAAGGACTTCTTCACCAAGGGGAATCCGTATGATCTTCTCGTGGGATATGACTTCCGCTTGTTTATCGGAAAGCCAATCCATGCCTACTACCACATCAAAGCTTCCTAACGTAACAGGCATGAGATCTATGGTGAATGTATGACCAGCAAGCTCTATCTTGCAGTCTCTAAGAATATGCGTTACGTGAATCTGTGTGCCGTTAGCTAACTCCACGGTGTATTTAGATTCTAAGGCTGAGGGCATATCACTTAAAAGACTACAGAACCTAGTGGACACGAAACTTCTATCGGCTCCGGTATCGAATAATACAGTAGCAAAACAACCATTAACCGAAAATTTACCAGTTACTGTTGTAGGATCGTTTAGAGCCTCACCTGAGCCAATGACGAAGGCTCTTCCTTTGGCTCCATTATTGTTTCCACCATTGTTGTTGCCATTACCATTGTTGTTGTTATTGTTGTTGCCATTGTTATTATTGCTGTTGTTCCCATTGTTGTTGTTGCCATTACCATTCCTCTTAAGCTGGGGACAGTTGCGTTTGTAATAGCCTTCTTTTCCGCACTCAAAACAACCTTTCGGAGTTTCTTGTGATTGTTGAGGCTTCTTCATCAGTTCACCCCGACAGTCTTTGGCTGCGTGACCAATCTTCCCACAACGTTGGCACTTGAAGTTATCACATCGACCCACATGGTGGTAGTTACACCGGTTGCACTTCGGCAGTTTTCCACCATACCCACCGGGTCCTTGATTTGAGGGAGTCGCATGGTTGAAGCTTCGGTTGTTATCGAACTTCCGTTGCTGTTGCTGACTTTGCTGCTGTTGTTGAGGTTGAGATTGGCTGCTGGATGACGATCCCTTGTTGCTTGAACCATCCCACATGCGTTTCTGGTCGGGCACGCTTGCCACCGCACCTCGTTTGGGTAACCGTCCTTGCTCAACTGCCTGGTCAGTCAGCCTGTGGGCTGTTCGGATAGCTTGTTGTATGGTGTCAGGATTGGAAGCAGTCACCATACTCTGAATCTCAGGCACCAGTCCACGTATGTAATGCTCAATCCTTTTATGCATCTCATTAACCATCCCTGGGCATAGTGTGGCCAACTCATGAGACCGTGTAGTATAGGCGTTAATCTCGAAATCTTGTATCTTTAACTGCAAGAAAGCCTCCAACTTCTAGACTTCCTCCGGCTCTTCCTCCGGATCTTCTTCTGGCTCCTCTTCAGGGTCTTCCTTATTAGGGTCTTCCTCAGGTGCGGGGGCATCAGCAACCTGAAGTGCTGCTAGCTATGCCTCGAGTTTTGCAAACCTATCGTTTATCACTATATTCTGATGATCCTGCGCGCCCATGCGCTCAGTAAGCGTTAGCACATTGCCTGCCAAAGTATGATGTCCACCAATGGCCATCGAGAGTCGCTCCTGAAGCGTCTCTACCTGGAAACGCAACTAACGCATCTCAGATCGTAAGGCAGAGTTCTCATCAGTGAGTCCTCGGATATGCTGTCGCTCTATGTCTAGAATGGCTACCAAAGCTGCAAACGCCTGCTCGAGAGGGATGCTCAAGGTAGGAAGAGTAGGCAATGTAGAGGCGGTCGATGACCTAGTCCTAGGTCGTGTCGGAGCTACTGGTGGTACACGCTCTCTATAAGCCATACGGTTTATGTAGGTGGGGTAGAAATCCCAGTTCCGTGGAGGATCGAGCTCAGGAGGTATGAAAGGCTGATCCCAGTCTATCTCGCCAGGAGGATAA
This sequence comes from Flaveria sonorensis, assembly GCA_025506505.1. NCBI lineage: Eukaryota > Viridiplantae > Streptophyta > Magnoliopsida > Asterales > Asteraceae > Flaveria > Flaveria sonorensis. The sequence goes on along the minus strand of CM046427.1, from coordinate 22,327,659 downwards.
GGATGTCGGAGCCAGGTAAATCCCCTATCAGGTACGGGAGACGTAGGAGGTGACTCAGATCGTGCAGGTCTCTTGCCTAAATTTCTGGACGACGATGCCATGCTGCGAAGTACGTGTTGCGTATGCCAATGAGCATACAGTAAGGAGAGTAAGCTATAAGTAACTAACAACTGTGCGGTTATAGTCTAGTGTGTGTATGCAACCTAGTTCCCTATAACCAATGGCTCTGATACCAATCTGTCACACCCTCAAAATCCGCGTGCGGGGTTTTACCTCGAGGCGCGTGACATACCAGGATCTCAGTCATTAGTTACCAAGAACGACTCTATATGATTAATAAACAAAACCAGAGTTAACGTTTAAAATACTGCGGAAGCGTTTTTAAAACCAGAAAACCCAAAACAAGTAGTATGTAAAGAGAATGCGCAAAACATACGCGCCCCAATCACAATTGTTTAATATGAAAATAATCCCAAATTTGTAAACAAGGAAAATGTAGACAACTCAACAATGATGACGTGCGTGCTCCTAGGCAACTGGCAACCTTAACCTGAGAATAGCATACTAAACAAGTCAACACATGGTTGGTGAGTTCAAGAGTTTGCGTTAAAATATAAACCAATCAACAGTTTCCAGAGCATAAGTAGTGTATTGTAATAGATAGCTAGTCTATTAACATAAAAATATTAATCATAGTGATTTCGCGATCGAAGCTGACTGTGTTACGTTTGTTGCCTCCCGTCACGACTTACCAGGTCGTGACGAATATATGTTAGGACAAAATTGCACCCGTATGACCTCGAGTCACACAGGTGGGGCTCGTCAGACCCAGTAGTACTACCCAAAATTTCCCCGCTAGTCAATATTAACAATCCGAAAGTGTGAGGACTTTCCATGGTAAACAACACTATATCAATATTATACACACTCATATATAAAAGGGTTTGTGATCAACAGTATGCTATCTCCCCCAAAAGAGATTATGTAAAATGAGTGGGGCAAGAACTCACCTGATGCGCACAAGAATTAACTTAGAGCTTAACTTGAAAGAAAGAGGGGAAAGACAACCTTCAAAGGTCACCTAGAACACAAGAGTACATAAGCACGTGTACACAGAATCAACATGAAACCCTAAGTGCTCTACAAACCAAGAGACTCAAGGTTTAAGAAATACAAGACACATTTGACCCAGTTGACCCGTTTGACCCGTTGGTGACATTATAGGTGATAACTCGTTAATACTAACACAACAGCATATCATACATGATCAACATACCACTTGATTACATATAGCACTTCGTTATCCACACGTACTACCTAGATCATCATACAACTAGATATCATACAAGTCATGCGAATCACAACAGGCCAAAACAGGTAACAAACCAAATCAACATCCCTATAACCTAAACAACACATTTCATCACCTTAGAAACCATCCATGAACACACTAGCATGATCCTAATATCCCAAACATGCTCAAATCATCCAATTCAAGGATTTGCACAATTAAAGTTTCCCTTTTGGGAAAGTACATCCCAATTTCATCAAACACCCAACACATTCATGGATTCATCAATTATATACCAATCCAAATCCATGACAACATTTAAACATGATCAACAACACCTAATCATCATGATTCATCAACGTTCAACACCAAAAGTTACTATTTTTAGTAATGTATGAACTATAAGACATCTTCTCGATTTTAAATTGTTCATATCATCAACCTAGCATCTAATCACCATCACAAACACATCCATAACATTCATACATCATCCAATCATCAATTCATGCAAAATAAAGTTACTATTATTAGTAACCTATGAACAACGTATCAAAATCATAGCTTTCTTGCATAATCGACGTTAACTAGCATCTATATAATCCAACTAACATAATAGCATCAACAAACAACCAACAACTAACATCAAATTCAGATTTTCGAGTTAGGGTTTCGGCCCTAATGTAATTTCCATAAAAACTTGTAAAAATCCAACCTTTATTGCATACTTGACGTTAATTAACATGTAATCTATCTAGTAAACACATTAACATCAACAACTAGGCATCAATCGACCACCAATTGCAGTTTTCGCATAGAACTTTCGGCCAATCATGAAACATCAACAAATCATATAAAAATCTAACCTTTAAATGTGTAATAGTTTGCAATTGAAGGTTCTAACTTGTTGTATGCCTTGTAATCGATCAAATTCGAAGGTGATTGCTTGTTCTTGGGCTGAATTCGAAGAGGAGAGGGAGAGGGGAGGTCGATCGCGGCCGATTATGGTGGTTAGGGTTAGAGTTTTTGTTTTATTAATTTAATTTTGCATAAATACCCTTTAAACCCTTGCATTTTGTATTTTATAAAAATTAGACTTTTAATACCCTTTTAAAGTGTTTTTAACTAGAATAATAAGCATATAAACTAACAATAATAATCATATGCATTATCTTCACTAGATACAAATCATACGGATTAAACACACACGTTTCCACTTTACGCGATAAAGTTCACAATAAGCATTTAAATCACATAATCACAACCAATAATCAACATAAAAATTATTGTTTAACATTATTAATTATTATTAAGTCACCAACGTTCAACGACAACTAGTGTGTGCTCCCGACACGTGTATGCAAGACTTGACGGAACTAACGGAGTTTGGTAATGGAAAATTACCGGATGTCACAGCATCTGTTGAGATTAATGATGAAGGTAGGAAAGTGGTGAGGGGATTCACTACAAACCTCAGAATGATTGAATTATTTGAAGATTCTATAAGAGAATCTCTAAGAATAGGACCAAATGATCCTGATGATTTATCTGAATTGTCTTTTAATGAATGTAGAGAGACATTCATGGAAATGGGTCACCCTGATCAATTTCCAAAGAAACAATTCTTTAAAGAAAGAGTTTATAACCACTAGAAGCTATTATGCTATATCTTTCAACACTGTATGTCCAAAAGGAGTGCTGGATGGAACTCTTTCCCAGTAGACATAGCATCTCCTATCGTAGCACTTGCAACTAATCGGAGATTTAACATGTCTAAGTGGATTCTAAACGGTTTTATCTTTAATTTAGAAAAAGGAACTAGGAACAAGTACCTGATGTATCCTAGATTTCTACAGATGATTATAAATGAAGATTATCCAGATATACGTGTAGATGGACTGAGTGGTGAAACTTTGATGCTAGAGCATATGTCTGATATTTCTTATAAGAGACTTGCTATGGTCACTGGTGCTCAGAACATTCCTTTGTTTGATTATATAAGGAATGTGGCTAATGATGAAGTTGACATGAATATCGATCACTACCACTTAACTGAAGAAGATCCTATAGATCCAAATGATCTTATTGAAGAATTACCTCAAGAGCATTCTGATGATGATGATGATGATAAGGAAAATGATGATAATGATGATGATGAAGAGAGTTCAAGTTCATCTCAAGATGATAATGATGATGATGGTGGTTATGATGGTGATGTGATGGAAATAGTTCATGATGATATTCAAGAAGCTGACCAAGTTACTGAAGAAGCTCATGAAGAAAGACATGATGTAGATGAAACTGATTCAACTACTGAGAAATCCATGAAGACTCTGATGAAAATGTTCAAGAGATTGACCAAGTTACTGAAGAAATTCATGATAATGACACTGAAGTTAATCAAAGTGAAGAAATTATTGGTGAAAGTCAAACTGTTGATGAGATAGTGAGTATGATTGAAGAGATGGTAGATACTAATGAACAGTTTGAGTTTAATGAGAATATTCAAGACTTTGAAGTTGTTGAAACTGCAATTCATAATGAAACTTTGAACGAGCCTCAACAAGAAGATGATGTAATTGAAGAGGTTAATATTCATCAAATAATAGATGAGATGAAAGAAGAAAACTCAAAGCAAGTGAAAGAGATTGAAGAATTAAAAGCAATGAATGAGAAATTACAAGAAGAGTTGAAAAAGAAAGATGAAGTGATTGAAGAGTTGATGAAAAATAAAGAAGACAATGTGAAAACATTTGAAGTAATGATGAAAGATTATGATATCATGGAAGAACAATTCAAGAAGTTGAAAGAGAGCTATGATTTATTGAAAGAAGAATTAAAAAACAAATGAAAGAAACACAAAGTCTCAGTCTCCAGATTTGATGATTATTTCTGAGATAACTCCGGTAGAAGTTGATAAAATCCCTGAAGTGGATAAAGGAAAAGGAAAATAGATGATATTGATGTTTTAGTTTTACATGAATCATCATCCAAAGTGCAAAAGATTGTTGATAAACCTGCTAGAGAAGAAAAACAAGAGTATGATATTCATGAAACCATTGGAGCTCTTGATGATATTGAAGCTGAATATGGTGATGAATGGTATAATGAAGTATTAGATGATGAAGATTTAGCAGAAGCTAATATTTATGAATATTATTCACCAATTGATGTAAGTCATGATGATATACCTATGGATATTGAAGAAAGGTATAATTATCTGGTCAAGATGAAGTATAACAGAGTATTTTTAGATGGGTTGACTATATCTCAAATCAATGAAGAGTTTGAGAAGTGCATAGCTGCTGAATCTAGTGCACCAATTGATCCAAATGAGATTGTTGTTGAACATGGTGAATAGAATCCTATAAGTGAAAGTATAAATGTTGATGATATTCCAACTTCTGAATTACATCATCCAAATCCAAATGATATGAATGTTACTGCTTTAAGAACATGGTTACAATCAAGAAACTATCCATGGAAGAAGCTTGAGAGATTACAAGCAGAATCATTAAGGAATTTAGTAAGGAGCTTTCAAGAAACAGAAAGACAAACAAACAAGATGATTCTGCTAGACATGGACAATCCTCAGTACTTAGAAATAACAAAAAGAACGAGGATTTTGAAGCCTTAAGAAAATTAAGTCTATGGCTAAGAAAAACACAGCTTATGAAAGAAGAAGAGAGCTTATGAAGATGTTTCCAGGGACTGAAAGACAAAGTTATCAAGTCTCTATGGAACAAAGGCAATTATGGAACAAAGCTCGAACTGCTGGTGATCTAGTACGTAATGTTTTGCAGAAAGGGCAATCTATTTCTGAGTTACTAAATGCCATGATTGTTCCTGATACTACAAAAGAAGTGAAGATCGTTGCATGGAAATATGATGAGATTTTTGATGCATTCTTGATTAAACGAGTTAATGCAATATGTGATGTTTATCATTTTTTCTCGAGTATTATTAAATTGCCTGTTCAAGATTTAAAGGAATTGAATAAATTGCCATTGATCAATCCAACAAGAGCAAGCCGAGGAGAGAACTTTGTGCATTTATTGAACAGAGGGATAAATAGAATGAGTTCATTTTTACAAATAAGATGTGATCAAGAAGATAAGGAGTATTTTCAAACATTAAAAAAGAAGAGAAAGTGAGTTGATAAGGATGTAGGTGAAGAAAAGTTTTTGGATGCTTTCAGTGACCAATATTTTGAAAGTCACAAATCCAGGACTCAAAGTCATTCATTGAATACAACAATCGAAACCAATCTTGAGTTGGTTTTATAATTCGGATACATTTGAACTGAAGTTAGTACGAGATATGAATAATTGGGATCGTGATATGATTTCTTTGTTTGGTGTTTTCGAGCTAAAACTTTTGCAACCCAGTTACATCTCATTCTTATCTATCCAGAAGTTTGAAAAAGTTGTTCCAGACACAGCTGAAAATGACAAAAAGTATTTTGTGTCGATCATTAAAGTAATGAATGCAGCAATGGAAAGGATATCATTGAGGAAAGCATTGGCATATGCTACTATTGTGAAGAAAGATATCAAAGATATTGAGTTCATGAGGATATCAAGCAAAGGGGTTTTAGAAATTCATTGCAAAGATAACCCAAACCCAATTGAACTTTATGCTAACATTGATATTGCAGGTTTATCAAAGGAAACTTTAGAAGTGATGAACAAGATGGAAATCAAAACAAATGAAGCTAAACCGGAGCAAGGCATCTTAGCTAGCAAGTTCAAATCAGCTTTTGCTAAAGCCTTAAGAGAACAAGAACTTTATAGAGAAAAGCCAGTATTCAAGATTAAAGAAGAGCCTGAAGACTTCTTTGATTTATGAAGACTGAAGACTGGAGATAAAGCATGAAGACTGAAGAAAAGATTGAAGATAAAGATTTGAAGACTAAAGATTGATTTTGAAGACCGAAGACAATGTCAATCTTAGGGGGAGTAATGTAGATGCTTCTTAAAGATTAACATTTAGTCTTTATGTGTCTTGTATAGTTTTTCTCATATTATAGGGACTATTTTGTAAATATTTGTTCCTTTTGTATTGATAGTATAAATAGCATAGATAAGGTATGTGTAGGTACAGAGTTAGATACATCTTAGAAGACCTAAGAACAAATTGTAACTGTTTCTTTCTACACTTGTACTTTCTATGCATTCTATCAATGAAACTATGATTTTTTGTGATATGTTTGCTTAGATTTGATTACTTGTGTTTGTTTTGATTGAAATCATCACAGATCGATCCATTTTGATCCTATCAACTCCAACATTCATGTTTTATTTTATGTTAAACTAAAAAGGATTATTTCATAACCATTTTGTATTTAATCAAATATATTGTATTTTATCGTGATTCTTTACAAAAAAAAATAATTTAACTGATATATATTAGTAGAAATTTGCATGTCACAACCAATATATCTAAGACGCTTGATAACATAAAACTCACTCGATACATGGGAAATTATATTTGTGCATAAATACATATATGCATAAATGCATATGTCCATAAATACATACATGCACTATTATAAAAAAATCAAATAACATATTTTAATAAATTAATGGATACATACCTGCATTGTTAACACTATTGTATGCATATTTGCATTTTAAAAAATTATTAACACTATTGTATGCATATGTGCATTTTAAAAAATTATTATATGTATATATAGATTACCTTAAAATTCTAACTCAAACAACAACCCAATAATACACATGAATTTTTATTTGCTAATAAAATGTTAAATACTGTGAAACCTTAATACATAAGTGGCATGAACTATAGAAGAATAAGTACCTCCTTAGATAGGGATTTCTTAAATTAGGAGAAAAACCACCAAGTACTTTTATTGAAAGCCCCTCTGTATAAACCTTGATATATGTCCTCATACCATATAAATTATAAGAATTATCTCATTGATTCACATATTTAAAACAGGGTTATACAACCAATTCATCCAATTTGTTGACTTCGTACTTATTCCCAAGCAAGAGCATACATGCACATTTACTTAAAAAGACCATCTTTATAAAACTTTTGCTTCTTCATACTTAGAGTAACAACAACCAATTCATCCAATTTGTTGACTTCGTACTTATTCCCAAGCAAAGAGCATACATGCACATTTACTTAAAAAGACCATCTTTGTAAAACTTCTGCTTCTTCATACTTAGAGTAACAAAGTCAAAGTAACTTTATCAAACATAAATTTCAACTAGCCGATGCATCATTCTACAAAAAAAAAAACATGCACAATAGAAAAGATGTTATCAGATAAGAAATACACAAATAATAATGAAGACTATTATAAACTTTATAAAACATGTATTTCAACTAACCAATATGTTAACCATGAGTGCCTTACCACATTTTATTGAATTGAAATAATATATCATACATAAATACTACAACTCAGTGCAATGAATAATCTTTTGGTGATGCATAAATAAAGAGATAGTTTTAATAAAGTTTGTATATGAAGAAGACTTTGAACCACCAAGGTTACTATTTTTAAAATATAGGTATATCATTTATTTATTATAAAATTATCATAATTATATCCCTCTCTTTAGGGAGCAGATTTCATAGACTCGTGCATCTTTCATATTTGTAGACATTGAGCCAAGGTGGATCCCTAACATAAATGAAAAACATAATCCAGTACATAACCATTTGATATATTTTTTAGTTTAATCATTAACAACTTCTATAATAAGAATGAGAAAAGCATAATCCAGTACATAACCATTTGATATATTTTTTTAGTTTAATCATTAACAACTTCTACAATAAGAAGGAAATCTTCGTTAAAGAATTGATTAGATTCGAGTACTTGATCGACAATAACAAACTAGATGGGCAACCAAAGGTTTTTATCGTGCTTTACCTGTAGATATATAGTCCTTTGATTATAAGAACTCAAAAGATCATAAATCATAAAATACAAACTTGTATGTTGCTAGATTAATTAGAATAAATCCAATAAATAGTATACTCAATATGTGCATAATTGCATATGCAAGAAGGAGATCTTTCTTACAAAATCGATTAAATTTGAGAACTTGATCGACAACAAAAAAATAGATGAGCAACTAGAGGTTTTTATCTTTCTTTACCTGTAGATATATAGTCATCATATGAGAACTCAAAAGATCATGCATCGTAAAATGCAAGCTTTTGAGTTGCTTTATTAATAAGAACAAATTCAATCCAATAGATAATCTTCATATGCATATGTTCATATATGCATATGTGCATATACGCATAATTGCATATGTTCATATATGTATATATGCATTATTACATATATACGATTATACGTTACTACATCTATACATTACTGCACATGTGGTATTGCTATATACATACATTAATGCAATGCTTGCATTACTTGAAATATGTATTATCACATAGAACACTAACTAATTATGATTTTAACAAATGAACAAAAGGTGTTAACGAATAAGCCCACCCAAACCAGGCCTGTTTAGGCTTAGACTGAAAAAATAAATATGACAAGTTACAATCTGAATCCATTTTTGAACCACTACTAGTTAATCTTGCGACCTCTAATAATTAGTTTAGAAATAAAGAATGATAATTAGATCATTAATTGATTGAATCCAAAGATCAGTAGGGTTTATATTTTTTTCCCAAAGCCAATTGTTTTGACACTAAATAATCAGAAAGAAGGAATCTAAATCACATTCCAATCATCTAATTAATCTATCTGATTATCACAAATTCAAAAGTATATCAAATCATGTTATGCTAATATGAAAGAAGTGAAATACGAGAGGACCTGTGATTTCGATAGTGATTTTAATTGATATGATGACGGTAGTAAAGAACAGTGTAATGTACTCCGGCTAGTGTCCGAGATGATCTTTGTGGCTCCATGGGAACCAAAACTAACTAGTTTCCTATTGAACCCATGCCAAATCTAAAGGCTATAAATTTTTCAATTCAAAATTCTTAAAGGAATTCATAGAATAAACCGAACCAGTAATAGAAGCCAAACTTTTCATACATGTGAGACACATATTAGGAGAGCAAATTGAATTTTGATTCAGATTGCCTTTATCAATCGAAGCTCCAG